>VZTG01001997.1:1393955-1793972 GCA_013397845.1 Melanocharis versteri | reverse complement strand
ACCGCTTCTTCCCAGTCCCGTCGCAGGTGATCTCCGGGTCTGCCGTCCCAGGCGGGGGAAGGCGGCCGTGTCCCCTTCACAGAGAGAAGAGCAAAGCAGCTGGCTCCGGCGCAGAGGTTGGAAGTGGAGCGTGTGTGTGTCACGCAGTTATGTTTAAATTGCGGGTGTTTTTGCACCCGGGGTGTGTTATCCGGGTGCCCGGGAGTAGTGTCTGTGTCAGAAGGAGCGGCCGTATCCTTCTGGCACTGAGCAGTTGTGGGACGCAGGATGTCCCGGCGCTGCTCTGCGTGGAACAGCAGTACGTGTGAGGAGGCTCACAGCCCCCCTCGTACTCCGTATTTTATGGCGGTGAGTTGGTGATTGCTGAAGCCGTAGCTTCGGGTGGGTTTAGATACATTCCCCGTTACTGTTGCTGAGGAATCGGAGAGGAATGTACTCTGGTTTTCTGCTCGTTGGCCGATATGTGCACCTTGCTTTCTCGTTTCTCACATTATACAAAGGAGTGACTATTTCTTGGTTTCTTGCGGTGGGATGGGCGGGGAGTATCTTCCCTTTAGTGAGACAACTAATGCATAGAAAGGCTGAGAGATTCCACAGCTAGTGTGTTGTGCAGCACACAAAATCCAGGTGTTTCTGGAGCTAATGCCAAGTACAATGCTGTTCTTTTCAATCATTTAAATTAGGCCAGTACTGCTGTGACGGAAGCAATTATTACAGTTTTTTTCCCCTTGAAACTAAAGTTTTTATTTTTCTATAATCACATATATATATTTAATGCAAGTTCAGAGACTTGCTTATAACTCTTATCTTGCCAGGCTATAGTCAGTGTCTGAAATATGAACATAGTTTCCTATAAAACTGGTTGACTTCACAGTGGTATTTTTAATGTGGTAGCATTTGTGAAGGTACACCCTTGTTGTATGTTCAACATATAAGAAGCAAACTATTAGTTGCCTTAAGATTGAGAAAACAATTCCAAATTTACCTGAAGATGTGTTTTTCAAGGAAAATATACCATGAACTGTCGTGTTTAAGTACATTCAAATCACCTGTTTGAATAATACTGCTGAAATGAGCAACAACAAAACATACCCTGATTTACGGGGGAGAGAGATGTGGAAGACTAAGACTCAGCCTTACATAAAGAACCTGACCAAAGTTTCTCTTGTAATTTAGTAGATGATGCCTCTCTGCTTTTTTTTCCTGAGGATATGTGAATAGCAAAAGAAACTCTGAGCTGAAGGTGCTTACTATACAGAGCAACAAGCAGAAGTCCACTGAGAAGTCATGTGAATCACTTGCAGATACCATCTTTTCAGCATTGTTTGTAGGAGTAGTCAAGCCTTGCCACATGAGCTGCCTGCAGCTTGTTAGCACTTTTCAGTGTCACTTGCTGATCACATTGATTTTCTCTGGACTGCACAGATTTCTTTTAGTGTGGCTTCTTGGAACTTCGAAGAAAGTATTCTAGTCAGCAATATATGCCTAAAAGTTCTAGGGAACAATCGTGGGAACTGAAAATTGTTATTTCATGAGGAAGTGTGTATCAGCTGCTAAGCAGGAAGTAGGCTCATAAGGGGTTTTGATCCCTGGCACAGGTAAAAATCAGCAATCACTCATAGGTTGTTCCTCCTCTGTCAAACATTTCACTAAGTCTTGCTTAAACAAAGATGAAGGTAGTAAGCATCTTAGCCTAGCAGGCTAGAAGTGCAGGCTGAGTGAGGTGTTGTGAAAGAAATTGGGTGTCTGCTCAGCTTAAAGGGTATGGGCTGGGGAAGAGTATGACTCTTGGCTGTATGGAAGCTTTGGTACGCAAAAAATAGGGCTTACAAGTATGCCTTGTCCTAATACAGAAAGTGGTTTGGGGTTTTTATTTGTTTTTCCTTGATGTAGCTGCTCCTGAAAACGAGGAAGTTTGGAGGTGTTAGATTTGACAACAAGTAAACCACAGTTTGGGTTGCTTCCCTGGTGACTTGGACAAGGGCCTGTATTGTAATGTGGAGGGGAGGGATATAATTTCCCACCAAACTTAATCTTTCAGTCCTGCTTTTGTTTGTAGCTCATTCTACTTCTCATTCTGAAGTTAACCTTGCTGAACAACAAGTCTGCCTTGTGCTTGCTCAGGCATGCCTGTTTTCAGTTTTGTTACAAGGGCTGCAGAAGTCACAACATTAGGAGAAGAGCTGTCAAAGTTAGAGCTTCTTTGTGATATGCACGCACAGTCTCTACTTGAAAACTTCAGGTTCCCATAAACCTCTACTGGAGCATGTCATCAGTGTAGGGGTTGTTTACTTTGCTGCTCTGGATGTTTAACCAGGCTCTCTGAATTGTCCTCTGCAGAGATGCTGCTCTCTTGTCAGTGTCTGGGCAGGGGGCATGGGCCCCTCTGGCGCTCTTGATCTGTGCAGATGCCTGTGGTCGTTTGGGTGAATGTCTCTCCTCTCGGATCTAATGAGCCACCTCCTGTTCAGAAGACTGAAGCGGTTGTTTCACCACCCCGTGTGTAATGTGTGTTGCTGACCTCTTTGCAGGGCACGTGAAATGGCTGCAGATGACAAACGGTCTCCGACATTGGACTCTACCAGTGATCTACCTCGTTCTCCCAGCAGTCCATCTCATCTCACTCACTTCAAACCCCTGACTCCTGACCAGGATGAGCCTCCTTTTAAATCAGCCTACAGTTCTTTTGTAAATCTCTTCCGTTTCAGCAAAGGTAAGTGCTGGGGGGAATTGTGTGCATGGGTTGTGTGTGCCCTTTGCTGCTTGTGAAAACACCTCTGAACATAGGAGCATAATCTCAAAGGGCTGATGTCAGTTCTTTTGTGAGGGATGTTGCATCTTGCTTTTGGGTGATGTAGTAGAGCTTTATTATAAGAGAAGATAGCCAGCATCTTGCAGCTGGAAATCTGTGGCTGCCCATGAAAGTCAAAGACATGCCAGTTAGCAGATAGTATTGTATAGATTCTTAGCTTGACATCAGAATTTCCTTTGCCTGTATGAGTTTTTTTGGGGCTGAAAGTAGGAGTAACCCTCTGCCAGCCTGTATGACCGAAACGTGTGCTTGTCCTTCCAGGGCAAGTTCTTACTTCAGACTTCATCCACCCCTCACCTTCCTGTGCATCTTGTACCTTCAGCTGGGTGACAGCTGAGCTGCAATAAAGCAGGAAGTCCACACTTAATTTGCATGGCTTAGGTGTTCCCCATCAAGAAGTCTGAAGTATTGTGAAAGTTTTATATATTAAAAAGTATTACTTGATTTTGGCCTTTATGCTGCATGTGTCATGAAATATGTTCTCAGTAGGCAAACTCTAAAAGAACTGTGTGAGTTCCTTTTGGTTTCAAAGAAAGATCCTGCAAAGAGTGGTGAATGAATGCACCTGATTTTGTGCAAAATCTGTGTATCTCTTTACTGGAGATGGCACACTGGTCAGCTGCTTTTGTTTAGTCTGTTCATTATCCAGCTCTGCTAAGCGTACTTCAGCGGTGTTTGGGCTGGGGGAAAAGGGCCAAACAGCTTTTTGCGTAAGCAAACCGATCTGTTCAGGCTCTTCTTATGCAGAATGAAAAATAATTACTTGATATGACTGCTGTTAGTTTGCATGGTAGAGTAGCACCTGTCATTGCTAATTTATTGAAAGTAGCATAAAATGTGGTCAATATTGGCTTTGCTTGTTTTTTTTCTGACAAACGTAGCTGGAGTCAGCAAAGTCTTTTGTTGAGTGAATGGGAAAACAACCTTGAAGCAACACATGAAATGTGCATCTTACTGGAATCAATGAGAACCTGTCTATACTTGATCTGCTGATGGAAATTAAAGGCTGTGGTAACTTTAATGTTACCTCAGTACTGGCTTGTAAAATAACTGAAAAACTCTTTTCAAGGCAGAAGCTGATAGTCAAGTGTAGCTATTCTATTTAGCAAGAATAATTAATATTCAAGAATAATTTGCCAGGGGTTTTTTTGATACTTTTCACATTAGGGAATTTCTGAAATAGCCTGAGCCTTGAAGATAGCCTACTGTCCTGTTTCCATGATGTGTATAGTACTTTTAAAACTAAAAATTCATTTGTTTTGTTTAATCATGATCCAAAAGAGCTATTTGTGAGAGTTTTTTTACCCTTAGCTTTGCATGCACTACTGGTTTTATCATGTCTGAACAGTTGGTTTCTTGCTCTTTGTCAACTCCAGATGATGGCAGGCTTTCATCCCCGGCAGAGAGAGCAGAGGCAGGACAGAGTGATCCACAAGCATTGAGTGGCGGCTGGTCCAGTCCTCAGCATCCCACGAGGGCTCAGTCTCTGAGATCACCAATTCCTTACAAAAAGCAACTGACTGGTGAGCTGCAAAGAAGGTCTTCTGCAACTCTGGGTAATTTCAGCTCTTTGTTCTATAAGGCAATGTTGTATTAGCCAGGATGCTTCAGGGTGAGGCGGAAGGATGTGAGCAAAGGTTCATTGAGTGTCTAGATTCATAGCAGAATTTAGCATCAGGCTACGCTGCTTCTGTTAGTGAGGTTGCACTTTAACCTCATAACCCTCCACCCTTCTTGCTGTTCCAGCAACACAGCTTCTTGTTGGGGCTCTGCTCTTTGAATTGGAGAACAGTCTGGAGCAGAAGAGGTTGCCAAAACACATGCAGTGTTTTAAAGTTGCTTGAACTTTGATCATGAACATTTCTGCTTTGTCTTGAGAGACTACAGTTTCTTAACATCCGCATGCTAACTCTAACTTTAGTGCTTAGTCTGGATGGATTTGATGTTTGTGTCTTCAAGGGAGTTGTAAATGAAGGTTTTTGCTTGTAGTTGTTTTGAGGAGAACTGAATAGGAAATTGTGCTTAAGATTTGTTTTTTCAATCCTACTTAACCTTGAAACTATTGACATATGCGGTACTGAATCTTTTAGCTGGAATGTGAATTGGTTGTGATTTCAAAGGTGCAACTGTGTAATGGCTTTATAAAGATCTGGAAGAGCTAGGAAGTAGATTACAGGGGTCCCTCTTGAGATCTAACTGGTTACTGTTGGCTGTTAGTGATAGCCTTGAGGAAACTGCTAAACTGGGTAACAATCTTATGCAAGACAGTATTCCCAAGAGTGTGGTACCTAGTGCAAACAAATCAGATCCTAAATGTTGTTAATGTGTATGGGATTTTTAGAAAGACGTGTAGTTTTGGTAGCCAGGCAAAAGTCTAGTACAGATAACTAGCATTTTTATCAAAGTCATTTGTATGCTTAGTGAAACATGTTCGTCGTCTTCCTCCTTTGCCCTCTAGTACTGTTTGATCTTTTTTGTTGTACTTCTTCCAACAAAGCAATGAAGGGGTTTAATTAATTAATTTGGGGTTTTCGTTTTGTTTTGTTTGCTTGGGCTCGTTTTTAAAGAATTTTCTCGGATGTCTCAAGAACAGCCATGTGCTCTTGGCTGATAAACCAATTTACGTTTTTGGTACCTCTTGTAAATCACTTGGAAATTGCCAGGGGATTAGATGTTGGAAACATTCAGGTGAGGTATGTTGTTCGATACTCAGAAGGCAGAAATAATCTTGCTGTTTGGCTTCCACTGGGATTAAGCAGCCAGGAAATAAGACTTAGTTTAAGGAGTGTGGGAGGAACTGTTGCTGTATTACTCCAGCTCCTTTTCAGGACCTCCGTTCATATCTCTGGGTTTGGATGCAAGTATGCTTAGAAAAATGTGATGATGAATTAGCCTGTAAAGAAGTAAAGTTAGACTAAGCAGGAATTGCTGGTCACTTTTTGAAGAGATTTCTGTGATACTGTGCTGAGTGGCCTGACTTGCTGTTGAGTATTTTCCCCCAAACAACCTTGGTGCTGTAACAAAGATGAGCTCTGTGTAACACGTGTAACAGTGTACTGGATTAGTGAGAAGGTTTTGGGGGAGTTTTTTAGGCCATCTCACTTTATTTGAAGAGGGGCAAAAATACTTACGTTTTCCTACTCTAAAAATCAGGTGTTGGGTTTTTTTGAGGCAAACTTTAGAAAATTATTTTTCTTGCTTTTTTTTATGCTGGCCTGCATAAATAATTTTAGAAATTATTATAATATCTGAATAGTGAAAAGTAGGAAAGTAAGTGATGAGATGTACATAAACATCTAGATTGGTAGGTTGGGTCACCCACTGACTTTAGTGACAGTGAGGTGTCTAATTGAGTTGAGTTTTCTTGTAGCCCTGTGTCCACAGGCCTGTAAATGTCTCTCTAGGCTTCGCCATTACTTAGATACTTAATAACGTGGGCAAGTGTAGGCAGGAAAATGTATAAGCACCTCACAAAGGTCTCTCTAGCTTACTTGATCTTAAATAATGTATCAAGTTAAGCAAACTGAAAGGAATAAATAAATAAAAGGCTGCTGCCAGTGCTTCTAAATAGTGATGAAATCAAATTGCTCCTGAAGATGCTGACCCTCACTCCTCATCTGTCCATTAGCTTGTAGTGTCTGTGCAGCAGATCTCATTGCTTGGGGACCGTGCTGTCTGACAACTGCAAGTGCAGAGCAACATGGAGGGGTGGTGGCTTTTGTAGGACACTGTCTAGCAGCAGATATGTAGGGTTTCAGTTGTGTGCTTCCCTTCAGGACTGCTTACACAAAAACATTATAATAGCTCCTTACTGGCTTTTGTGAAAATAGGAGGGGCTGTTGGATGCCTGGCTTGATGCCTCAGATGCTCTGATGCCTCTGATGCTCTGATGCCTCAGATGCTCTGAGGGTTGTGTGGCTGCAGAACCAGTGCTGAGACTGCAGTGGCTTGTGTGGCCTCTCTCTTGGGTAGTCTGTTGCATCGTCGTGTGCTGGAGTAGGCGCTGCAGAGCTGGTGTCACTGCTAAGTGACCATGGGCCTGGCTGGTTGTGTTGGACTGCATGTGCTGTGCTGTCAGATGAGGGCTTTCAAGGTGCTGGATTGAACCAAAATAGTCCCATAATGAGACTATTGTCACTGAGATAATGTCCCAGCTTGCAAATCCTGTTTAAGGAGAATTGGAAATGCTGACCCGCTGCAGAGGGAGCATGGGTAGTAAAAACACTTCTAGCTTGTTACCCTGTCACACAGGATAATGCTGTTAATGCTAGACAATTGTAGCAGTAATAGGGAATGGCAAAGGAGCTTAGCAGGAGCAAGGAATGGCCAATGATCATATAGGGGGAAGAAGGCCTGAGGAAAGCATGTGGTAGTTACTGGAAATCATTGTGGAGCATGAGTTATTACCAGAGCACCTTTTCTAACCAAAAAGATTTTGGAACATGAAAATGCAATTAAGGACAGTTTTCCTACTTCTTGTGGCAGTACTTTTTATAGCAGTGACTTGAGGAAGATGTGATGTTTGAACTGTGGTAGTGAACTTGAATATGAAGTTTTATGCTGTGGCAGCAAGTAATTAGAAAGCAATTCATGTTGTTTTGTATTAGCAAAACTGTGGCATCTCTGGTAGGGGTATTTTTTAATTGTTGAAACTGTGTGAATCTCTCTTCGCCTCTTGTGTTGGTATATGGTCAGTTCTTCTATAAACTGAAACTCTAGGTTGCAATAAAGTAGTTCTTGTGGTGTTTTTGCCTTGTCATTCACTGTAAACTGAATACTAAAATACTGAAGAGTCATGAAGGAAACATGTGGAAACATATTTCTGTAATTCGGAGGTTTTTTTCCTGGGTTTTACCAAGGACCAGCAGCCATACATATAGGAAGGATGAGGTTTACTGTTGAAATAAGTTAACGTGGTTTTTTTGCTGTAGGAGTTAATTTTTAACTTAAGAACAATAAATAGGCTTGAAATAAGTCAATTTCGAAGCCTGTATGGAGTCCGTTTAGCATTTTCTTGAGGTTTTGTTAAGTGGACATGTAGATGGGAAGGGAATGGATAGAAAAAACACAATTGCTGCATAAACTGGTATTCCTGAAAAGATGAGTTCCACACTAATTTTGGTGTGTTTATACTTAAGGGCTGAGATGTAGCAATGACTAGCAAAAGTTTCTTTTAGTAGCATACATATACATATACATATATATATATATTAAAAAAAAAAAATATATATATANAGCATAAGAAATTTGGGGTTGTTCAGCCTAGGGAAGAGAAGGTGTCCTGGAGACCTCATAGGAGTGTTCCAGTATCTGAAGGGGGCCTACAGAGAAGCCAGAGAAGAACTCTTTGTCAGGAACTGTAGTGACAGGACAAGGAGTCAGCGATACAAATTGAGAGAGGGGAAATTTTGGCTAGACAGGCAGAAGAAGTTTTTAACTGTGAGGGTGGTGAGACACTGGAACAGGTTGCCCTGGGAGGTTGTGGATGCCCTAGTCCTGGCACTGTTCAAAGCCAGGTTGGATGAGGCTGGGAGCATTCTGTTCTAGTGGGAGGTGTCCCTCTCATGGTAGTGGGGGTTGGGACTAGATGGTCTTTAAGGTCTGTTCCAACCCCTTAATATTCTATGATTCAGTGATATGCTGAGTTTGCTGCTTCAGAAGCACCAAAAAGGCTTACCACTACTTTGATATGTGTGGTCAACCCTCTTGGGACCAAATCAAAAGGAGGTGTGAAAACTCTTCAGAAGTACAACTGATGGCAGTTGGGATGATGAGCTGGGCAAAGCAAGAAAAACCCTCTAAGGGTTTCTCTGTTTGTGGAACAGAGCATGAGTTTTGCAGATTTAATGGTGAAATGAGGAAATGCAGTTGCAGCACTGAGGATATATGTATCTATAAATCATGTGTGTGTTAGCTGACAAAATGGCTGTGGTACTTAGAATAATGCAGTTTGGGCCAGGGGTAGGAGTTAACCTAAGATTGATACATGGGAATTCTTTTTGAAGGATGATGTTTTAGACAGTATTTCCTTTACTGCAGGAATGATAACTTCTTGCATTCTTGCTCTACAGTGTGTTTTTCCCCAGAAAGGGAGAAATCTCATGATTGAGAAGGAAAAGAACAAACTGAATTTTAATCTGAGTATCAGTCAGCTTCTCTAGTATAACCAGGTTGGCCATGTGCTGCTACTACTGGTGGCATGTTTTTTCTTATGTAGTGACATCCTTCTGACATTGTTTTATGTAACAGGGAAAAGGGCATTTAATTAACAATAACCAGTGTGGAGTAACCTGTGGCATTTCCTCAGTGCTGTGTATGTTTGTATTTTGGGAATCACTTGCCTGACAAGGTTCATTGATAGTTAGGCAGTAGATCTGGTAATTCTTTGAATTGGAGACAACATTCCTGGAAAGGAGATACTCTTGAATCCAGAGGAAGTACCAGGAAGTAAACGCAGCACAGATCTTGTGATAGAAGTAAGGAGGAGCCAGAGGTTTCTCTGGTATTATCCATGTCTTCTTTAAATATGAAAGTCCCTGTAATTACCCTAAACCACTCAACTTTGTACTGCCCAAAAGTCTGTTTGATTTTTAAAAAGAAATCAATTCCAAGTGGCTAGTTATAGAAACGGGTTTCTTTTCTTAAAAAGGAAAATGTTGTGCATTCTTTGTTGTACACAGCAGCAAAGTGTGGGCTGATTGACTAAAAATACCTCCTAAGAAGCTGAAGAGGAGGCATGGAATCCCACGGTTTTAGTCACATTACAGGGAGGGTTTTGGTCTGCTGCACACGAAGCAGCAGCGTAGCTGTTACTGCACAGCAACAGTTAACGGGCTTCAGGCAGAGCTGTCAGCATTCCTGCTGACATCAGGGAGAGCTCGGGCAGTAAACAGAAAGCAGCCATGTCTCTTCTTCCTGTGCTAGGGGCAAGCTAAATAAAACACTAGTCAGATGGAGAGCAACGAAGCTGGTAAGAAACTTTGAACTATTCAGAAAGTTGTCGATCTAGGAAACAGACTCTGAAAATGTTTAAATATTTAGGTTCATAGAGAGCTGTGTTTTCAAATCTTTCTGGAGAGAAGGAGCCTGTTTGTAACTTGTTCAGCAATGCTTCAAAGTAATCAAACATTTTATAGGAAAGAAATTGGCTGTATTACCTTTATATTCTGGAGTCTCTTTGCTATAGTTAAATGAGAATGACTGTGCAAATTCTCAACAAACGGATGTTTTTCTAAGAAAAAACCAAACCAAGCAAAAAAAAAATCCCAAACCCTGCAAAAATGTGAACTTCTGAATGCATTTATTCTGGATTACTGGTTTTAATAGAAACTGAGCAATGGAGTCCTGATGTTTGCTGTTGTAATTTATAAATAAGTTTAGGTTAAAGCGTTGACTTATACTACTCCTAGAATGAATGTGTATATTGTAGCAATTATTTTGTAAGTGTTAGTATCCTAGAGGGCATTTTGAAAATGAGACCTCAGTGCTTTGTGAAAGACTACTACCAGCTTCATCTAGTAGGTTGAAAATCACTTCTTTGAAAGATGTTTTCATTCTCAGAGAACTTCAACGGCTTCTTCTAAACACAGAGGGTGGTATTTAAAATGTCAGTCAAATCAAACTATCTGGCATCAGAGGCTCCTTTGGGGGTAAAAGAAGGCAAGGGCAAGAAGTGATACACATTGTAACTTTGTAAAATGTATATATATGTGAATGTTTTTCCCTCTAATGGGAAGTTGTGTTGTGCTGTGAATGTTGATGTATCATGGAAGAAATGAATATTGCTCTCCCTTCCCTTGCAGACAATCGAAGGAAAGTAGAACCACCTCTTGGAGGTCATGATCCTCGAACTGCAGTTCAGTTGAGAAGCCTCAGCACTGTTTTAAAACGCCTCAAAGAAATCATGGAGGGGAAGAGCCAGGTACTTTTTTTGAAGGATTTGTAGGCCAAACCATCTGGAAAATGAGCTCTTTACTGGGCTTTTCTGAGCTTTGTTTTTGGATACGTCATGGGAATTTTTTTCCCCAGATGTTCGAAGGATGAGCAAATAAACTCAAAAAGCACCGTGTGAATGCAGGGAAAACAATTTCATTTGATGCTGATTTTGGCTTGCCAAACATCTGTCATGTTGTGGGAGTGAATCATTGCATTTACTTGACTTCTTGTGCTAGGACCAGATGCTCTCTTTTTAGACTTCTTCCCACTTATGTGTTACCCAGTCTAGTGAAAAAAAAAACCCTGATAGTTTTCTCCCTAGAAGGCTAACCATGGGCAAGTGAAACACGTTGACTGTCACAAATAGTAATGAGAATTCTCAGAATGTACTGTGGTATGGATATGTCAGCAATACTTGCTTGAAAGGCTTGCCCTGTTAATCAGTTTTGATTGAGGTAGACAAGGTGGTTGCTACTGACTTGCTGATTTCACCTCCATCTGCTGAGTTGGACCATACCTTTAAGAAGAGGCTCTAGCTGAGAAAAGAATCCACAACTATTTATAAGTGAGGGTATAAATAGCTGTGTCTGTGGGCAAGACATGAACAGGCAAAAGTACATTTAATTAAACTGGTAGAGGAAGAAAAAGGCTTTTGGCATGATAGCTTTTGTAGGTAGACTTTGAGTAAACTTACTTAGCTTCCAGTGCTATTCTTACAAGCTTCTGCTTGTAAGAATAATCTTGCTTTGATAGAAAGGGCGAGATTTTTGAAAGTGAAGCAGAAGCCTTTCATTGCAGTAAGCAGGGCATTGTGTGTGCCCCTTACTAATATTTCAGTTTGTGGCAACTTCTGAAGGCCCTAGAGATTTTCAGACGTATTTGAAGCTACTGGAGAAGAGCTGAAACAGACAGGATACAGCAGTAAATGAATATGACCAGGTCTTCTGGAAACAGTCTGTTAGTTGTCAGCATGCTGACTTCTGTACAGAGGTAATGCATCACTACCCTTGACTGCAGCCGTGTTTTGCTCGAGTCACTTCAGGCAACAGTTTGTTCCTGCTGTGGACTTGGCCTGTCTCTACAGGAGACCTCTTTACTTCTGTGGAAAGCTTGTGTCAGATTCTGGAAGGTGCTGCTCTAATGAGCCCCACTGCTGTTCTAATGAGCCTCTACTGCTAAGGTGGGGGGGCCGGGGCAGACTTCTGTTCTGAGCCCTCCCTCATGGCAAGAACAGCCTGCAAGGAAGGCAGAGAGTTGGGAGGTGCCACCAGCAGTGGTTGGGTTTCTGGACATGTAGTCACATGCAAGTGGGGCACAGCACTGCTGTTTGGAACAGCCCCTCTCAGTGTGGTAGATCCAGAGACCTGCCTTATCATGCAGAGTTGCAGAAAAAACTGTTGTATGGCGTCCCCTGCAGCTTTGCAGCAGTTCCTTGGCACAGCTCTTCACTGCAGCTTTCCCTGCTTGAAGCTGAGTGTTTATCTTAAAAATTTCTAGATTCTCTAAAACACTAGACTGTCTTGAGCAGTCGTCAACCTCTTTCTGTGTGGGTTTTCTTGGGTGAGGACAGCATGGAAGTGTTGTGTTGTTGATCATAACTGCCTTGGTCTCAAAACTGGTCTAGCAGCTATGTCAAACTTTACTTTGTGAATATCCAAAAATAAATCCCAATTTAAAATAAAACCCAATGGGGCTTTTCTGATTATGTGAAAATGAGAGCATGGATCACCTTTCATTTGTTTGATTACTCTCTTCTCTGATTGTTTTGAGAAAATACTTGCAGCAATTTCTCTTCCTGAGAAAATCCTGGAGTATTCAGTCCCTCTGAAAAGGCTTTTTGCCAGAACTGAGCTCTAGCAAAGAGTGTTCCACAGCCAGGGCTGTCATGTGACCATTAGCAGTTGCCTCCATCCGTGGCAGTTGCAGCTGGTGTGCTCAGAATCACAATTGAGAGTTTTTCTTGCTCTATAGCTTCAACACCAAATGGAAGTTTTAACTGTCTGTTTTTAAGGTGATTTTTTTCTGTGGCTATAGCAATGCTGTAAATTAATATACATTGTTGTCTGCTGAATGTGAATTAGTTTTCTTCACGTAGCAGTTAACCTGGGGTTTTGAAACAAGATCTGTCTGGGACAGGCTTTTACAACTATTTACTGAAGTGCTGAAGAATTTGATCATATAATAAAACTTTTTACATGTATCTATAATCCTTTCAAAACGTATCCCAGTGTTAGCTGTTGAAATGATCCTCCTGCACTGATAATTTCTGATAACTTGATTTACTCCTAGATAACAGCTTCAACTAATATGTGGTGGGGTTTTTTTTCTTTTCATTTTTAAACTGTGCTAGCTGAGGACCTCTCATGTGCTGAGGGCAAATGAGAAGGGGGGCCAATCACCACTTCATATATTTGTTTTTGACTTTTATCTACGTCGTATGATAGTTTTATTCTGCTTTGCTTCCATCTCGGATCAAGGAGGCAAAGTCCTACTGGATTTATTCTCTTAGTTCAGAGCTCTCAGCCTTCTGCCTCTCTGTAAAACTGCATGAAAAATCCTTTGTGTGCTGTTATGCAAGAGTGTGTATACATGTGCACAGATATGCGAAAATATGAAATTTTCCTTTCTGTGAGCACAGTCTACAAAGAGTCATGAAACTAAACATGCTTTCTTATTTACAAAAGAAAAAGCTTTTCTCTGCTGTCTTCTCTTGTAGGACAGTGACTTGAAGCAGTACTGGATGCCTGACAGCCAGTGCAAAGAATGTTATGACTGTAGTGAGAAATTCACCACCTTCCGGAGGAGGCACCACTGTCGACTTTGTGGGCAGATCTTCTGTAGTCGATGCTGCAATCAGGAAATCCCTGGAAAATTCATGGGCTACACAGGTAGGGTTTATTTACTGAGAAACAGAACAGTCTCTGTGTGCTCAGCTCTGTTTGGGCTACTGCATCTGAGATCTCATCATCTTCTGGAAAATGCTCTACAGGTCTGCAGTGGGCTTAAAAATAAGGAAAAATAATTACAGGACCTAATTCTACCAGTTTCTTTATGAATGATGGTGGATTATGCCATGCTTGCTAATTTTTACCACACTACAAAACAAATATGGCCACTATTTAACAAGGTTGTGCACTACAAAAAGTGTGCTGGAGGAAAAGCTGCTCTTAGTAACAGTAGTTTTAAAATATGAGCCACATGTTTTAATTGAGGGTGAAGGGAAAGTCTTTCAAATACCAATTACCAAATTCTAGATGGCAGCTGGTGTGTCATATCTGCCTGTCTATTGTTCTGCCATCATTTCAGTGGGCACATGTGTTCTCCCTTCCTCCCTCCCTCCCTCCTCTTCTCCTTTTCTCTCTTCTCTCTCCACTTTTATTGATCTCGTGTTATGCATCATTTGTCTTGGAAAAATTCCCTGAGTGTGTAATTATCCAGGGTTTTGCCCTTTAAGAGAGTATGAGAATTAGACTTGCAAAGAGGTTTTGAAACAGAAAATCCTTCTGTTTCCACCACTATACACCTCTGATCCTGTAGGAACAGAGTACTATTTGTTCCTGTTCACTTACACTCTCTGGTTCCCGTTTCCATAGGGGATCTCCGAGCCTGCACTTACTGCCGTAAAATAGCCTTAAGCTATGCACACTCCACGGACAGTAACTCCATTGGAGAAGACTTAAGCGCCCTGTCAGATTCGGCGTGTTCTGTGTCCGTGCTGGATCCTGGCGAGCCGCGCACACCAGTTGGGAGCCGCAAAGCCAGCCGCAACATCTTCCTGGAGGAGGATCTAACATGGCAAAGGTAAAGCCAATGGCTTCGTGCTGAGCTCCAGAATCTCAACTATTGTCAGGCTGGCAGCTGCTTAGACAAAAGCTGGTGGTTTCCACCTAGGAAACTTAGATTCCAACTCCTCTAAAAATAATCTAATCCTGTGCTTGCTTGTAATATTCTTCTCTTCAAGTTGAAATGTGGAAACATTTCTAGTGGAGGTTTAAATTGTTTGCAGTTCTTCCTTTAGCCTACTGAATCAGTGATTCTGTACCAGTGGCAGAGCAGGCTTTTGTCTTCAGAGTTTGAAAAGACAGAGCCAGAATCACACCTTCTAACCACCAACGTATTGAGAGGCAAGTCAATGTAACATTGGTGCTTTACCTGTCAGGTTTTGAATTGGGCAAGAGAACGTAAGAAATGCTCTCTGTGTAGGTAAAAGAGAAGTGATGGAAGTAACCGCCTGTTTCAGATGAAGTGGGATTGAAAGGACAGCTATAAAGGTTCTCTAATCTCCTTTCAAAGTATATTTATTCCTATTGCTCTCAAATGAGGGAATCTTTATTTTTGGACCATGAGTAGAAGAACACTGTACTTCCCAAGTGCTATGCAAGTTATTTTCAGAATACTTTGATTTAATTAAATGTTGTGGGGAAGAAGAAATAATCAGGTGTGGTATTTATGCTCATTTCCCTAAAACAAAAGAACAAGTAGATGTGAAACTACTGAGGAGGTCTTTAGTCAGGACCTTTGTTTAACTGAATGGTAGTGTTAGTGACTTGTGCCTCTCAGTAGATCTCTTCTGACAGTATTTAAAAAAAACCTGTCAAACCATTTTCTGTCTTCAGAAAATGCCCTGGCTCTTGCTTTGCATGTTGCTTTTCAGAGTATGGTGCTCCTATCTGGAGGCATTTAAATGATATTAGCTTTAAACCTAAATAAAGGAAAGTACTTCTGGTTTGATGTTATGGTCATCTAAAGTGGTAATGTAACAGTGCGTGGGGATAAATACAACCCAATTTTGAGTGGGGGAATAAGTAGGTGTTCTCAGAATCTTCTCTTCAAATGTACAAAATACTGAAGGTATTGTTAGTTTTGTCTTCGGATGTGTTATTAGTATCTTTATAACGACAATTCAGCAGCCTGTAGACATGACCATGTAAAGAAAGAATTTATATCTTTATTTGGTGCAGCTTGTTGCACTCGAAATAATTCCTGTTGTTGAAAGGCTCATAACTCTATAATGTAACACAGTCTTTTTGGGAGACACTGAGTAAATGTGGGCCTCTTTTATGTGTGAGAGGAAGTGAGATTTGAGATTAGGTGGTTTATTGTTGCTTTAGCAGGATTAACATTTTCTTCAGTGCTTGTTGCACTTTGCAGTGGGTTACAGCGCTTTTCTTAAATACTGTTTGGTAAGTTCCTGATTGACCTTAAGAGATTTAAACTCAAGACACTGAATTTAAATGGTGCCACAGTGGGAACTGACAACTCACAACTTCATAGTGGAGCAGAGGTTTTGTTCTAATGATGGCTTTTACATGAGAAGTAGTTTGTTTCAGAAGAAAATTTGGGCGTTGTCTCTTTCCAAAATACTCTATCTGAGGTAAGGTGCTGCAAAGCAGCAAGAGAAGCTTTTAGGGAGACTGATGCTGCATGTACTTGTCAGACGTTGCTCTGCTCTTTGAACAGTTGGAACACAGAGTTCCTGCTTTAACTAATTTGAGGAGCCATGTCCTTTAAATGTGAAGTAGTGGTGTACTCTGGATAAGTACAGCTACTCAGGCAAAGCTGCATTACTTACAGTTTCTCATGGACAGCATTTATCACGCTAGGAGCATTTATTGTGCTAGAGCACAGCAGGGTGGCTGTATCAGTTAGCCTGTAGTGGCTTAGATCTTAGAGTCCAGTTTTGCCAACAGGAATTTCTTTTAATGGTATTTGGACATCTGCTCTCCTTCCTTCTGGGGTGGAAACAGAAGGAGGGCAAAGGTGATCGTGATCAGGTTAAACAATTACAGAAGGTTGTCAGGCTATCTTGGCAAAAGCTGTCTAGCAGTAGCTATGGACAGCATTGCTTGGATTGCAAAGATGAAATGCTGGGAGATGGAGGCAATGTGTCTGTCGCCAAAACATCTCATAGCAGCCTGTAGGGAGGGAAGATGTGTGAGAAAGGGAAATAGGGGAAGCAGGATAATACAAGAAGTAGGAATAGTCTGTATTGTTCAAGAGTTGAGTTTGGAAGAAGACAAGAGCACTGTCTTCCAGATGCCATTGGCCTACAGATGGGGAAAGATCTCCCTATGCCCTTGTTGGTTTAACAATCATGGGTGTGAGTGAGAGATAACATGACAATTAACTGTACTTTAATTACAGCTGTTCTGATGTGCTGGATGTCACAAATATCTCAAACATCTCTATCATGCTCCTTTCCATGCAGTTTGATTCACCCAGACTCTTCAACTACCACGTTATCTGCACGCCTTGGGTCTGTCCAGGAGGATGCAGGGAAGTCACCAGCTAGAAACAGGTAAACTATTAATTTCGGAGTATTTTCTGTTCTGGATGCACTCCTAGCACACTCTTTGCTGTTTCCGGGCTCATTTTTACTGAAAGTGCTGTTTCATGTGTAAAATGGGACAGCTCACTGCCCGTATGGAGTGGTAAGGGAGGACCATTTGTGTACGTATTCATGTTAACAAATGTACTGCTTTTGAGGAGCCTGTAGTTTGCTGCTGAGTTGGTCAAGCAGAAGTGGTGGTGAAGAGGACAGGAGGGGAAAGAAGTGGCTAGGAAGTACAATTCTGAGGAGGCTGAAGAAAAGGGAGTAACACATACTTGGTGATGGGAGACAAAAAGACTCAGGTCATGGAGGAGCAGAGGTGTAGTTTTTGTTTGTATGTGTCCCCATCTGCTTCCTTTGCTCTTCCATTAAGGATAATCTTGTTTAAATTACCAGGCTTCCTCAGGCTAAAGTCCCTTCATAGATCTTTATGCGAGAGTGCTGGAATGAACTTGAAAGTGTTCATGAGAGCTTTAGTGTAATTTGTGAGTACTTGAGCTTAATTAAATAGGCTGGTATTAGAAGAACAAATAGCTCCCACTTCACAGTGCTTCTACTATGGTGCTGGTTACATGCTTCCCTTATGGTTAGATTAAGGAAATGAAGGTAAGGCCGGGATGTGAGGAAGAGAGCAAAGATAATCCGGATTTCGATATTGGATTCAGGACGTTCAGGGGTTTCATTTCATTGGTGTTACAGAAATGCAGAATGTTTAGCAGTTTGGAGGGATCTGGCAGGACCAGTGAAGACTAGGGAACTCAAGTGAGAAGGATGCTGGGTGTGCCTTTTGGAGAATGGACTGCTTGGAGTCTATCTTCTGGGTGATGAGGATGGTTAGGAGGAGATGCACACTGACTGTACATCTGAGACCCAAAGGTTTCACCTGGGGGAGTAAGATACTGGTGAATAAAAGAGTACCAAAAATCAATTCTGGGCAAACATGGCAAGGAGCCTGGAATTAAAAGTTCAATGCTAAATAACTGCTGTGACATCAAGAAATGTCTGAAACCCTGACAATAGTCTCCTGCTTCCTGTTTGAATATATGTCTGTTTTAAAAGGCCTTTGCTGTTTGCTCAAACATGCAGTAGTAGGATGGCTCTAATCTTGATCTGTCAGGCCCAGATTGCTTATTCAAGTTAAATTTTAACTCTCTGGCTGTTCATGGCCTCACCAAAAGTACTTGTTTGTTTGGACGCATGTAATGATGAGATATAATATATCTCTGTTAAAAATTCTGAACCTTTGGAAAACAAGCTGTTGGCTTTGGGTTAAGCGATGTTAGCCTTTAGATCTTCTCAAAGCAGCTGTAGCCATTTCTTTGAGAGGAGCTTGACTATTCCTCTTTCTAGATGAGACGAAGCAGAAAAGATGCAGGTTGAGTGCATTTAGATGCAGGTAGCAGAAGTTACATACTGGTATTTGTTTTCCCTGTGGATGGGAAATGTGTTCTTTTTTCTCAGTCTTGTTTTTTATGAGGGGCGAAAACCCCAGAAGAACAGTCAAATGTTGCAAGCAAGGTTCAAACTGCTCCCTTGCAGGTCCTTCAAAGGATGAGTATTTTCATTGCAAAATCTCCCCCTCTGTTTTTAAAAAACATATGTACCATAAGGGCCTGGATATAATTGTTGATGATAAAGACACAGATGAGAAATCTCACTGCTCTAACTTGCTTGCACCCAAATAAAAAATCTCTACTGCTTGCAGGTATGTGGCACAGTTAAATCCACTGTTGCAAAACAACTGGGAGGAGTGCTTAGTTATGGACTTCTGTGTCAGCCTCATTTTATGCATTAGGATGCTTTGTGTTAAGCTGCATAACTCTGCCAGTTCTAACTTTAATTTGAGAGCATCTGAGCAGTGTAAGACTGGCAGAGATTTAGCCTGCTTTGAATGCCTGACAATGACACAAAGCTTTTGCTTATCACTCCTAGATATATATGGAAGTAGTGCCAACATAGTGCATATGACTTTAAAGGGGTTAACTAAACCCCTTTATTGCCCAGTATATCCTCCTCAAGAGACAGAGGAGAAAAAAGCGGTGATTTTGAGACTATCGTACCTTCACTGCTACTTCCTAGAGTATAAAAGCTGAAATAGGGTGGCTTTTTTGTGCCTGGACTGAGCCACATCATTCATTGAGAATTTTTGGGAATAATTGTAGTATGTCTGTTAGCCATTTAGCAAGCCCTCTGAAGTTATCAAAGTTTCATTCGAAAGGCTAGAGGCTGGCAACTGTTTTCATGAGATTGGTGCAAGTCTCTTCAGTCAGTTCAACATGGGCATTTTGAGTTTCCCTGTTGATATGTGCAGAAATGTTTTCCATCCTCCCTCCTTAGAGTGCTGTTAGATCTAGTAGCTTACACTGCGTGTTGCTGCTGTGAGGAGCAGTTGCACTCTGGTTAATTAGAGTCTCAAGTCTAGTTGTGGTTTAATGGTGCACATGTTATCTGGAACTTGTATTTGCATTTGTAACTTCGCAATGATAATTGCAAAATGGTGTGTTTGTGCTGGAGTGCATAGCCAAGATTTCCTAACAGCTGGGCTGAGATAAGGGGGATGCTCGATATTGCAGTACAAGGAGGATTGCGAGCTGGAGTGACCTCCAGCTTCAGAAAATGGCTTAGCCACTCTGAGAAGCAAGTGCTCAAACTTCAGACTCTGCAAACTTTCAGACTCTGCAAGCCATGTATTTGAGAGCTGAAGATAAGGAATTTTAAATGGGACAAGGAGAGGGGGAAATCTCGGTGCTCTGTTTCAGGGATCTGGGTGTTGGCCACCCTTTCTGACATTTGTCTTGCCTCCAAACTGCTGGAGCTTCTAATTACCCAGCATCTCATCCCTTCCCCAGACATTTTAAATACAGACATATATGAACTGGTGTGCCTAAACTTAGTTCCACCTGCTTCATACAAAGAGTTTTACAGAAGTTTATGCTTGCCTTAGCAGTTCCAAAGCAATATGCTTGCTTCCTAGGGAGCCTTTCTTCTGCCTTGACTAGGGAGGAAGCACTAAGCAGCCTGTACTGACAGGAGTAAACAGTGTCCCAGGCTTAAGCTGGTTTTTAGTGTGCTGTGAGCTAAAGGCTCTGGTGAAGCACCACACGATGAACACTTGCACTTCAATTGCTCTCTGTTCCCCTGCAGGTCAGCCAGCATCACTAACCTGTCTCTGGACCGGTCGGGGTCTCCCATGGTGCCTGCCTACGAGACGTCGGTCAGCCCCCAGGCCACTCGCACTCATATGAAGGCAGAGACCAGCGAGGATGAGCGCAAAATCCTTCTGGTACCTTTCAGGCTTCTCTTTGCTTAGCTCTGTGAAGACAGTGAAGTTTGCCTTCCTTGGGTCATGCAGCAGGAGTATTTTGCTGCCTTTTAGGGCTCTTCTCTAAGCACTCTTACCTGGACCTCTCCTCTGGAGGGAGCAGAGATGGAGAATATTGATGCTGCTTTGGACATTACCGTCTTCCTGAAATAAATCGTAGTTTCATGGGGTGTTTACATACAAGTGTTTACAGTTTTAGTCTTGCTAAGTGTGGAGTTGGTGTATGGTGGCTCTTTAAGTTAAACCTGTCATGGTTGCAGCTGTAATGCAGTGACCTGTTTTTGTATTTCTTCAAGTTGAGATTTTTTTCTTTCATAGACCATGTCATTGGGAGCTTTAAATGGCTGCTTTGAAATAGTTACACCGTGATGAATAAGTTAAAGCTATTATAGCTTATTGGGCCAAAACATAACGTGGCCCCTCCCTTTTTTTGCAGAATAAGTAGAAGATTTTGTAGAAGGTTGTATTGACGTACTTTTTGAAAGAAAAGTCAGTGTACAACAGTGTTCTGTGTAATTCTATTGTCCCTTCCCCACAGAGGCAATGCAGTAGGTTGCAGTTACTGTACAAATTTCAGTAAAAAACTTTCTTTTCTTTGAGGGAAGGAAAGGGAAGTGTTTCCAGCAAAGAAGTTGCAGAGAAGGGAAGGCAGTGTTTTTCACGCATTAAAAGATTAAAGATTGCACCCCATTGCCACTTTAAAATCAGGCTCATTCTGTGTTACCAGGTTCTGCCTGCTGTCAGCAGTATGCATTCAAGTGTGCCTGAGGGTGTACAAACACTAACTCGTCTTTCATTGCAAAACTCCTTTCTGAGTTGCTCTGTAAATGGATGTAATGGACATGAGGGAGAAACATGTTTAAGGCACGTCTTTATACCACCCTGCTTCATGCATGTATGTTAATGCAGGAAAAAGGAAATTCAAACCTCTGTGAATACAACTTGAAGCACGATGTTCAAGTCCCAGTGCTCTTCAGCTTCACATTGTTTAATTTTTTGTCCATTTTCTTTCTTGAGGAAGAAGAGGGCTGTTACTATTTTGTTCATATAATAGCAGAAGACAGAGTATCAATTAATGCAGGATTTTCTATGCATTCCTACTGTTTGTTTAATGCCCTTACAGTGTGGAATTGACCCTGTATCAGGAGTTAATTTATAGCTTAACCCAGTCCATTCAGAAGACCGATGAACTTTGTTCATGAAATAAAGGTAGGGGAGGTTGTACATGCACTGGGATAAGCACATACTTCAGTGAACTAGAGGTCAAAATCCTTGAATTGCAAGGATTTGCTTTGTTCTGCCAATTTCTTCAGTTTATTGTATTCACCAGCTCAAGACAGCTGAACTGTGGAGACTCCAGTTGCATCAAATTGTGTGATCATATCATGTTCTGTTACTGATCCATTTGACTCTGTTCCTGGTATGGAAGGGGAGCTGTGGACATTGGTTTTAGGGTAATACCCAGGGCAGACACTGCTGGAACTGAAAGCAGAAAGCCAGTTCAGTAATAAAAGTGGAGCATAACTCCTGGGCCTCAGGGCACCCTTGGGAAAGTGCAACAATGTGGGTCTGACAGTTAACTGGAAAGCTGAAACCAGTTAAAATTTAATTAAAGTTCTGTTACACAAAAATAGAACAAATGAGGCATTTGAGAAAGTGAGCTGCAGCATCTCTTCTCCACACCTTGAGGTGGTGTGCTGCTTGCTCAAAATAATCCCAGATCCCAATTTCCACCTGCAATAATGGCTTGTGCTGTGCTAAGCCAGGGCACACATGGGCAGGCAGAAGGGGCCAGGTGCAGAGAGCCAGCTCAGTTTGGATGGAGCACAGCCTACAGAAGAGTTGGCACACATGTTTAACAGGCTCCAAAATAAGTTCTAGGTATAGGCTGAAGTGTTCCAAGTGATGAGGAGAAGAGATTCACAGATTCAAAAAAGGTTAATTGAGTTGGGAGGAAGACACACGTTTTTTTCTTAGTGGCCAAAGCTAACAGTGTCTAAGAAAGGCTTGGTAATGGACAATACAAAAATGGATCCTCAATAAGAGATGGTATCCTAGCAGTGGGCGTTGCTGTGTTAGGTACTTGCTTTATATCTGGTCTTGATATTGGACTAATGTGCTTCACAATGCCTGTGTTGAGAATAGATAATATAGAGGAACCTTGCTAAGGATGAGTTTTCATTGTCCTCTGTTTGCTCACACCTTCTGAGTTTAAGAATAGGGTGCAAGAGGACAGTAGTGAGGACATAAGTATTTTGCAGGCAGTACAGAATGTTGCCACATCAGAACTTCCTTATCCCTAAGGGTACCCACTTTTTTTTTTTTTTTTACTGTTCTGAACAGGATATAAATGGAAGGAAATAAGGAGCTGATTTCATATCTGTTTGCTATTTCTGTTTGCACCTTTGCATAGGTTGTGCAGAATGGCTTAGATTCTGTGCCTATCTATGGAGGGCTTTTGATCCAGAGGCTGATCTGAAGGCTTGGGTTGATGCCCTTGGAACCAGTGCTGAGATTAGACTGGTAATTAACTTGCACATCCCCCTGTCCAGGACTCAGTCCAGCTGAAAGATCTGTGGAAGAAAATCTGCCATCATAACAGTGGGATGGAATTTCAAGACCATCGCTACTGGCTGCGGACACATCCCAACTGCATCGTGGGGAAAGAGCTGGTCAACTGGCTCATGAGAAATGGGCACATAACCACAAGGTAACCCTGATGCTTTAGGACAACAGGTGTCCTCTGTGTGAGAGGAGGTCGTGAGTTTGAGCTGATACAGGGTACATTAGACTGCAGAGATAAGCTCCTTTGCAGGGAGATGAGAGAAAATTCAAATCTCCCCTTTACTGCCTGCCAGAGCAGGTTGCATTCTGACTCCATGTGGCCCAGAAAAACAGGGCACAGGAGACTGTTGGGTTTTGAAACCAGTATGGGATGTAGTTTATGGGACAAGTATCACTCACTTGGAGAACAGTGAGTGTATTACAAAGATTGTTCAAGTGTTCACTGGTGCTCCAAAGAGCAAGTCTGCCTCTGGGATCAGAGATCACTAATAGTGTTTGATAGCTAAATTTTTGGTGGAGCTGGCAGACTCTTAACCATGTAGGTGAATATAAATAATCTTGTGTATTTAACTATGTGCAAATGGGGTAAAACTGACATGGTTCTTAAGTGTAGAGCAACAGTCCTCCCTCAGAGATGATCAGTATACATAACTCAAGTTAACAATATTGGAGGAGCACAAGCAACATGTCTTAATCATATGTTGGACACCTCAGCTGAGTTGGGTGTACTGGTGGTCTCTTTATCTATCTCCATGCTTGAACTAGTACACTGTGCTGCCTCACCACAGTATTTTAAATAGTGTCTGTGTAAATGTGGGAGCAGAATACTGACAGGTCAAATAGCGCATAGCAAATGACTCTTTCCTTTTGTAGTGTGCTTGTGTCATAAACCGTATGTGTTTAGAGCAAAACTTAGAAAAACGTCTCTATTCTTATACTTCCAGGGTCCAGGCCATTGCAATAGGACAGGCCCTGGTTGATGGACGTTGGCTGGAATGTGTCAGTCATCATGATCAGCTCTTCAGAGATGAATATGCTCTCTACAGACCATTGCAGGTAAAAGGAGTAGGAAGGCTGAAAGATACGGTTCTTCCTGGATTTGGCTGCTGACTAGAATCTGTTCTAATCCTGTTCTCAACAGCTGTAGTATGTTTTTAAAATCAGGTCTCCCGTACAGAAAACAGGGGGCCAGGCCTTTTTCCTTAGTCCGTTGAAGCCTGAGGAAGTTTCATTGGCCCTGAAAGCTTTGGGCTGTCCTCTGTGGAGAATGAGTTGTTACCTTGGTGCTGCCTGAAGTGAAGGAAAGGGTCTTCAGAGGCCAGGCTCTCATGGTGGACATCTTCCACAGAGGCCTCGAGATGTGCTTGTGGCGGCTGTGTTGTCATGTGCAGAATTTAGAACCTGTGTGCTTTTACTGGTGATGGAGACACAATGGTGATCTTCAAAATTCCTTTACAAAAACTCCAAACGGGTATTTTAGATATATTGTATTGGTATCCTTCTTCTGGTTTCCAGTGATGGCACTAATAAGGAATTCAGTACCTTAGCCACATGATCCAAGTTTGGGATGGGGTCTTTGTCATGCCTCCCAAACAGGACTAGTTACCTGAGGGGAGGCAGGAACTGGTGACCAGAGATTCTGTCCTACTGTACTTCATTGGAATCAAACTTGCTTAGGGCTAAGAGCAGTCACTGGCCTGAGGGGTTGTATTGGGGTTTTTTTGGCTTGAACAGGATATCTCTGTAGCCTCTCTTAACTGGAAGCATTCAGTTGGGAGTCTTTCATGTTCTGCAGCTTCTTACAATGAAGTATGGCTCAGCTGTCCCGTGGGCTTTGGTCAGAAAGCTTGCAGCCATTGGCATTTGTCATGCATTTCAGCTCTTGGACACAGTCATGTGGCTTCCATTGGGATTGCTCTGGGGTTTATCTGCTATCTCAGCTAGTCAGCTGTCTCAGTTTCCTGGTAAAAGCTTGCCTTTAACTAGCAAGTCCTTATGCATCCTTGTTTGTAACAATTTGTAAAGTGTTTATGGTATTTCATGCTTAAAGTTAATTCTTGTTCTCATCAGCTGAAAGCACTGCCTGATCTCAATTCTTCTGGACAAGAGTCTGGAGAAATGTGTTGTTGACTCAGTTGCTTGCTGCACTCACTGTAGCCAAAGGCATGATAATGATAACTTTATTTTGAGGTGCCTGGAGGCATCAGGGTGGCTGATGGAAATTACTTAGGTAGTCTCCAGATTCTCTGGCAATCTAGCCAGTCTTTGCTTTGACACAGTAGGCCCAAGCTAGAGCCCTTCTTGGATTGAAACTCTTGGGGCTACATTGGTCAGTTAAATAATTTCTCCAGTAACTTAGAATTAGGCTCTGCCAAAAGCTGTGTGTATTGGTTTCTGGGCAAAGGATATGGCTGTCACCCACCTTGGCTGGAGACAGCAAGCTTTCAAAGCTGCTTAACTGGACGTGATGACAGAAAACGTGCAGTATAATAAACTTGTCCTTTAGTGCCACTTAGTCACAACTTGTTTAGAAGCAGAGTGTAGGCAGAGACTAAGCATCTGGGAATTGTAAAGAAATACTTGTTTCTTGTCCCAATGAGTTCCTACTTCATACCAAGGGGGGTGACTCTATGACTAACTTGGCTCATCCCACTGAGAGTATCCTCTGATTTTTAAAATGCCTGACCTGCATTTGTAGTAGGCTGCTTAATATTTCAGCAGAGCTGTACTTTAATGACTTTTTTTCCCTTCCTTGTCTTCTAGAGCACAGAGTTCTCAGAAACCCCATCTCCAGACAGTGACTCTGTGAACTCTGTAGAGGGCCACTCTGAGCCATCCTGGTTCAAAGACATCAAGTTTGATGACAGTGACACAGAGCAGATTGCTGATGAAGGGGAGGACAACTTAGCCAGTAAGTTTCACCTGAGTCTTGTTCTCACTTTGCCTTCTCTCCTGTTGTCCTCAGTCCTTCAGGACTTAGTAGTTTAACCGTGTCTTGCTTTATTTGTGTGTTTCTCTGTGTGCGCTTGGGGCCATGAGCATCTAAGAAAGCTATAGCCTGTCTAGTCTTCCACTTTCTCACAATGGATACAGTATTTTGAATTTAATGGAACTGGTAAAGCTTCATACTTCTAATGAAGGAGAAGCATGGAAATTGCTGCCTTCTGTTTCTCAGGCAGACTTCTGCTTGATTTAGGCCCTATGGTAGTGCACTAAAGAATGTCCAGTATGTCAGCATGCCCACATGAAGACAAGATTAGAACTATGAAAATACTGTATTCCTGTATTATTGAACACTGGTCTTTATGTATTAAAGACAATTTTTCTCCTCTCTGGCACCCTCATAATACCCATTTGAACCCTTCTCCTCCCTGTATCTTCCCCTCACCCAACACTAAAAGACTCCGCCAGCCCTAGCAAGCGCACTTCAGTCAGCAGCTTCCAGTCCACAATGGACAGTGATTCGGCCGCTTCCATCAGCCTGAACGTGGAGCTGGACAACGTGAACTTCCATATCAAGAAGCACTCCAAGTACCCACATGTGCCCCCTCACCCTGCCGACCAAAAAGGTACGAGGTAGTCACCAGCTGGATGGAGTTGCACATGATGGAGAGCTGGCCCTAATATTACTGACCTATTTGGACACTGCTTACGTAGCTGTCTTACAGAGGGAGAGATACGATATTTAACTGGCACTTGCTTGCAGTTTTGATGTGCTCACCTCTGAGGAGGCTTAATAGACTTGTCGAAGTGCCTTCTCTGCAGAGTGTGTAACTTCCCCTGTGACTTTCTCTTTGCCATTGAAGCAAAGTCTCTTGCCCATGCATAATAGAGAGATCCACGTATATGTTCTGGCTAACTGGGGTGGAAAAATAATCCACACATAAACCAGTTTGATACGTGACTCTACAGATTGAGATGGAACTTAAAAAAGCAAGCAAGAAATAAAACCTCAGAGAAAAAAAGAACAAGATTAACTTGGAAGAGTTCTGTGCTGACTTAAAATTGTACCTTAATAAGTGTACATTTTACAGAAGAATCTTACTGATAAACAATAAGGCCTAACTTAATCCATATACATAGCATTTCTTCAAAAGAGATCATCTGCTTAAGTGAAGTAGGAAGAAATCAAATATTTGGTGTTGAAGACTGCTTTTGAAAGGATTTTCCCCTAAAGAAGTACTAATTGAAAGACTCTATAAGCAACATCCTTATGGAAGAAATAATGTGCCTGCCTGTTGACAACTGCATTCTCTAAATGATTCAAGGGCTGTCTGAAATCGGGGCTTGCCACTGGCTTGGGTCTACTATATTTTAGTTGCTTTACGCGTTGGGTAGCAGTTGATGTCTTCGCTCTGGTTCCTTACATAAGGTTGCATCAACTTTGTAGACTTGTATCTTTGGCTGCTTCTAAGTAGTTTCTTAATTATTGTTTCACCCTACCCTTTGAGTGTTCCTGACTTTAAAAGATGATCCAGTGTTAAATAAATTGTACCCCTAATTAATTCATTCTTCTATAAAGTCTAGCAGATCTCTTGTGATGCTATGAATTAGAATGGAACAGCAGCCTTAAGCTTGCATACAGATGGCATATTCTGAAACTGAAATGGTCTCTGAAGACAGTGAGGGAGGAGAAGTGGTCACAGCTGACTTTCCAAGTGTGCTAGACATGTGGGACAGACTGAGGCAAATTAGAGGGGACATTTATTGGTGCCTAATGTAGTCACCTTTTGTTATTTGCTAAAAATATGCCTAGAAGGAAGGAAATCTAACTGCTTATTTTTCCCCCAAAGAGAGAAGCAGAACAGTTTCAAAGTTTGAATTGATGTCAGATGATCCAAAACTGGGAGTGGGTTGGCAGCACTACTGACACTAGCTTATTATTGGTTCCTTTCAGTTTGTTTCCAGCTGATGCCCTGATCAAATGAAAAGCCAATGCATCTAGAGGGAGGGAAGGCTGTGGAGAGGGAGATATACCAATGAATTGCTTTTAGGAAGGAGGGATGCTGGATTAAGTGAGCTTGAAACAGGCCCAGGTGTGCTGCAGTATCCTATGAATTTACAGCTGTAGCAGGTTTATCTTTATCAATGTGCAATGGCAGTAAAGCAGGCAGTAGTCAGTTTGGCTCTGGCAAGTGTTAAAGGACTTGTAGAATGTTTGTCCTGGTTTCAGACATATTTCACTCTTTATCTCCTTATACAAGGAGCAGTACATCATGAAGGGGAAATGTAAGAGAGCGTATCTCTCTTGGAAGCTGTTGGCCAAATCAAGGCTGCTCAGAGCCAGAACTCTTGTGAGAAAGTTTTTAATGATGGAGAGCTCAGAGAAGATCAGCAGGAAAGGCAAGTGATGAGGGGACTGAAAGGAGAAAGACTTCCTTCTTTGGATTATGTGTGTTGGCAGCACTCTGCTATCTTTGGTGGATCTCTGCTGGTGTTTTTATATGTTCCTGAAACATGTGGTCTCTTAACCAGATTATTCTGTAGGAGTGTAGTTGTTAGTAGAAAACTGATAACAATTTCTTCCAAGAGAATGGATTTCCCTTGAGGGGATAGTATCAGTAATAGGCCCAGAACTGGGATAGGGTGCAATTGTGTCATAAAAGTGCACTGTGGATAGGTAGGCATCCTGCAGCTTTTTAAAAAATCTGCAAATACAGAGAAGTTAGTATACCTTTTTTGTTTTGTTTGTATTTATAATTCGTGGCATGACAATCTCTAGAGAAAGGACCTAACCACAGAGCAGCAAGTTGAAATGAATGACAGTATCTTGAATAGCAAGAAACACTTCTTGGCAATAGGCAGACTGAAACTTTGTGAGTAGTGAGGAGGGACAAAACCCTACAGTGAACGCTGCAGTGACTTGGGTAGTGAAATACATGACTTCTAAAACTTTGTTCTGGAAATACTAAAGTCAGAGACTTTATATAATAAAGTTAATATTAAGATTTTCACCTTGTTTTTCTGATTATCCTGGCTATATTCTACAAAAGATGCCATCTAAGATGTTAGAATATCACAATGATTAGACAGCCAAAACTGGATAGTTAAGCATCTGTGTAAAATGGGTAGTTATTTTAAGAACAGAATTCTGTAGTTAATCAGTGACATGAGATGTTTGCCACTGTCAGCATCAGTAACTTCCCTATGACTGTTATGGATGTGCTTATGTGTGGAGTTGTGTCTTGTCTTTAGACTGGGTGTCAGTGACTTGACTTTCTTTGAAATAATGAAGTGAAACTGAAGATCCCACCTTCCTTTTGAAATTTGTAATTCAGTTTCCTTAGGACTGTGTAAATTCAGGGAGGACTGACGATAGAAAACATGAAGTGCTAGAAGTGCAGGTCAGCTTTGATCTAAGCAGTTCATGGGTTTCTCAATTTCCCAGGGTCACAGAGGTCAGCTGCTTTGAAGCAAGGGCGGGTGATGTATCCGCCAGCTGTGTTTCAGACCAGAGTGGTTTGTATATAGTCTGATGGCAGAACTTCTTGTGGTGTTACAGGCTGACTAATTTCTGGTGTGTTGCCATGAAATTTGGGTGATTCCAAGTTAGCTGAGAATAGTGACTCATTTATAGTATCATCTGCTAAAGACATAGTGTGTATCAGAAGGGGAAACAAAGTAAGATTATTTTCTACATTTAAATTGGGGGAAGAGATTACCTGACAAATTTTATATATGGGGTTTAGTTACTGTTTTTGAAGAGATACAGTTAACAATATGGGAAATTCTATTTTATAAATGTCTTCTCAGCCAGATATCCTTGATCATGATACCAGGTATTTTGGGTAGTTTTTTATGCCTGCATGGAGGAGGGGGAAAGAGAAGATGATTTGAGTAACCATGTACAGTTCCTTTTCAGTATTGCTTGCCAAGATTTAGTGTGCTGTTGCCAAGAGCCCTTTTGGTTCTTCTTTTGAGAAGGTGCCTGAGTTTTCAGGTTATAAAATAAGCTACAGGAACACTTCCCCATCCCCTTTCCTCATTTTGTGGAGCATGATGCATGTAGGGATGATGGGAGGTAAGAAATGTGTATGTTAGCCACTCTAAACCATCTCAGACTTACGAGTGTGTTACCTCTCCGGGCTAAGAAGAGGTATGGTATCTTACCTTGTCAGGAACTTTCCCTGGGAACCAATCAGAAGTGAAGTTATGGGACCTGAAGTTGTATTGAAAAGAATTATAGAGTGGTTTGGGTTGGAAGGGACCTTAAAGATCATCTAGTAATGTAGAACCTAGATCTTTACTAATCTAGGAGTGGCTTGGAGGTGCTGCCTGTGTCTTTGTCCAGAGCATAACTAAGGTTAGGTTTCAGCTGGGGATAACTTATGCTTTGGCTGTGCCAGTCAGGGGTCTGTGCCAGACCTAATTTGAGTCTGTTTACAGTAAGAGCTGCTGCCCTGAGGCCATTGCAAGATGGAGAGGGATGGAGGTGCTAGTGTACATGCTCTTGTGTAGGTAGAGCATGACATGACTTTCTCTAGATAGTCAGAGGGTGAATGAGTGCTGAGGGTGAGTCAGCTTTAGTCAAGCAGTAGTTTATTGTAATGCTGAACTCTTAAACTAACCAAGAGATGAAAGGAATCTCAAATAAGCAGGAATCTACAAAGGAGCCTTGTACCTTCTCTTTGGTACGCTTATCCTCTATTGAACATCTATTTGCAAACAAGCTCAGATATTTAAAATGGTGGTATTTAAAATCCTGAGTGCTGCTGTTCAGAGCCTTGTGATTGGTTATGTCCTGTCAGCTTTCTGTTACTTTCTGTTGGTGTCTGAAAGCAGCCTGGCTTTGTGTTCTGTTTGTGACAGATCTGGAGCATTGTCAGGGAAGATGATAAAGGGTTGGCTTTGGATGTCAGGTAGTCATGCTGTATAAGCAGTTGGGCTACTGCTCTTCTCATTGTAGAATCCCCTTTTGTGAAGTAAGGAGCCAGCTAAAGGCACGACAAGCTAATGGCTTCTGGAGAAAACAAGCTTTTTGTGCCCAGTCAGCATGAAAAATCATGATCTAGCAAGCTAAATGAAGGTGGTAGGTGGAGCTTTGTCCTGTTTCACAGATATCACAGAATATTCTGAATTGGGAGGGACCCATCAAATCCAGCTCTTTAGGTGAATGGCCCATACAGGGATTGAATCCACAACCTTAGCATTGTAAGCACCAGGCTCTAACTATATTTCTCACATGTAAAGTGATCTATCTCTTGCTCGGCTTTGTTTCTGGGAGCCCATCTGTCAGCATGGATTCCTCAAAACACTTTGAACTGTTCTGGACTTGAGACTTTTAGCTCTTGAAAGGCAGGCTGTCTTCTTTTTCTTGCACTGTATAAGATAAACTTTATGGCTGGTCTCTCCCTCAATCTGAGATCATTCCATGGAGTGGGTGACCAAAATGGTTTCTGAAGCTGCATTTTTAGACCTGAGTGAGGAGGCCATTCCCATGGTATCTGATCACATCTTAACACATTTGTATTCAGGTGGAAAACGTGGTCTGTGTCAATTGGAAAAGTGCACTCTTAGTTCAGTCTTCGCTCATGTCTACTTTGTTGGTTTCATTTCTTCACATTAATAAGCACTATTTTCTTGTCATCGTAGAATTTTTTGATAGAGCAAGAATGAGAGGATATTCTTGTCTTAACCACTCATCAAGCTGTTGCTAAATTGGTGACTAAACACTTAGATGAGTAATGTTGCTTCTTCTGGTGTGGGCGTGTACATTGTAATTATATGGGCACACCAGTGTAACCTGTCTTTTTTTTTTTGTCTCCGCCTATATCCCTCTTCTCTCTTCTTTCAGAGTACTTGAATCCTGAAAACGGAGGGCAGCAGATGTTCTCTATAAGTGATGCTTTTATTAAAGGTAAGGAAAAACTTCAAATGCTGCTGTTGTGTGTTTTTTAATATAATGATGGAAACTCCTTAATACTCCTTTAATAGAGAATTGACCCTTTCAAAATATTTACTTGACAGTAAATCTGAAGTTACTTGTGGCAAAACTGATGTATAAACTATACTTTGACTTTTTTGAATGCACTTTCAAGCTTAAATTTCTTTCACTTCTCAGATTTCTGCATTCAAAAAGACCCAAAGGAAAGCTTTTACTTTTTTAAAAAAACAAATATGAGTTGCAAGTCTGTTTATCGTTTCTCCACCAACAAATTTATATAACTGATTTTTAACTTCCTGTGCAAGCAAATGATGTGATACGATTAATTGCACTGCTTCTACGGAGTAGCTTAAAGCTTCTTCTCTTAAATCTTTTTGGGTTTCTTGTCATCACCACCATCATCACTACTACTTCTGAAATGAAAGGCCATTACATGCACTTCTGAGTTTTTAAACCCATGTGCTTTCCAATATCATGGCCAGATGCTCTTGTGGGCTTGCTTTCTTCCCAGTTAGTGCTATAGATTTTGGTGAGCTTATAAGAGGAGGAAGTAAGGGGGAAACCCCCATGTCTGTATAGCCTGAAAAATAAAGTCTTGGGTTAAACTGATGTTCACTTTTTAACTGAGCTTTTGAAGAAGGGAGGGGGAAATCAACGTAGCCTCTTTCAATCTTCTACCCGGCTAATTTTGTGTGTGGAGCATCTGGAAGAAGTTAATTGTTGTTTTTTAGGAGTCTTTTTCTTCAGTAGACCTCCTCGGATTACTATTGTCTAAAGGTTTTGCTTAACACTGAGGAGTTTTAAACTTGAACTCCAAAGGCTTACATACTTGCTTGATGAAAATTTATATGCTACTAGTATAAATGACTTATGATGTAGTCAGCCATTATGTCAATGTGGAAGTTTATAACTTGCCTTTACAATATCATAATAACCGTGCAGGAAATAACCTAGTAACTCTTTCAAAGCACAGATGGTGGTGCTGAAATAACCTCTAATTTTGGTACTGCAAAGCAGAGAACAGTTCCAAGGAGTTACTGCACAACATAGTGATTGAAAGTGTCAGTCCCCCTCAAAGTCCCCCTCAAACTGAGGATCATGACATCTACCTTAAACTCAGTATTTCAGGAGGCCTAGACTTAGGTCTTAGTAAATTCTTTCCTTTTCAAAGTAGCCTTTCAGAAAGACACAAGCAGTCAACTGTGACCTTATATTAACAAGGTTTGTTTGTCTCTTGCAGAGTCATTATTCAACAGGAGAGTGGAGGAGAAGTCCAAAGAACTCTTGTTTACGCCCCTAGGCTGGCACCACAGCAATCTGGATCTGCTGAGAGAAGAGAATGGAGAGAAACAAGCCATGGAAAGGCTGCTGTAAGAAATGTGTGGGAAAGGAATTTGTGTATCTTGAGTAACAATTTCTGAAGCCCCTCTATTCCACCAACTTTCAATGGGACTTGAGCTACAGCAGGCAGTACAAGGAACTAATTTGCATTAAGAACGCAGCATTTTTACAGTATATTTTGGTTGTTTTTTTATCTTGAGATGTTTATATATTGAGTACAGGACCAGAGCTGACTGTAGAACATTCTAGGCAACTGTTCCTTCAGAGGACTTCTGCATTGTAAATGTTAAGAAATTTACTTCTGAAATGTGACTTCAGCTAATCACTGCACTGTATTTTTTTTTTAAATGAGAAATCGATTTATTTTGCCTTTTTTATAGGTCTGCTAATCACAACCACATGATGGCACTGCTTCAGCAGCTTCTATACAATGAGTCTCTGTCACTGTCCTGGAGGGACATTATTGTACCTGTGGTCTGCCAGGTAGTTCAAACGGTACGGCCTGATGTCAAGAAGAGAGATGATGACATGGATATCCGCCAGTTTGTCCACATCAAAAAAGTAAGGTTCAAGCAGTGGATGTAGTGGAACAAAAGGGTGCAGCTGTTGGCAGCACCCCTTGCTTGAAGAGAATAGTCCCCTTTCCACTGCCCCCAGCATACTGAGCAGTGTAATTGGCTGACTTGGCCTTCGGATAGGGTGGGGTTCTAGAAAAAGTTGCACAGAGGGAACTTGGCATGCTGTGAAAGGTGCTTTAATGCCCTGGGGCTGACCTCTTCTTTCAGGCTGTAGGCTGCAGAAGGTAGCAAAGAATAACACCTCTGTAATGACTTGCTTCATTTTTTGGTTTCTGCTTGTTTTGCCCTTGAATTGGAGATGTACCAGATGCTGGATAAGTAGCTTGGAGGACATGGTGCAGCAATCTATTGCCCTGTACCCATCCATTATGGAGGATTCAGCTCCTCCCATGCCAAGTACAATGACTTTCTTCAAGAGGAAAACTTAATTGTTATGGAATGGTGTATCCAGTTCTGCCAGATGGCCCAGTGTTGACGTTGTTGAACTGTAATTCTGGAGTTCTGGCATGCAAACTTTCTTCTGAGAGTCTGATGTGAAAATATCATCCAAGGAGCTGGTGTGACTGAGAACTGAAGATTTGGGCTTAGCTTTCTTTGGCCAAATTCACCTCAGCAGTACTCTTGCTTGAAAGCTGTGAGATTTGAGGAGAACCTTACGATTCTGGTGATAGTTCTGTGTCATCTCTTTGGGCAGCATCACTTGTTCCTGCTTCTCCTGAAACACCAGTTCAAAGAGCTGTTCAGAGGTGAAAGCTCTTCATAGCTGTCTGCTATTTTCACATGCTGGTAATATGAATGTCCTCTGAAACATGTTATTCAGAAACCTCTTTCATGTTGTTTATTACGCCTGGGATTGCCTGTGACTGCAGGCACACCAGTCAGCTGTTTGATGTGTTCCACTGGTAGGTAGAGGGTTTTTTGGTTTTCTTTCTTTATTTTATTTTTTTCCTCCCTTTCCTTACAATTTGTTTCTTGTTAATAGAAATGGCATGTGCAAAGGTATATGCCTCTCATGGTCTGTCAAAATTAGGTTCCCTTGTCGTGAGCTGGAGTATACTGGTTTAACAAATAAGCATCTCCTGAGAGGGGTGTAGAAATCCTAGAACTCAGTACTTGTTTTCATGTTGTCCTAAGTTTGCCAGGCTTTAAAGGGAAAGACTTAGGTGTCCAGCATGACTATATCTGATCTTTCATCTGATAATTGAGGGTGTTGCTGAAGCTTGTACATCACCTACAATAGGTATTCTATGTATTAGCTTTACTGCACTACAAGATCTGGGAGTGTATGACAGTTCTAAAAATGCTCTTTGCTTTGTTAGATCCCTGGTGGAAAGAAGTTTGACTCCATGGTGGTGAATGGATTTGTTTGCACTAAGAATGTTGCACACAAAAAGGTAATACAGCTTGATTAATCTTACTGTAATGCATGCTGTGGAAACAAGGGTGCTCTGATTTGCTTTTTGTGTCAGGAAGCTTCTCTCACCACCTAGGAGGTTTGTGAGCTTTCTCTGCTTTGAGCCCCCAGACAAGAATGGCTTTTAAAGCATTTCTTTTCCAAGCTATTTTGTTTTCTAGCCCAGAGATTTTGGGGGAGAAACTCTCCTCATGCATGCGTAGAAAAACATCCTTTCCACCCCTACTACCACATTAGGCATCTAACTTTTAGCCAGAAAAAGGCATCTGTGGTTCTGACTTAGCATAGTATAGTAAAATGAGTCTTTAAGGCAGGAGGGCAAGATGGAAGTGACCTGCATGAATCCAGTGTATCAAGACTTTGGGGCTCTTAGCAGTGACTGGAAATCATCTCTAGCATTGCCTGCTTATGGACAGTACCGGTGAAATTCCAACAGCTGGGTGTAACAACTTCAGAAGAAGGAGGAAAGTGTGGTTGGGTCTGCGGGGGGCGATAGCTGAGACACTTGAAAGGGAAGTGGGGACAGTAGGGACCAATCATGGGAAGTCTGTCTCTTTTTCTTGTGTACTTCCTCTCCAGGTATTTGTGTTTTTGTTTTAACTATTTTTGTGTCTTTTTTAGATGAACTCTTGCTTAAAAAATCCCAGAATTCTTCTGCTAAAATGTTCAATTGAGTACCTCTATCGAGAAGAAACAAAGTTTACCTGCATAGAGCCTATAGTACTTCAGGTGAGAGTATGCTTTTGTTCTTGGTTAAAATAACCCCAGCAAAATTATGATCAGTGCATTTTTTTCAGTATGTAAGGTGGAGTTGAATGAGTGAGATTGCATAGAAAAGAGAGAACTTTACCCTTCTAGTAAGGTAGCTAAGAGAGCTGCTGCAGTAAATACAGTACAAACTTGTAGCCTTGCACTGAGGGTTTTTGTCCTCAAGTTATATGTCCTGAGATCACGAGTGTGCGCTTTTGATCCTCACAATGCAGCATTTTAGAAAACTTCTTTTGTTGAGACCTTCTGAACTGTATGTTTCTTATACAGTGTTAGAGCTAGACAAGGTTTAGGTGTGTGAAGAAATATTTGAAAAGTTAGTGTAGGTGAGGGTTAGGTCACACCCATCTTATTTTTTGTCAGGCTTGGAAAAAATGAAACCACCACCAACCTAATGGAGTAATGAACTAGAAAATGGCACTTTGGAGCAGGTGCCTCGCCTCTGTGAGCAGGCATGTGCCTTAAATATGAAAACACTGAAGTACAATAGGCCTTTTCTTTAACACACTGCAGCCTTTTCTGAGAATCAGTCTTCAGGTGTTTGCTAGGATACCCATAACAAGGGTATTTGGTGCCCTGCTGAGCTTGGGCCATAATGTTTGTTTCTGTATTTGACTGTTTTTCATAGTGTGCATTTAAGACCACTTCTGTTTAGTGGTTAACAGACTGGATTACAGGTATGAAAGCTTTAGCAATAAAACTTACCTGCCTAGTGAAATAGTTAATTCTTAAACTCAGACCTGTCCATTTGTCTGAATGGGGTAGAAGTATCTGCAATACTTTGTAAATATTGCTCTCTGTAATTATTTCAGTGTCTGCTTCAGAATATAATCATAACTAATTGTGTATCTGCATTAAAATCCTGTAGGACAGAAAATACTACCTTGTAGTCCTAGTTTGACTGAAAAGGTTGGCTTCCAGCAAGAGCTTTCTTTGTTACACTCACATGAATGTTTGTGTTCTGGGGAGCTGTCAAACTACTTTTGTGGTACCTTTATAGTGCACAGAACTTTTAAAACCTGACTGATGTGAGCTGCAATAACACAATTGAGAATATATGACTTGAGAAGCCGTATCCTCTCTCTAGCAATGCAGACTTTTAGTTCTGATGAGTTGCAGCCTGATTTCTTTCTGTGTATGGTAATACAAGTGTGTGTGGGGGTAGTGAGATGAAGATGGCCCTGGATAGAAGAGCAGTTTTGTAGTGTGTAGCATTTGGGATGGGATTTCAGGAGCCCTGTTGTCAAGTACAGATTTAGGGACTGGGGATGTGTGTACAGCTTTAGAGAGGCACAGAGCACTGTCATACTCTTCCTGAATGTGTCTCTGACTGCCAGCACTCATTAGCATGTATCTGAAGGTGGAGAATGTAATACTGCAAACAGCTTTGGTTTATGGTGCTCTGATTCTAGAAGCTTTTAAACATAAAGCTTTTTAACATGTGAAGATGTAAGGTGCATCCTCATGTATGTGTGTTTGGATTCTGCTGCAAGTCACACTGTCATTGGATTCTCATGTGAAATTTATGCTTATAAAAAGTTACTGATAAACTGAGCGTTGTGCTGTGAGGGTGGGAAAATGTTCACAAAGGACTACTGATAGTGTTTTCTGGATAGCTGTTTTCTCTGTTTTATAGGAAAGGACAGTAAGTACATGAAGGGAAAAGTAATATTAAGCATTAAAGTGGGTTTATTTTCCAGATGGGTTTGCAGTAGTTTACAGCCATACTTTGTTCCTGTCTGCAGGAGAGGGAGTTCTTGAAGAACTACGTCCAGCGAATAGTTGATGTCCAGCCTAATTTGGTCCTTGTTGAGAAGACTGTGTCCAGAATTGCCCAGGACATGCTCTTAGAGCATGGTATCACTCTGGTCATCAATGTCAAGCCGGTGAGCATTTCTGGTCAGAGTTAGACTCGGCCTTGTGGTAATCTCTGATGTCTCCTTGTAGCAAACTCCCTAGAGAAAGCCAATAGTTGTCTTCTTTTCTTCTCTAACCAAACGTTCTCTTCCAAGAAGGTAAGATGGGCAAATCTGGAGAGTAACTTTTTCCTCTGCTCTTCACAGCTCCTGTGCTGTGTCCTTGTTTGATGGGTCCTTGTACCCTGTTTAGTTCTAGCTGACTTTGACACCCATTTATTGCGAATGGTGCGTGGGTCCTCAGCGATTGCCAGAGAGCCTCCATCCCTGTGGGGCAGCGTACAGACAGCCATGCAGAGAGTAGCTGTGGGAGTTGGCTGAGCTCCTGGCAGAGCCAGCATTATGCTGACAGCGCTGCACCTCCTGGAGGTATCCAGATCTAGTCAAGTGAGAAGTTCTAGGCAGGGTACAATCTCACCAGAAATATTTACCCAGCTGTGTTTCTAAGATTCTTGTATATTGTGGGTGTGGGTTTGTGAGACTGGGTTTAACTGAGAGTTTGCATCTCAGGGAGAGGTGTCCTAGATTACACGGGTGTTTTTGGATTTGTTAAGACCAAGATAAGGATGCCAGGGTCCTCTTTGCATTGTATATTCTTACTGTTCTTTCCATTTTTACAGCAAGTGTTGGACCGGGTAAGTCGAATGACCCAGGGAGACTTAGTGATGTCAATGGATCAACTGTTGACCAAACCACAGCTGGGGACCTGTCATAAATTTTATATGCAAGTTTTTCAGTTGCCCAATGGTGAGTAAAGCTTGATGTGCCTTAGCCTATGTGTGTGAAAGGATGAATGCTTTACTCCTTTTTAAACAGATCTGAACTGTTGGCTTCCTTGTGTGATCATGTATCATCCTACTCATTTTATTTCTGTTACTTCTTGGAGCTACAGTGAACTGCCTGTGTAAAGAAAAGCATGATCTTACTAAAAAAAGACACTCTATAGATTTTAATTAGACTGATTTCTTTCTTCCAAACTGTTTTTTCTCTTCCCACATACTGTAGTTTGTCTAGTCCAACTTCCTGTTCAAAACAGGAGAGATTAATTTCAATGCAGCATCAGATTTCTTAGGGTTTTGTCAGCCAACTCTTGAAAATATTGCAGAGCAGAGATTTCATAGCCTGTCTGAGCATCATCCTCGCTGTAAAGAATTTTTCTGTATTGAAATAGAGAATCATAGAACAGCCTGTATTGGAAGGGACTGCAAAAGATTGTCTGGTCCTACCTTAACAAATCCAATCAAAATTTGCCTTGTTGCAATTTGTGCGCACTTCCCCATTTCCAGTCATTGTGCACCTTTAAGAAAGGTTCCTTTTTCTCTGTAACTCCCCAAGGCAGTGGGAGTGTACAAAGGAAGGAAGAAATGCTGCTTGACAGGTTACCAGTGGTGCTGGCACACATAAATGCTGTGGATGCAGATCTTTGTGGAGATGCAGTCTTTGCATCTCTTCATAGAATCATAGTAAGATTTGGGTTGGAAGGGACCTTAAAAATCATTTAGTTCTAACTTCTCTGCCATAGGCAGGAACTAGACCTTCCACTAGACCAAATTGCTCCAAGTTCCATCAAACATGTCCTTGAACACTTCCCTTTCCACTTCCTCATTGCCCCTTCCCTCAAAATGTCATAGGCTTTTGACTTGTAACGATGAGAAGATGTGCCTGGGAGGGTAGTAGTTCCTTTGCTCTCTGCTGCAGAGTCTATAGTGATCTTAGAATACTCTATTTAGGTCAGGGTGTTCTATGTGTCCTTCTCTTTGACTTTATGATGGCTTGTTTTACAAAACAGGAGAAGATTTGTAGCCAATGCTTGTTTTTCTTGCAAAAATAAGTTATTTCAGTATAGTAATGTGAATTTCTGCAGCTAGCAATGTTACTTGCTCTTACTCTCTGTTACAGTCTCTTGAGTGTAAGATACCTAAAAGCGGGTTAACTGTAGTTGTCATCCTAACTCCCATATTTTACTTTTCTTCTAGATCAGACAAAACCCCTGATGTTCTTCGAAGGGTGTCCCCAGCACCTGGGTTGCACTATCAAGTTGTGTGGTGCTGCAGAGTACGAGCTGGCTCGTGTGAAGGAGATCCTGATCTTCATGGTCTGTGTGGCTTACCATTCCCAGCTGGAAATCTCATTTCTTATGGATGAGTTTGCCATGCCCCCTACTCTCACCAAAAACGCTTCCTTTCACTCCCTTATTGAGGAGCCAGGAGATGAAAATGATCAACAGAACCTCTTCAATGGTGAGGACTTCAGCACAGCAGTCAAAGACATTGAACTATCCTCTGAAAAGCTGCCTGTAATCTCTGAATCAGTGTCCTCTGATGAGGTCAGTGTGCCTGAACCAAGAGGTGTATTTGACAGAGGTGACCAAGAGAGCAGTCAGTTGGAAACTGTGTCCTCCAAGCAGCAAGAGCACCACAAAGTGGAGTCACCATTTGCAGTGTTCAGCTCTGTACCTCATGCAATACCTGAAACATCCCCACTGCCCCTCCATGGCATGGACCAGCACTTGGTCCCTCTGGATAACCAGGCACTAGAGCCTCTTCAACAGGCAGATGATTTACAGGAATCCAAGAGTCAGATGAGAGTCTTCAGAGACCCTCTCCAGGATGATACTGGTTTATATGTCACAGAAGAGGTAACTTCATCTGAGGATCGTCTCAAAACTTACTCTGCAGCATTTAAGCAGGAGTTGAAAGATGTCATTCTCTGTATTTCTCCAGTACTGATGTTCCGTGAACCATTTCTTTTGACTGAAAAGGGCATGAGGTGCCCTGCCCGGGAATACTTTCCCGAGCAAGTTTATTGGTCTCCTCTCCTCAATAAGGAATGCAAGGAGTTGGAAAGCAGAAGGAAGAGGCAATTGTTGCGGGATTTCTCTGGACTACAAGGGAGGAATGGGAGCATCCAAGCCAAGGCTATCCAAATCTTACCTTCTCATGAGTTAGTTAACACTAGGATAGCAGAACATCTACGTGATAGCCAGAGCTTAGCCAGAATGCTGGCTGACTATCGGGCCAGAGGAGGGAGGATACTACAGAAAAGCACAGATCCTTTTGCCCAAAATAAGGATGTGTCTAGTGTCTCTATTGGAAAAACTGGGAGCAGAACTGAAGAGGAGGAGAAGGGACTGGCTCAGAGTGAATCCTCATGGTCTCATAAGGTAAGATTGAGTTGTGCTGCTCAAAACTCAAGTTACATCAGTCTCTCATGGTATGCAGAAGGTGTAGGGTCTCATATTAAACCAGATGAGGTGGTTTTTTGTCTGTTTCTTTCTGTTTGATCATAGTTGTTTTGTTTTGTTTTTTTTGACTGGGTCATAACTGCCTTTTAGATTGCAGTGCTCTGCAATAATTCAGAACATGAGACTAAAAAATTTCTCTGAGAAATGCACAAGGTCAGCCTAGAATCACTTTTGTCTGTTTGACTGGGCTGTACCTAACCGATTTCTGAAAATGAGTCCATGAAGAGGGAGCAAACCTTAAGAAGTTTCTTAAACTGAGCTTTCTTGCTCCTTGTATTTGGTTGTTTGTAGAAATGTACTTTCATTTTCAGAGGGCTTAACATCATGGAAACAGCAGTAGGCTGTAATTACATTAAAGTACTCGATTGATTGTAAAAGTTTGGGTGATCTGAAGAAAAGTGAGAATCACATAATGGAGGGGAAGGAATCTTCTTTGAGATTTCAAAGCAAGGGAGTATGTGCTTGTAATAAAAATATTTAAATTTTTGGTAAACTGTCATGAAAGTAACTAACTTGTGTCTGAGGAAAACGGTCTTGGGACTTTTGAGCTCTTTAAGAAAAAGGTCTATGAAGAAGAGTAGCAGAGCTGAGCTGTTGAAATAGCCAAACATTTTGGTCCCCAAGTCAATCAGTCCCTATGTTCATGAGCAGAAGTCACTTCTTAATTGGTGCTTAAATGTAGATCTCTGTAGCTTCACAGGCCATAATCTTACAAACTGTAAGAGTAGCCCTTGCTCTGGATCAGACTGGTTGATGCTGTTTTAAATTTATTCAGTGATCAAAGAAAAGTATTTGGTAACATCATAGTTTTGTAGGGTGTGGAAGGGAAAACAGCTCCATTCCAGCAGCAGCATGGTACATCTCTTCCCAGAGAATAGAAAGATGGAAATCTTTCTATAGCCTGAATGGGTAACTTAGCTATAATATATTGGCAGAGTTTTGAATCCAAGGTGTCCTAAACAGTACATTGATTTAGAGACTCTGGATGTTTGTCATGGGGCTTTTGTTGTTTTCTGTTCCTCTTGGCTTCATTTCCACAGAAACACATGTGTGTTCATTGGTTTCGTTATGCATATGAGTTATGTTGTTCTAAAAATGGCAGTTAGCAATTAGACGTGGTACAAGTTTGCCTGAGGCTGGGAGATAATGCCAAGTTAATCTGTACAAAAGGAGAAAGCAGAGATTTGTCCTTGAATAAAATTACAAGAACAGAATTTTGTCAACAGAAGTTGTGTGTGAATGGAAGTGTCTGTAACCAGTGAATGAGTTGTTTTCTCTCTACTAGGTGGATTGCCTGAGTCCAGTAAACCATCAGAGGCTCTGTGTTCTCTTCAGCAGCTCTTCTGCTCAGTCCAGCAATGCTCCAAGTGCCTGTGTTAGCCCCTGGTATGAAAACTACTCCTCTACAGCTTGGATAGTTGCTATCCTTTCCTTCCTAGAGTCAGTCAGTGCCTGCCTCGTAGCAGTATTTCTTTGAGGACTCCTTGGTAGGTTGTGCCCATCCTGTAGCAGGAACTTTTGCCAAAAGACTTTTGTCTTGCGTGGCCAGGTGGATCCACAGCAGTATTGCACAGGCTCTGTAATTCCCAAGGCATGAATGAGAAAGCCCAGCCTGAAACCAAATGCTTTAGTTGATCTTTCACTGCAGAGTAGAGTCTGTGTGGGGAGCACTGCATACAGCCTTGCTGGGAAGAGCTAGTGTAAATGAACACAGGACGATGTCCAAGCCCAAAAATGAGCCTTGTGAGAATCTTGGAATACTTGCAGATTGTATTATCCAAGAGTGGCATTGGAATATATTGCCATCTTTCTCATACTATAGTCATCAGTATTAGGAGCTTTATTTCCGGTTTAGGGGGACGTAGTTTGCTAATAGTGTGCAATTTACGACACACTTTTATCTCTGCTAAGGAGGACAGGTCTTGGTGTTTAATCATTAGCTTAAAGTGATTTTAATAATTTAACTTATGTGAAGATAAGGAGATGACCCTCTTATAGGGAAAGGTCTAAAGTTCCTGTAAAAGCTTAGAAATGAACCAAAGAAGATGGTGATATGCTCGCTAACCAGCAACTAGGAGAGTATATAAATTAGTGATGTTAGGGATATCTGAATTGTGACACTTAAACTGATACACAATTTAAATGGCTTGGTCACCTCAAGTTCTGGGGAAACAAAAGTTGCTATTTAATATTCTAGAAGAAAAAGGGTTTCTTGAGGCTTTTTTCATGTTCTGGATGTACTCTTTAGCTGTTCAAACATTTTCAAACAGTGCTTGAAGCTTGAAGCTGTTTAGACTTCTGTGCCTAGATATTTTTGAACATAATCTTCAGAAGTGCAGTTGAATTGTATTGGACTTTTGAATGTCAAGTTTAAAGTTGTTCTAGTAGGACTTTGATCTCATTATTAGCAAACCTGACAGCAGGGATCTAGGAAGGGTAGTCAAGAGGAAAAAAAAAATCTTTGAAGGTATACAGGGCTGTAAACAAGCCAGCAGTGGGTGTAGATCTGTGCACCTAAAGGCCATTGAACAGCTAATGGTGATGACATCCAGTCTCTAAAGCTTTTCTTTCTCTGCTTTAGGATTGTGACCATGGAGTTCTATGGGAAAAATGACCTGACTCTAGGGATTTTTCTGGAGCGTTACTGTTTCAGGTAAGGAGGAATTTATTCTGATTCACTCACGCTCATTTGTTACAAGCAAATACATCCATTGCTTTCCTATTTTGGCCCTGTCCTTACTTCCTTTCGTGAGGAAGTGAAACAGATTATGAAACCAGGTTTATAAGTTCATAAAGACAAATGTGTTCACTTAGCATTTTTTGTAGCAATTAGGGTTTAAGGGCCGAGTTAGAGTCTGAACATGTATTCCAATTGTCTGTTTTTCAAGACAAGCAACTGTACTGGTCACAGTTTTCTGAGGTTCCTCTTTGAACATTCATGCAAGTGTTGGGTAACACTACTCATTTAGTGTCTCGGAGCGAGGCTTTGTCATACATGCAAGGTGGCCAATGTAAACGGTCCAGAACGCTTTTAGCCCTGGCAAAGTACTGTGTCATTTATTTCATCTCACAGAGGTGTAAGGTGTTACGTTTCTGTAATAACTGGTGCTGCCACAACCCCATGCAGAGTCTCAGCAGGCTGTGAAGCTGGATAGGTAACCCGCTCAAAAGACAGGCTTACTCTGTTCTCTCCATTGGCCAATTACAGTAGCAGAATGCTCTCGATGTTCAGCCTTCTGGAGGAACAAGTATTTCCCCTTGTGGTGATCAGAGAGGAGGAGCTTAGCTGCCCACTTTTAAATTCTTAGTTCTCTCTGCTCATTAGGCAGTGTGTGCTAAAGTGAATGCTTCTAAATCTCCATAGTTTCAGTAATTAAAATTCTTTGTTTTTACACATGAGCAAGGAGAATCTGAGCTTTTTCAGGCTCTTTCTGGTTTTGAAGAATATTGCATCTGACTTTGGTACCTAAACAATTCAGCTTTTATTTTTCTGGTATTGGTCTTTCTTCCCTGACTTAAAAAAACCCATCCAAAGAAAGGTCATAGGTTTTACTGTTCAAAGATGTTCTATGGCACTGTGTTTCTTACCTATTCCTTCAGAAGCTGAAACATTGCCATTTTGAAGGCTCTTTGTCACATCTTTGTCCTTGGTAGCATTTGCTTGCGTACGCTGCCAAAGTGGTCTTTTAATTTGGTGCCAAGCACTTCCACAGTGCTTTAATCCTTATTTTGTGGATTATACAGAATATGCTGGTGGAAAGTGATTCATTGTAAAAAGGTGATAGCAACCAGTATCCAGTCACTGCTTTTGGGACCTATACAGCCATTGCTGGCAGCAGAAATTTGCTGTGTGGTACTTCTAAATCACTCTGCAGAAACAGCCTTCACTACAGGCTTAGAAAACTTTTTTACAGTGAAGATAAATAGTACCATGATATTAAAAGGCATATTAGATCTGTTGAATCAGTTCTTCAGCAATGTATGTGATCATTCATAAATGTTTCTATTTCTCTCTGTAAGGCCTTCCTACCAATGCCCCAGCATGTTCTGTGAAACACCAATGGTGCACCACATTCGTCGCTTTGTTCATGGGCAAGGCTGTGTGCAGATTGTGTTAAAGGAGCTGGACTCCCCCGTCCCTGGGTACCAGCACACCATCCTTACTTACTCCTGGTGCAGACTGTGCAAACAGGTGAGGATGTGGACTTCAGAATCATTGCTATTCCAATTTAGTATTCTTGTTGTGACTGGCTTTGCATGGAAAGGCAGCACTTTTGAGAAAGTGCTCATGCCTGGAGCAATGGCTAAACTGGCAGAACACCTGTTACTGATACAGATGTTCTCATGTTGCCTACAAATTCCTTTTGTAGCACTGTAGGGCTGCTGAGGGTGAAAAATCTTGTGTGATGTAGTCTTGTTAGAAAGTGTCAAAACTGACTCTAAGAAGATAGATCTAAGCAGAAAAAAATGGAGTTGCCCACTTGGAAGTGAAGAGTATGGTCCCTTTCTTGCAGTGAATCATTATGAGCATCAAAAGAATGTATGTATGGGAAGGGCAGACACCAAGACCTACTGACATAGTAATTGGCTAAAGCTACTTGGTAGTCTTTGATCTGCTGTGGACTGAACAGCCTGCATTGCGTCAATGTGATGTCTGGAGTTCCTTTAGTAGTCATTAGAAAGTAACATCTTCATTAGAGAAATAAATTGCTTTAAAAAGCCCACAAGATAGTAAGATTGTGTATTATCTGAAACTTGTTCTGTAATTTAGCTAAGAAAACATTGCTGACTGGATACTCCTCTCTAGCTAAACATTAAGAGCCTTCAAAGAGACGAGAATAAAACTTAATGAAAAGAGATTCATGCAGTACCTGAAATGCAAAACATCTGAATTACCCATATGGATGACTCAGTTCACCTACTTACACTGCCTTAAACATGGGTGTTGGATTTACAGATACCTGGAGGAGGTTGACGCAGTTGCTGACAGCAAGCCCTGTGCTGCTGTGTATACAGCTGCTCTGTAACCTTTTATTTCTGTGTTCTCATGTAAACACTTACGTATTTGAGGCTGTTAAGTGTGTGTAAAGCGGTGTCTGCTCTAAGCTTTGCAAGCACTTCTGACTCTGAAATACACTGCAAAGCAGTACCAATGCATTTGTAGCTGAAAAATCAGCAAGGAAAAAGTACATGGTATGGCCACTGCTGCTGGCTGGGTGGCTGGAAATTGACTCTATACAGAGAAATAGCATCCCAGAAATAAGCTTCCATCAAGGGTATGTTTGGAGTCCCCCAGCCTAGCACCTGTCATCATCAGCTAGCAGTTGTTGTTTATCAGATTTATTTTAACTATGTGTTGGCCTTAGCTTTGCATAAATGCTGTCTTTGTTGTTTAGCGTGTTTCAGGGTCATGGGTGCTTCTGGTACTAGAAATACTAGATTGCTGCCTGGATTATTCTGTCCTTAATGTTGTCTGAAGGATGAAATTTAGAATCTCGCCTTTCGATTTTTCAGGTGACACCAGTTGTTCCCCTTTCCAATGACTCTTGGTCTATGTCTTTTGCAAAATACCTTGAGCTGAGGTTCTATGGGTACCAGTACACTCGAAGGGCCAATGCAGAGCCTTGTGGGCATTCCATTCACCATGACTATCACCAGTATTTCTCCTATAATCAGATGGTGGCATCTTTCAGGTGAGCTCCACTGCTAAAAACTTCCTTCTCTCTCTGGTACTGTATGAAGCATATGGCTCTAGTAAGAATTCATCAGTTCTGTCCTTCACTGTGACTACAGCATGGGATAGCATAACTACCATAACCACAAGTGCAGGATTGTGTGCTGGCTTGCAGAGGGCTTTGTGGGTGGCATCACTGTCCTAGCCGTGGTGGGCAGTGTTGTAAGAGTGGATGGTTCCTGTTCACAATACAGAAAGGAAATGCTTTTCCCTATCTAATTCCAAAAGCTTTCAAAATTTTGGTTTTGTGATATGATTTGTGGTTTTATTTTTTGCCTGGGAGATACAGGAACAGTGTGTTATTGCTGCTAAAAGTAGCTAAAGCCCTGGACATGTTGACAGTGCCCCTTTTTGTATAAGGGCCTCAGACCAGTATGGTGTAGAACTAGTACTGTGTGGTGTGGGTTGTGTTACAAGCTGTTGTATTGCCTTCTCAGCTACTCTCCAATCCGGCTGCTGGAAGTGTGTGTCCCACTCCCCAAGATCTACATCAAACGACAGGCTCCATTAAAAGTCACTATTTTGCAGGATCTCAAGGATTTCTCACAAAAGTAAGCTTTGTTTTTAATATCTTCCTAATCTTATTTGTATTTTGTACTTTTATTAGCAGAACACATAACTATTTTTGCTAGTATGGTGAGATTTGGCTAAGTATTCATTATTTGATAGAAAAGTAGTAGTTTAAAAACATGTATGCATATATACTTCCAAAGGACAGTGGTGTTGAAGTCTTTGTTGCCTTTGCCTGCTCTGTCTGTACTAATCTCTCGACTCTTTGTCTTGTGGCAATTGAGGTTAAACATAGCCAATAGAAACCAAGATTCTTTTCTTATCTATCCCTGAATGTTGCACTGATGTCTGAGTCATATAGCATGTTCCTGAATAATGCTGCCAAGCTTCCGAAAGGTTGACCATCAGCAGGTGTCTGAAATGTTACCTTATGAAATGCCTTCTCAAGCACAGTTAAAGTATTTTTAATTCCTCCCTCTAATGCTAAAAATGAAATGGAGGAGATGGTCCTAGAAGGCTGGCTCTGAAAACTGCAGGTTATACTTTGTACTCTTATCCTAATGTTCCTTTATATAACATCTGACTGAGTTTCAGTTCTGTCCTCAGCCCCAAAAAACTGCAAAGACCTTACTCAAATCTCATGTCCAAACAGAACCGGTGTCATTATATTGGTCATGTGGCAGCAGAACTCTGTGGTGTATAAAAGTCGTTGCCTTTGTTAGCTTTTGAATATGGCAACAGCAGGCAGACTGTACCTCCTTCCTTGTAGTCTAAGGGGGACTACCATGAGCCTAGACACTTTCTAAATGTAGGAACAAAAAGGTGGAAGACAGGCCTGATGAAAGCTCTCTTAAATCCAGCCAGACTGCTGTTCTACCTGGTCACAGCATTCCTGTATGGCTGGATGTGTCTGTGACCATCTGACTTCAGAACCTGTGGAGCTTTGTTTAGAGCTCAAATAGAGGTACTCATTATTTCTGAGCCCTGCTGGTGGAGGTGTAGCTTGCAGACCCAGATTCTTCCTAGTCACGGATGACACAACAGTTCCCCTGTGTTAGTAATGTATTTCATACATTTGTATTGCTCTCTGACAACTTCCACTGCTAAGAATAAATTGTGGAGACAACTGTCAGTGTATGTAACCTCTAGGTTTCTCCTAGTACTAATGAAGTTTTCCCAACTTTCTCTGTAAATACAGTTGGATAGCTTACTATGCAGGAAGGCTGTCATATATTGTCTTTGGTATTCTTAAATGCTAACCTTAAGCACATTCAGACTTTTATTAAAGAACGTTGAAGAAGCTCCAAGTAGTCACAGCCTAACTCTTTGCATTGCTGTTGACAGGGTGTCACAAGTGTACCTTGCTGTGGATGATCGCCTTGCTTCTCTGAAAACAGATACTTTCAGCAAAACAAGGGAAGAGAAGATGGAAGACCTCTTTGCCCAAAAGGAGGTAATAGTCTATTTTTGCATCAGTGCACCATAGGCTAAGTGTGTGGAGGAGCTACTCAGATCTCATTTCATATTGGGTGACAGAACACTGACAGCTTTTCGTTTGGCAGATGGAAGAAGGGGAGTTTCGAAACTGGACCGAGAAAATCCAAGCAAGGCTGCTTTCATCATCACTGGACACACCTCAACAGCTGCAATCTGTTTTTGAGTCTCTGATAGCTAAAAAGCAAGGACTTTGTGAGATGCTACAAGCCTGGAATAGCAGGTAAGAGGACACATGCTGGATCATGAGCAACACTGATACTGTGTTGGTTCTGGGAGGGAAGAGGTTCAGCTGTAGTTTCTTTCACTGTAGTGCAGTTGTTCTATAGAGCTTGTGCTGAATGTGCTCTACTGGTTAAGACCACGCAGCTGATTGGAACAGAAAATCATTTGAGGCCATATGATAAAAGTATTGTGTTGTAGAGCACAACTTGCATCTGGAGGAGAAATTTTCATTTGAAGAAAGGTGGAAAAGATGGGAAGAGGGGAGCATGGACCTGTTGATTGGGTGAAATAATCTCAGAGGTGAAGAAAATGTGCTGTCTTTGGCCATTTGATACATCTTTGGCACATGTTAGCAGCAATCTGAGTTTACGGTAAAGACTTGCGAAGTCATGCTTGGCTGTATTCTGGTAGGCAGAAACTTCATAACTTGTGTCATTCAGAGATAACACCAGTAACCTACCTTTTGATTAATTTTTCTGTGGTGGTGGTGGTTTTATGTGGGTTGCTTTTGTTTGTTTGTTTCATTATTATTTTTTGTTTAAGACTGCAGGATCTCTTCCAACAAGAGAAAGGGAGAAAACGTCCATCAGTACCACCCAGCCCTGGGAGACTGAGGCAAGGTGAAGAAAGCAAGGTATGGCTAACAGGCTATAAACCTCTTAAACATCTTTTTTAGTGTTGATATGAGCACTGCCAGCAGAGAGCTGCAGCCATTGTCAGGTGTGTGCCTAGATAGGAACTGGGCCATCTCCTTCAACCTTAGGTTGTTGCTCATCAAGTGCATCCCTTGTGAAAAAGACAAACAATGTAGAGAGGTAGAGCAAATGACACAGGAAGGACTGATAATGGATTTTTAGGATCATCCCTATTTTGGGATGTATCCTGTGGGAACTGATTGAAGGGCTGGATGATTGATTTTGGACTGCTGCCTCAAGAACTCTGTCCAAGGATACACATGCCAGCATGCTGAACTTCCACCCTTTGGGGAGCTGGAACTGTGAGGAAATGTCTGGGCTGCAAGGCAGTACAATATAAGCATCGTACCGAGAGGCTGAATCCCAATAGTTCTACCATAGCAAGGTGCACTAAAAACCCCTAGAGACCCTGGATTTGCTCTGCTGCATGCACACATGCCCTTTCCACTTAACACACATTTGTTAGGTGCTAAAACAAACTTAATCTTGATCTAGCAGGAAGTAGACTCATAGAGAGGGAGAGTGCAGTGTTTAAAGCAGCATACGCAGGTAACAGCCATCATAAGCATCTTGTGAACTTGAGTTACTGTTGCCTTGTCTTTTTCCTGTGGTAACAGATACAGTGACAGGCAGAGGCTGAGAAGTGGGTGGGAGTGCTTTGTTGTAGTACATCTGCTTTTGTGAGTGTTCCACACAGGAGGGAATATAGCTGTAAAGAGCTTGGCATCAACACTGGTGTTCTCTTATTCTGCCTAGATCAGTAGCATGGATGCTTCCCCACGCAATGCTTCTCCAGCACTGCAAAATGGAGAGAAAGGTCTGTTACTTATTTTTCATAAGCTGCCAATAGAAATATGGTGTAGCCCTTTTCCTGACATAATATGGGAGCTTTTGTCAAATTTGATAAATCAGAGAAACAGCAAATCCCCATCATGTCACATTTGTTTTTTCTAATGCTTAGATAGTTGGCTATCTACTTCTAATATGAAGCTGAATTACTAGTGATTAGCAAATTGGCCAACAAGGGTTTTCCTTTGAACTTTAGTTTAAAAACTTTCAGAGACTTTCTAAATAACTGAATAACTACATGGTATTTGGGAAATTTGCCTCTTCTGTGATCTGGTTATGGGTGCTAAGACCTCTTACCTGTGAGGCATACTGAGAGCTGGTGGGAGCTGAAGGTAGTAGTTATAAGAGTATGTGTTTTCTGCAGGTCACGTGCTACATTGATGAGCTTGCCCAGTCCTTTGTTTTGCGTGGCCTTACCTGCTTTCTAAGTAAAAACTTTCAGAAAGTACATCCTGGCTATAGCTTGGGCTGGGAGCAGACAGTATCACTTCTGACAGCTGTGTAAAATGCTTTTTTCTGTCCTTAACTGTCCTTGTCCTCTCAGAGGATCGTTTCCTGACAACTTTATCAAGTCAGAGCTCCACAGGCTCCACCCATCTGCAGCTGCCCACCTCTCCAGAGGTTGCATCGGAGCATATGGCTGGTGCCAGCACACTCTCTGAACAGGACACAACAAGCAGCTCAGAAGGTACAGTTCAGCTATGGTCTTGTATTCTTCCTCTTGCTCTTCTGTGCCAAGTCTGCAAGATCCATTTAGGAGATGATAAATCTGGTAACTCTGTGGTCTGTAGTCATCCTTCTGAATTTACAGCTTAAACTTTGATATTGTGATGCAGACCTAACATGTGTCTGTTCCAGATGTGTTTGATGGACACTCACTGGGATCTACAGACAGCCAAGTGAAGGAGAAGTCTACCATGAAAGCTATTTTGGCTAACTTTTTGCCTGGAAACAACTATAACCCCATTCCCTTTCCCTTGTAAGTGCTACATAATACATATAATGTACAAAATTAGCGACCTTGTCAGATTGCAGGCAGAGCCATGCATGCTTCCTTTACTCAATGTATAATTTAAGTCATTACTTGAGTTTGCCCCTGAATAGGCTAGAGAGCTTTGTCAAGTTAGGAAGTTTTCTGTGTCCTTTCTAGGTGATTGTAGGTTACTCACCTTTCCTATGAACGACCTGCCCTTGTGTAAATCCAGTATCAGTTTCTCCTCCTCCTAGCGGGCATGCCTCCTCAGAGCTCTTGTGGGAGATGAAGGGGTGGGGGAAGAGGGGAGAAAGGTGCCTTCTAACTTCATTGCTGCAGGGAGGGAGTGGAAATGCCCTTCCCTAGCAAAGACTTAACTAAAGCTACATGCCTGCATCTTGTTTTTGCTTCCAGACCGCTTCCAAGGGTTGGACTCAAATTGGCATTTTCTGAGTGTAGGTCAGGTTCAATGGCTACTGCATGTGCCCTCAAGTCTCCCTCTCATGTGAAGATGGGCAGGCTGGAAAGTCTTTCAGCTACTTGGTCTGCGTGCTTTGTAGTGTTTCTTGTTTGACATGAGCCTAACGTTTGGCAGCCTGAGTGTAACTTGTGAATCCTACCCCCAGCGTAGGAGCAGAGGCCTTGGGCTGGTGAGATAAAAGCTAAATGACTGGACCCTACAGATAAGTTAAAGAAAATTGTACAAGAATCCAGGAGGCTTTGGGGAATTTTCTGTGATAAACTGCCTGTTTAGAAAAGAGTCCAGGTTTGTCCCCTGATTTCACTCTGCAGGCTATGCTGCTGGACAGTCAAACCAAACTCAGGCAGGTTTTGGTGCCATTAGAAATGATGGCTGCTAAACAGAAATAGACTCTTATTCTAACGTAAAGCTGGTCTTCTGACTTGAAGTGCTGATTGCCCTAACACTCTACCATTTAGAATTAACCATATAGTTATGAATGTGTGTGTTGGGGGAAGCTGATCTGGGGAGCTTCGGTTCCATGCTGAGACTTGCAGCTTATGCCTGGGAGTGCAGTGATGAGATCTGGATTTTGACCAAAACTTGTTTTCTTTCCACAAATTTTTATGATCTACTAACAGTCTGTGTTGTTTTCATTTAGTGACCCAGATAAGCACTACCTAATGTATGAGCATGAACGTGTACCTATTGCAGTCTGTGAGAAAGAACCAAGCTCCATCATAGCCTTTGCTCTCAGGTACTGGTGTGATTTTGCTGTTCATCTGACATGCTTTGTACTTTTGCAGTTCTTGTGTTTGAGGAATATTTAAATTTTAGTGATAGGGTATGAGCACGACAGAATTTCTACATTAAGCTGTGTTAGTGTTTCTGCCAGAGCTGGGATTCTTTCCTTTTACTGCCGAGATATTGAAAGTGCAACTGGATTTTGGACCTTTTTAGTGGGACTCTAGTATGTAGAAATAGCTTAGTTGTGTGGTGTTTCTTTTAATGAGATATTACTAAAGAAAGAAGTGCAACTTAAGTTTGCTCAGCTCCTCCAGCTGGAGGAAATGCAACTGAGTTGGAGAACAGCTGTTGGTATTGATACTACAGTCTGTCCCTTTCCTACCTTTGGTCATAGCAGCTCTTGCTACTGCTCAGCTCTTCACACCAGCTGCTTCAGTAAACTTGTGGATTTGCGTGTCACAAGGCAGCAGATTTTTGAAGAAGTGCATTCTTAAACTGTGGGATGGGGAAAAATAAGGGAATATTTTACCTGCAATATTGTCTAGAGCAGCTTCTGTTCTAAGAAAACTAAGTTCTAATAATAAGAAAAATTAAAGCAGAGATTTTTCTGCTGTGGTGTTTTGTTTCCTGTGGTTGTCTCTGAACTGAATCTTTGGGCTGGTGTTGCAGAGTTTCCAAGAGAACACTTACTTATTTGGGGTGTTTTTTCTTCCTTTTCTTTTCTTCTTTTTTTAAATTTTTTTTTTCTTTTTAAAATTTTCCTTTCTCCATTAGTTGCAAGGAGTACAGAAATGCCCTGGATGAATTGTCCAAAGCATCTCTGAAGAACAGTTCTGAAGAAGGACTACAACCAAACAGGTTACATGCAGGAACTACAGTACACAGAGTGAAGAGACAGAGATGGTAGTGAATAAGCCAAAACTAGGATGGGGAAGAACCTTTAAAATATGCCCCTGTTAGGATCCCTGCTTTCTGATGGAATCTGCCTCATTCCATATAACCAACACATACTTCAGTATGTGAGTTTCCATTTCATGTTAGGGACCATGCTGGCTCCGTCACCTAATCCCTTGGCTGTGTGCATGGTAGGAATACTGGGCCTGCTTACCTTTGCTGTGGTCATGGATGGAACTGTTGCTCTGGACCCCGAGAGGTACTTTTTAGGAAGGTGGAGGAGGACAGCTTTGCAGAGTCCCACACTGTTACACCTTTAAATGGTGTCTTCTTCCCTTAGTGTTTAGGCAGAGGGGGAGAAATAAATGTCCAGGCATACAGCAGTAGTGTCTTGGGTGGCAGTATTTGTTGGGTCATGACTTCTTTGTTCTTTCTCCTTTCAGCATGTCAGACAGCAAACCCAAGAGCAGCAGCCCCGTCCGCCTGCCTGAGGCTAACGTGTGTCCACTTCGCAATGCAGAGCCAGAGCAGCGTAAGACCATTTTGCCAAAATCATATCCATGATGTTAATCTCAGCTCAGACTCAGGTCCACTTAACCTGGGTTCTAGTTCTTGTGGGGAAGAGAAAGCAGTATTTTGAGCTGAAATTGTGATTAGTCTTAGTGTTGACTTAATGTAACATATGAGAGGGGTGGGAGTGTGTGGTTTTGTTTTTTTTTTTTTTTTTTGAAGTCTGTGGCTTCCTCTGATCCTTACGAGATCAAACTGTCATTCCCTGATTTAATGTTACTATGTCGTGGACCTAGGGTTGTTCTTGAATCTAGCCTGTTCAGTGGGATATGGTGCCTTCTTTTGACATTGCCTTCTTTAAAGAGATGCAGTTAAAGTATTTTGAAATGGAGACATGAAGTTCTTACTGTGTTAAAGGCACTCATGCTTGATCTGTGTTTTCAAATGTCTCTGCACTCTAGGATGGCTACTCAGAACACCAGATCATCCACCCTTATGGACCTTGGTTGCCTGAAGAATAGCAAATGAGTTATAGTTGAATGGCATCATTCCTCCAGTTAGAACAATGAATGGGGAATGTTGATAGGAGTCATGCTTTTATTAAACTGCCTGTGGAAATGCCAACACCATCTTTTCTGTTCCTTTTCACTGTAGCAAAGAAACCATCTGGTGTTTTGTCTTTCTTCCGTGGCACGGGAGGGAAGAGCCCAGACCTGTCTTCCCAGAAGAAAGAGACCTTGCGTGGTGCTGACAGTGCTTACTACCAGGTTGGACAGATGGGCAAAGAGGCAGCAGAAAACCAAGGAGCAGAGGCTCAAGGTATGAGACTGTAGAGTCCATCTTGTCTCTTGGATTGTTACTTCTCCAAACCTCATATATCCGTGTAAGGCCCCAAATGCCCTCCTGCTCATACTTCTTCAGCAGTCCAAGGTTACTCAGCACGCATTGAAAATGAATCATTTGAACATCAAATATGTTTTTCTCCTAAATACATTGCTTTTCTTTGTGATAAGGGAGACAGGATCTTTCAAAAAACTGTAGGGACATGGAGTAGTCTGGTCTTGAATGCCTTTGGATTGAGTTGACTAGTTAAGCAGCCTGGTCTCTCTTTCTCACTTGCTCTTAAGTTCTCATTGTTTCAGCTCATGGAAAATGAATGAAGAGAAAGACTGGACTTGTGTCAGTGCCCTTCTAGCATATGTATTATATTATACAATTATAGCTGTATTTCTAATTCAGTATGTACAGTTCCCTCTGTATTCTTGGGAAAAAAACCCAACTTTTCTTGTAATGTGAGTTTATGTAATGTGACTTTCTCAGTAATAATAGTGAACAGTCCTGACAGAAAGCCCTTTATGCCTTCAGATGATGGAGATGGAGGGGATGGACAGAAGAAACAGGTGGTGAATCCCCATGTGGAACTTCGTGAGTAGTTGTAAATAACAACTTAGTCTTACCTGACAAACTCATTTCTTCATGCACATGTAGTGGAAATCTTGAAGTCAATAATCGTTTTTTCTTTGTATTTGTCATGAAGGAAAAGCAAATCAAGAAAAAAGCAATGCAATTTTTACTTACTGCAGTCAATCTCTTCTGCAAAAATACTCCATAAACTTTTTTGTAATTGATCTTTTATCCACTTTCCTGTGACATACACTGTGAGCTAATATAGAGGGAGTTGACTTTCCTGTGAATTTTCTATTTAAATCCTGTTGATTGAAACTTCTGCATTACAATACACGTGAGAGGGATGTTTAGCACTATAATACTTCTCTAGACATCAGCAAAATCTCGGTGTTGTCTCGGGTAGTCAGTGCATATTGCGTGCTGTTATTGAGGAAAAGCATTTTTTGCAGAGTTCTCGGATGCGAATGCCAAGTTCTACTGCCGGATTTATTATGCTGGGGAGTTTCACAAGATGCGTGAGGTGATCCTGGGGAGCAGTGAAGAGGATTTCATCCGATCCCTCTCTCACTCGATGCCCTGGCAGGCACGAGGTGGCAAATCTGGAGCTGCCTTCTATGTTACTGAGGGTAAATGCAGCTTCTTCCCCCTATGTAATTAGAGGGTGTTATTTGTGGGTGGTGGTGGTTAGTGTGTCATTTAATCACTGATAACCTCTGTCCACAGGCTTGCTGATTGTGAAGTGGCCCTTTCCTGTGAAGGGAAAATTAAGTGGGTTGTTCTGGGGTCTTCAATATCAAATTGTTTGTCTCTCTGTACATGCAGGAGAACAAAATGTACTTCTATTTTTCAGCAGTAGCAACTAGGAAGGCCAGTTGATCAGAAAGGTTGTACTCAGGGCAGACTTCAGAAAACAAAAACTTGAGTATAATTCAAGGAAAACTTGTTATTAAAGACACAGTGTTTCTTATAATCTCATGTGCTATAGTTAATCTAATTTTTTTTTTAAACTGTGACTGTTTCTAGGCTTCTACTTAAAACAAGTATTGAACAGAATGGTCGGTAGGCTGTTTCTATTGTCTGTATAGGAAGCCTGAATAGCTGAGGTAGATCTAGTGTAGGCAGTCTCTTGTCCATGATTTACTAGAAGGTAGAAATCCAGGGAGGCTGAAATTCAGAATATGTGAAGTAAAAAGAATCTAGAAATGAGCTTCTGTAGGTTAGGATTTAAGAGAATTGTAGTGCTTTAATTTTTCCAACCATTTCAGCTACGTGACAGTGCTAAAAAAATTGCAAATAGTACATCCCTTATTGTATGTAACCCTGTTGCCTCTGTCTGATGTTAAAACAGATGATAGATTCATCTTGAAGCAAATGCCTCGTCTGGAAGTCCAGTCATTCCTTGACTTTGCTCCACACTACTTCACTTACATCACTAATGCGGTTTTGCAGAAGGTATTAAAAAAGTGCCTTTTTTCTTAGACAGTGTTCTGTATTTTACAGACTAGTAGAAGTTTCTATTAACCTTTTTCATTTAAATAAAAGAAAATGTTGGAGGGTATGAGTTACACTAATTATGTGTTTTTAAGATGTAAAGTGGAAATTACGCTTGGGTTTCTAAGCTGTCAGACAGAACAGTCAGACAGAAGAGTGGTGCTTCTGGTATGGGATTGCTGATTGTCTCTACACAGATCTTAACCTGTGTCTTGTCTTCATTAGAAGCCCACAGCACTGGCTAAAATCCTTGGGGTGTATCGAATTGGTTACAAGAACTCTCAAAACAACACTGAAAAGAAGCTGGATCTGCTTGTCATGGAAAACCTTTTCTATGGCAGGAAAATGGCTCAGGTAAGAACGAAGTGTTCTGTTCCCTTGCAGTGCAGTTGTGACTGGCAGGAAGAGCAGGGTCATTCGTAGCCATCTAGGTGACTTGATGCCTCTATTGGCTAGTTCAGATAGCTGTTGTGCAGCTCTTGTTTTCTTTAGAAGTCTGTCTCTGTATCTCTGTCTGAGAGAAAGCATTACTAACCTGATTAGGAAAATGTAAAATCTTTTTACAAAGCTTTCAGAGGAACTGACTGGAATTACAGACTAATCTGTTTAGAAGGAGGGCCTCGTTCAGGGAGAGTTACTCTGTGGTGGGGGGAGTTAATTTTTTCAACCCACTGTTCTTTCTTGGAACCACTTCAGGTGTGGGACAAGATTTTGAGTTCAGTCTTGCTCTTAGTCAAGGAAAAGCAATCTTTATCAGGCAGTAGAATGAAGATCTTAAAATGACTAGGGGGCAATTCTCTTTAAATAGAGATTTGAAGCTGAAAAGGGAGTTAAAACAAACATCACTTCTAAAACTAGATAGTATCAATTCTTTCCACCTTACCTTTCAGTGCCTGACCTCAAAGAGGGAATATTTGTGGGAGGAAGTGAATGGAGGGAATTCTAGATAGATGGAAAGGATGTTGTAGGTTTTGATTTTGTTTGTCTGTTGTTTAAATCATGAGGAGGGCTCAGGCACTACAAAACACAAACCCAAACAGACTCTATTCCACGGAAGTTAGTGAAATCTTACTGGACAGAACTTGGGCAACCTTCTCTGACAGGGTCTGCTTGAAGCAGGACTCCGGACTGGAGAAGTCCAGAGATCATTTCCAGCCTCATGATGGGTCTGTCTCTTGCCTTGCCAGTGTTGACTGGTGCTTCATGCACCACCCACCTCCCTCTTCAGTGGCTTTGCTTTTGTCAGCAATTAACTCTGTAGAAACTGGCTGGAAAACTGAGTTTACCTAAGCAATATAGAAAGTAGGGACACCCTTTTTCTCTTAATTTAGACTAAATATTAATGAAGTAACCTGCCTAAAACATGTGAATTTAGGTGGCAGAGCTTTCACCCAGGCTTGCATGCTATTCTCTACAAAATATTTTTTGTTAATTGTCTTCCTCCTAAAGAGGAGGAAAGAGTTGCCCTGCTGTGCTGCCTTCTCAAATGTTAGGTACTGAAGTCTTTAACCCAGAAAAATGAAACAAAGTAGTGCTGTTCTCCATTTGCAGGTGTTTGACCTGAAGGGCTCCCTCCGGAATAGAAATGTTAAAACAGACACAGGCAAGGAAACTTGTGATGTAGTCCTGCTGGATGAAAACCTTCTGAAGATGGTTCGGGACAATCCTTTGTACATCCGTTCCCATTGCAAAGCTGTGCTGAAAGCCTCCATACACAGCGATTCCCAGTTCCTCTCCAGCCATCTCATCATCGACTATTCCCTGCTGGTGGGTCGTGATGATACCAACAATGAACTGGTTGTTGGGATCATTGGTAGGTTGCCTTTTGTATTTTCTTGCTCTCAGATGATGAAATGGTTTTCTTCTGGTTTAGGTGTTCATGGTACTCTTAGAACTGTGCCACCACCAGAGAGGTGTGTCAGGAAATCTTGTCTTCTCCCTGGTGGAATAGCACCCTCACCTCCTACAGGTATTCAAAGCAGAGGCAGGAAGTCTTCTCTCCAGGTCTTTTGTAGGCTCAGATTAGCATTTGCATTGCTATGAGTATATGCAGGAGGCCTCACAGATGGTTTAACCTACACTTTGACTCCAGTTGAAGCAGGGAAGGTTATTTGTGTGCTTTTATGTGTTTAATCTGTAAACATTAGTTTAATCGTGTTTACACAGTCTTTTGAATCTTGTGTGGAGGGCTTCTAAGGAGAAACAGTATTGGTAGGATTGGAAGAGAGAAGTTAAGCATCATGAGATGTCTCATGATCATATAGTCTGACCTGGATAATATGGGTGGCAGTACAGTAATTACCTCGCTGCATCCTCTGACTTGTGACTGGAAAGTAGAGCCTCATCTTTAGACAGGCAAACTTCTGTAGTATAAAAGACTTGGAGATGAGGCAATATTGCAGGATGTGGAATTGACTCATGGAAGTGGTCTTGAAACCCAGCTCAGAAATGCTTCCAGGTGAGATCTCAGGACAGGAGGTCTGGATTACTTTCTTTCTGATAAAGCTTGAAAGCCATTTCAATAACATTTCTAAGTGAGAATTAAAGTCCCAGGTACAAAGAAAGCTGTTGTTTGTTGCAAGTTATTACTTTCTAGATTTATAGACTCTTGAATATTGGAGTAAACAGAATGGGACTACACTGACCATGTTCTTCTCCTGTATGTGTGGGTTTTTGTTGTCCTATGTCAAGTCTTATCTGATTAAAGAGTGTATTTTATATGATATTTAAAGCTACCAGTTCCTTCAGTGTTTAACACAAATATCTGATGGAACTTGGTGAGCACAAATATCTTTAAGAAGAGAGAACAACATGCCTGCTATATCAAGCTGTCAGAATGTTCTCTAGATGATACCCTGAGAACTTACAAAGTACTCAAGCTAAATTTGTGTTGGACTGGAACTAAAAGCCCTTAGCTTGGATTGTGTGTGAATCTGAGGTCAGTATCTCTACCTATTTTAGATCCTAATGTGATACAAGAAACAAGTAAGTTAAGTCTGTGAAAAGCTTTGAAAACTTTATTTGTAGGCTCTGTTGTGTGAGACTCTGGGCCTTGGGGCATGAAGTGATAGTTGTTAGTGGACAAACTAGTGATATCTGTCCCAAAACACTCCAAGGAATGTTTTCAAAGAGTATTCAGATAAATGGATGAGTCTTAAGATCGTCAGGTCTGGATGAGTTTTGTGTGAAGCACAGGTGAGATGAAATGTGAATACTTATGGTGGCCTTTTGTAAATCTAAAACCAGTAAATTCAAAATTGTATAATTACAGTTGTAGTGACATGTTAGGAGATAATGATATCCAGTAATGAAAAACTGATCTTACTGCAGCTTTAGCTTTGCAGACCAAAATGTTCATGTGCTTGTATTGACTGAACATGCTTTCTCTGAAAGGGACTTGGAAACAATTCAAAAGTTGTCTTCTTGCTGCCCCCTCTTCCAATCAGGGTCTCTGGTGATGTTTCCAGGCCTCCCTATCTATCATAAAGTGGCAGTCACTTCTGTTCTGTTATCAAACCTGTAGGTGGCTGCAGTGATGAGAAATACTGGTTTAAATGGAGAGGTGTTCAAGCCTCAGTACTTCTAGTGGAGCTTCTGGGATGGAGAAGATAAAGACAGATGTGCTTGGGCAGCCTGTTCTTGTAGAGACAGGAGGAGTTGATTGTGATCTTGCTGGGCTTTTGAAATACTGTATTCACCCTGCCCAAACATAATCAATACTACAGAAAGTGAGGCAACTGGTAGGGAAAACACTAAAGCTCTGACTATAAAGGGCTTTCCTGCCCTTTTTTGGGGGGAGGTAGACACATTTTAAAACAGTGTTACTTGGATTAAAACAAATAAAACATATTTGTGTGTGGATTTTTTTTTTATTGTAACAGACTATATTCGTACTTTTACCTGGGATAAAAAGCTTGAAATGGTGGTAAAGTCAACTGGCATCTTGGGAGGACAAGGTAAGTCCAGAATGAAAGCAAAGATTTTGATCATGTTTCCTTGTTATATGGAAGCTTTCTATAACGCTGCTGATAAAGTCACAACTTCCCCACCATGCAAATTTTTGACAGTTTAAGTTATCCAGAGCAGAGGAAGGAATCATAGAATACCAGGTTGGAAGGGACCTCAAAGATTGTCTGATCCAGCCGTTCTTGGCAAAAGCACAGTCTAGACAAGATGGCTCAGCACTCTGTGCAGCTGAATCTTAAAACTGTGCAGTGCTGGGGAAACCATCACTTCCCTGGGGATATTATTCCAATGTCTGATTGTTCTCATTGTGAAAAATTTTACTCTTGTGTCTAATTGGAATCTGCCCAGGAATAAATCCATTACCCTTCATCTTTTCCATGTGGCTCCTTGTAAAATGAGTCTCCATCTTCTTTTTAGCCACCCTGTAAATACTGGGACATGGTGATAAGGTCTCCTCTAAGCAGCCTTTTTTTCCATGGCGGAACAAACCCAGTTCTCTCAGCATTTCCTCATATGGCAGGCTTCCCAGTCCTTGGATCATCTTTGTGGCCCTTCTTTGGACCTTCTTCAGCCTGTCCACATTTTTTTTTTTGTTAATGTAGTTGTAGGACCAAAACTGAGTCCAGTATTCCTGGTATGGCCAGGAAATAGCACCTTTCAGGTGAAAGATAATGCTGGGATACTGAGTGGGGGATAATGACTTCTTTCTCTCTGCTGGTGATGCCCTTGTTGATGCAGCCCAGAGTCCTTCCTGCTGGCTTTCTTGGCGCAGCAGCAGCAGCAGCAGCAGCACTGTTCACTCACACTGAGCTGCTTGTCCACCAGGATCCTCAGAGCTGAGGATCACAGAGCTGCTCCCCAGGGAGATCCCAGCTTGTGCTGTGCTCCTGCATTGCAGGTGCAAAGCCTTCTGCTTGTTTGTTGTTGAACTTTATGAGGTTCTGTCTTGTTGCCTTCAAGTTTGTGCTGTCTGCTGGGGTAATCTGATGTGACGTCTGTCTGTACTGCAGTATCTTTGGCCCATTTCTAACTGCTCTTGACTCTCACACATTAGGTAAGATGCCCACTGTGGTGTCTCCAGAACTGTACCGGACCAGGTTTTGTGAAGCTATGGACAAGTATTTCCTGATGGTGCCAGACCATTGGACAGGACTGGGCCTGAATTGCTGAGCTAAAGCCCATATTGGGAAAGCACAAGAGGACAATGACATTATAGGCCACTCTCTTCCAGCAGTCTGTCCAGCAGCAAGCAAGAGGATTGCAGTTCCACGTCTACACTGACCATGTGCATCATGTTGCGAAGTGTGAAATCTGCTTGCACTTTAATCCCCTCTTGGAGGATCATAAGCAAACCTGCCTCAGTAAGGATCTAAGCTGTAAGGTACCACTGAAGAGCATTGGTAAGACATCCCTCCTGTCAGTAGGGAAGGTGATGCTATCTCCTTGTAAGTATTGAACTGAGATTCTATCCAGATCCTGATGGTGAAGAAGTACATGATCTCTGGAAGTCTTGCACTGCCGAAATGGTGTTGAATATGCGCAGCTCATGTTTCTGTAGTGGATACTTGGTACTGAAAATGTGAAATAAACTCCCTAAGTATGGATAGGGGAGAGAAGAATGAAGTTAATTCATGAGTTCTACTATTGTTGCAGTGGTCTGTGATTGACCTATTTAGGATCCATTAGTAACTTGTGCTGTTTATGCTCCATAGTTTTAATTCTTACTGGGTTCTGTAAACAGTATTTTTTAAAGGCAGTTCCACATCTGTAATGCCCTATGACTCCATCTTTCATGTTACTGCAGTACAACTGGTTTTATCTGTCATAATTTCATTTTAGCTGAATCCCATCAAAATGGGTTGTCAGTCATCAGTATACTGCAAAACTCAAAACATATCCCTTCAGTCCTAAGCAGTACTTTGGTCTAAATGTTGCTCAAATTCCTGGAAACAGCTAACTAACATACCCTTTAATTTAACAAGACTTGATTAATTATAGTTATGAAGCAGATTAGCCCTTTCCTTAGTAAAGGCAGTAAGTTGCTAGACAAAGTGAAGCACACTGCTTTAGTGATAACTTTTCTCCTTAATGCAACCATCATTCCTGGCAGATCACTTCAAATCCATTTCAGTTCCCTTTTACTTTCAAGCAATGCATTTACCTCATGGTGAAATTTTGCCGGAAGAATGTTTTTGTTGCATTCATGATGTGATTTTTTTTTTGTCACTGAGATGAATGTAGTTGTTGTTTCCTGTAAAAAGGAAAACCTGAGCTAACAGGTATCTTGTATGATGGATAAGACGTGCAGAGATCTGTGAGTCTCTATATTACGACAATAAGCACTTCTTGCCATTTTTTAAAAAGTTTTACTCATTTTTGTAGGTGATGAGTTTACTTTTTAGTTTCATTATCATATAGGCCAGTAAATAAGAGGAGTTTTAATGAGTTTGAAAGGCACGAATACTGTCCTTTGACTTCCACTCTCTGATGGAAGAACATCAAGTGAACATGGAATCTGGGACAGGATAGCTCTTAGTGATCACTTGCTCATTCTAACCGGCTGCCTGATAATGCCCTCATCACTGTAACTATGGATTGAAACATGCATTTTGTTCACTCCTCCCGTGTTCAGTATTTTCTTCTGCAGCAGATGGTGGTGACTGCTTAGGAGTGACCAGCAGTGGGCAACACTGAGAAAGGAAAAGGCCAGCAGTGAGAGTTGAGCTGTTTGCTCTGAAACCAACCAGTGCAGCTCTTGTCTGAGCTCTCAGGAGGCAACAGTCATTTGTGTTGGAAGGAGCCTTCCCCGCCCTATTGCAAAACTGTATTAGAGGATGAGCAAAGATGCTGGCCTTGAAGCAGCAGAAAAGAAAGTGTACTCATTTCCTCAGTACAATGTGATAATTGTTTCTGGGGGTGCAGTGTTGAAGGCTGCAGTGATGTGTGCTGTGGAGAGATGACACAGTACTCCTTGCTTCCTCTACCCAGAATCCCTTCAGTCCAACACAGTGCACAGCGCCAGATGGGATACATCTTGCCTCTTTTGTTGAAATGTTCTCCCAAGATGCCTAGCTGTGTGTGTGGCCTTGTCTAACGAGGTCAGCCAGTCCATCAGCTCAGTGCTACTCTCACTTCTGTGGCCTCTGCCTACTGTCTTGGTTCATCGATGTGAAAGAGCCTGCCATGCAGCCTATGTTCCAGTCTCAAATGAAGTTTACATGTTTTCTCCTCCTTCACTTCTTGGAGTTTACAGGGAAAAAACTTGACTTTTCTGGCCAGCTAAGGTGACCCAACAGCAGCTCATTCTGTTGTCTTCCACCTTTGTCTGTATGTGGATTGGTGGATGGAGCACGAGTGTGGGCATGTGTGTCATGGCACCTGCACTAGGCTAATGTGACATGCTAGCCCAGTCTGTCACCAGTAACCCTTGTCCTGGGACGTGTGGCTGCTCTGTGCTGCTTGTGTGCCACAGTCACGAGCAGATGGCTGAAAGCAGCTTGATCAGCTGACAGCTGCTGATGCTCCTCTGAATGTGACAGCACGAGGTTTTCAGCACTGTAGAAGTGAGAGAACCTTCCACTGTTTTGCAGCCTATGAACAGAGCCAGAGACATGTGAATTATGACCTTCTTTGGCTGAAGTTAGAGCAGTTGGAGAGATTTGCAGGAATGATCTTGAGCTGGCATCAACAGCTAATATTTGGCCAGGATGTGGCTGATAGACTAGTCCTGACTAGACTGGAGTAAAGAGTAAACTACTGGTCATGAGTATCACAGTAGCTGCGGTATCAGCTGGAGTTGGGTCATCTTGGGTGTCCTGTGATATAAAGCTGTAAGCATTTCTAGTTCAAATCCCAGCAGTTGAATGGGTCTCCTCAAATGTTCCGTTTTCAGTATAAGAGTTGTCCTGACATTTCAATTACTACAAAGCTTAATTTTCTCAGAAGGAGAGCAGTGCTTCTTGCAGAACAAATCTTTGAGAGCTGCTTGGGAAGCTGTGTTAGGTCTGTGTCCCTGTAGAATTCCTAAGGATGAACCCTTTGGTCAGAGCTTATTTCTTTCTTTATAACACAGGTCTAGCATATGTGTAAGTAAATCCTAGCTGCAAACAGGAAGACTGAATTTCTTCAGAGCTACACCAGCTCTTCTATTGTTTTGCAGAAAACAAAATGTCTCTGAGGCCTTGAGACAAATGTCTGAATCTTGTCCAAGTCAGAAGCACTGACTTTGAGTCATCATGTGGACAGCAGAATGCCTTGTAATGGCCCAGGGGTGCGTTCTGTCCCCGAAAAGCACATGAGGGACTCTTGCTGGTAGAGCAGTTCTGCTGGGCTCGGGGGAGTTACCTGTGGAGTCTCCTCTGTGAGAATGACCAAAACCAAATTAATTGCTCACTAGCTGGTGGCCAGACTAGTCATTATTCAAAGCACTTAATGTACTATAATGTATGCATTTCTATTCTACCTTGGTTCAGCTGTATTTTATAAAATTGATGTACTAAACTATTTGAGAATAACCTCCTTGACTACTTGGAGAATCAAAATGTAATGTATATAGATACAAATAAAGTGACTAAAATATATGTGAGTCTGTTCCATGTGTGGAGCAGTTAGGTCTCATTGCACCCTGTTTCTTGATCAGAGGCAAGGCCACTGCTCACTGTGCAGGGGTTGCTGTGCTGGAGAGCGCCAGCTTTGTGTGCAGCTTTGTGAGATGCCTGCCCTGTCTCTGTACCTCGCTGCTCATCTGCTCTGTTGGAGCAGCACCTCTGGCAGCTCCCCAGGGCAGTGGCAGTAGAATGTGCAAATAACCTTTCACACAGTTCTGTCTTCTCTGCAGCTGCTTTTCACCACAGTGCTGTGTGAGACAGGGATCCAGTTTTGGCCAGCACATGGTGGTGTGCCTTTGCCCGGTTCTGCCAAGATGTGGAACACATTCCAGGTATTTCCATAGTCTTCTTTTAAATGGACTAGATAAAGAAAAAAACCCAAGGAGGTCTGAAAATAAATGTCTTATCTTGATTATTTCACATTAACCTGGTATATATTAACCTCCTTGCTAAGGCTCAAAATCATTTGTGATTAGTTCTGGGAAGGGGACTTGTTCACTCCTAGAATATATAACCCTATCTAAAACTTGAGGATTTTACCTGTATTATGTGCCATCACCACTTTTTGCCAGGTGAGTTTGAGTTCTTTTATTTGCTGCAGTATGAAACTGCATCAGAACCTGTCCCCCCATGGATATAAGCAAGGAAAAGATGGGATACTCAATTCAGGGGCAGTGCTGCCTTCTGCTGGTGTAAAGATGAGTGGTGGGACTTGAGGGGCTTCTGGCATGAAGCTGAGAAGCACAAATGCAGCATTCGTTCAAGAAATAATGATCCAGTGACCAAAGGTAGGATAATAAAGTGAACATAATTACTGAAAAGAGCGTTGAATCACAGTTGAAGAGACAAGATGAGAATATACTAACTTTTCTCCATTGTTTACATAGGATATTTTTCTAATACAGCATCAGCAAATATGAAATACACCGGGTATGAAAAAATGAAGTATCCTGGGTACAGGCTTTTACTAACGGACTAGCTGAGTTCTTGTGTCATAAGGAAAATAAACTACCTACTTGGTGAAAAAGTTACATATCTAGGACAAGTGGGATTGCTTAATGTACACATATGCACATAACAAGAGAACGAAAATGTTTTCTAATAGGATTATAAATATTACTTTAAAAACATACTATAGGGAGAAAACTATTTTCTGGAAACAGGTTAGGTCAGCCATATGAATTTCTAGTTGATCTGTAATCAGTTCTGACTGAAGTGTATTCTTGTTAATGTGTCTGTTAACAAGGTAGAAAAAGAATAAGGTAACTTTATGTGACTCCATAGCACCCTATAACATGCAGAATTTATATCTTCTTAATGTTAGTTTGAACTGCCTTATGGAAAAACAATATTCTGCTTTCTGTCTATAAGCCCTAAAAAGCAGAACATCTTTAGGCTCTATTTTCCATGCCAGCTCAGTTGTACAGTAGGAATTCACCAGAACTAAAATGTTTTTACAACAACCCAACCCCTAGTTAATTCAGCTCTTGAATGTTTTTTTGAAACTCTGACATTTAAGTAAAGTAGCTATTTTCTTACAGGAAGTGTTGGCTCGTGCAGAATACACACCAAATTTTAACCAAAATGGCTCTTGTGGTCTTAGTCAAGAAGTAGTCTGTAGAATATAGTGGTCATACACATTAATTTGGGAAACATTCTTTTTTTGCTGAACTAACTGTAATTAATATCTGTTGGCAGTTAGAGAAGTCTATTAGATCCGAGGAAGTTGGCAGTACAAGGAGGAGTCTGTTCAATGTTGGGGACAAGTACTTAATATCATATTGATGATTTACCTTTAGCTGTTTATTATCAAAATTGTAGTGGCTTTACATATATGGGGATATAAAATTGATACTGAATTCTTGCATAGAGAGAAGACCAAGGTTGAAAGTATTCGGGCTTGGAACATCACGGTTTTCAGATGCCAAGTTTCAGTAAATGGAGTACATTCTTGTGCGTTCCTCTTGAAAACTTTAAATAATAGAACATTTTAAGTCTTTTTATAAACTGACAAAAATATATTGAACATCCACAACTAATAAAATGTGAAGCATGGTCACGAATGGAAAAAGTCAAACTTGCCAAGTTTGGTCAAAACATGATTTTTCCAACTGCAGACTGTACAAACCTAGTATGTTGCTTGAAACTTTTGCTATATTCTCTATTCTATTTTTATGCCTTTTATCAGCAGTAGAAGCTAAATGAGCTAAATGTCTTTTGGGAAATTTGTTGGTTTAGGATAAGGCACGATAGTGACACTAAACAGCCACAGAAGTCCTTCTTTTAATTAAAACAAGATAGGATGCCAGAGATAAATTTAAAAGCCATTAGAATTCCAATGACAAACAGCGGAGCATGAGGCTGGTCTTTACCTTTTCCTTCTCGTGTAACTACACATGCATAAAGAAAGGGCAGCACATAGTAAAACACAAAATACATGTATGCTGCGCAATATGTGGAGTAGTAGATATGGAATTCTAGTTCACCTCCATGATCCTACAGGAGAAAACTGAAGGACTCGGTTATTTCAAGATGTTTTTCTTCTAGGATAATGCTGTTCCACTGGTCTTGAATAATCAGTTTAAACCCTTGATTAGTAAAAATTAGATTATATTAACTGTGAATTTGTCCTTAGGGAAGGCTGGAGATAGAGCTATTTATAAAAGGTTGTATTTATTTATTTGTATGGCTAGAAATGAAGGCAAGATTTTATTATCCGCTCCATTTTCCCCCCAGGCTGCTTACTGAAAACTCTCAGAAAGGGTAGCATGCAAAAAATCCATGAAAATTGGAAAAATCTTAGAAACCCCTATCATCTTGTTTTCTTTCTGTTTGGAAGATTATTTTTCCCCACCCATACATATCTATTTGGTCTCCATCTTAGAAATTTAAAAATCTGGATGCAAAGAGAATACCTTGATACACAATTACACGTTCAAAATGAACTTTATTGATATTTAAACTAAATCCTCTTCCCCACAGCCTAAATATGTTTCAAAACTTTTCCTAGACTTCATTCTCCAAGAAGAGAGTAGAAGGTGGGAACTGCATTTACAGTGACATGCAAAAATGCACCAAAACAGTTTAAAATTTTAATTTTTGACTGTGATTGAGTTTGTTAAATTTGTAAATAAGTAAAGTTAAATTTGGATGTAGGAAGATCTACTTTATTAAAAAATAAATGCAATACAGTCTCTTCTTTCTTAGAATAATATGCTGCAAAAATGACTAATCAATAGAGGCAACCCTGAAAATAGGGGAAAAAACAGTTGAATGTCTCAGTTACTTGTATTTCTTCACTTCTTGCTACCTTCTTTATGAAATAAATTACTTGTCAATAACAATGTATTTACAAATTTGTAATACTCATACTACACTGACCAGTTGTGCCAGGTCTAAATACATAGAGAGCTGGGAGGAAATTCCATCGGTCAGGTTCTTGGCAGCATTTTATTGAAATAATGAAACAGTTGTTTGCAGACATTTTGTCGTCTTCTGTAATTTTTCTTGTCTATGGAGAAGCTCTGAAAAATATTACTCTTTGGAGTAGGAATTCTAGTAAGAAGTATGAGGAGACATTGCAATGTACAGTGTTCATTATTAAATTAAAGAAGGCACTTGCTCTCCTGCTTGCCTGAAGACCATAGAAAAACAAAAAAAATTAAACACCTAAAAACATGTCTGCAGGGAAAGGGAAAGTGGTAATGCCAAAAGAGGTTAAGTATGTCCACAGAATACATTCATATTTAAAAAGACAGTGATAAAAGTGATGATCTAATGACTTAACCAGATGCTTCTATTGCATAATTTAAACTTTGAAAGTCAACACCACATTTGAATTACTTTGTCTTTTTTTCCTTACTTAAAAAAAATAAACACAATCCCAAAACCAAACCAAGCAACTCAAGAAGCTCTTCAAAGTTCTGTTCATCCAGGCAGCACCACCACTGCCACAACAGAGTAATCCACTCGAGGGCAAGAGCAATTTAATTCAATAAACATATCCTGCTACCAGTTCTTGATTTTATTTCTTAACCATTGACTAGACAATAATGCAACCCCAAAGCAGAATAATCATCAGGTACAACTGTTTGTCTTTCAAATAGACAATCCGTCATTATGTTCTGCATTGCAGAGTGGTTTGAGTGCATATTCAGCCACAGGCTGAGTGCCACATTCAAAAAGCATTTGAGAAGAGACAGAAAAAAATATAAGGAACTAGTAAATGGGTAGGCAAAAGTGATAGAGTCCACATTTCTGGTCAACTCCAGTGTTTGGCCAGGAAGGAGGTGGCTGGTATATCAGAAGAGGGACATGCAGAAACATTGCCTCCACCAAAACCAAAATGTTTTCATCTCCCCACAGTTTAACAGAACTCATACAGTCGTGTATGCCTGTGAACTCAAACTTGTTTTCATGTGTCTTGTCCTGTCATCAGTGTAACTATCCTTATATTTTCCTTGTGGTGTCTTCTATCTTCACAGCTTCAGAATATTTTGAATCGTATCTACCTCCAGTACCAGTTAGAGTTCATCCTAGTGACAAGAAAATAAACAATGGAGTTTCTCTGAAAGTGCAAACAAAAATAATTTTTTCATGTGATTTTAAAGTTTTCTGTAGCACTAGTTTTTCAACTGGACAAATGTTTCTTAAGTAGCATTCAGGGTATTTAGTAGCAGTGTGTTAGTATCTTCTTAAGTTTACCCAATCCTGCACTGATGAGCTTCTGTAATTGCATTTAATACTATGGAGAAAGATCAAATACTACCATCATTTTAAACAGCTATTCTTTACAGCAAGTCTTTTGCAAAAGGGCCCACACTAAGTGCTCTTACCTTATTTCTAGATTTTTTTCTTTTTCCTTTGTTTTCCATTGCTTCTAATTTTTCATTCAAAAGGTCAGCTATACCTTTTGCATCTCTGCTGTCTATATATTCCCCAAGAACACTTTTCTTTAAAGAAAAAAAAAAAAAAATAGAGCATGGGTAATATGTTACACAATTTTCAGACAAAATTCAAGAGGAAAGCAGGGCAGAATACAATGGCTCTGGTAGCTTGATTTATGATTAATGGGTATATTTTTGTCTCTGTTTAAACAATGCTAATTTGCATTGTACTAAGAACCACTCTTAGCTGCTAATTTTCAAAACTACACTAATTTAGTCCTGATTATTAAAGAAATCTGAAATTGTTCAAATTTGCTCACATTTATTGAGGTAAAGTATTTAAGCTAGACAGCTATTACAAAGCCTGCCACTTTTAATCTATCTTTGTGAAATCTGTCTCTGTGGGTCGCTGCTTTGGAGACCTAGAAAGCCTTTACTCTTTACCACAGAAAATCTCATTGAATTTGGTGGGATTTCTAGGACTTTCCATTAAAAATTCAGTTAAAAAAAAGAAAAGGAAAGTATGTTAAGCCAATTCTCTATCAGAAACCATTGAATACTTTCTCTTCAGCATTAATACATTTAAAAAGGTGACTGTAATATTCCTGAAATTTACCAGTGTTACAAGAGTAAAGGCAATTTCCTAGAACTATCTGGATACTCTTTGTATTTTTAATTTATACTATTATTCTGGTAGTAGGAAATGTTGATCTGAAAGAGTCCCACTGATAATCAAAACGGTTTGATAAGGTTTGTTTTTGAGACAACACAACCATATCTTTTTTATTAATTATCTATCTTAAAATACATTATATAAGTCAATATTGGTCTTTCAATATAATAACAACATTTAATTATATTTCTCACTAGCCAAAATGAAGTTGTCCACATTTTGTTTAGAGAGAACCTGTCAACTTTTGGGTAGCTGGTGATGGAATTGGTAAAGGTTAAAAAACATTTTGCCACCTAAGACCTTGCAAATTAACCCCTAGTTCTGGTTAAGCCCACATTTTAATTACTATTGGAATGATACTTTTATTTAGTTACTATTTTGTTTTATTAATTTGCAATTTATTATTATTGTATCACTATCCTACTATTTTAAGTATTACTGAAGCTGATTATTTGGAGATACAGTAATATATAAATAATTCGCTTTAACATGTTAGAGAAGTATTCTGTTTAGTTTTAAGGTGAAATGAAATGCATTTACTAACAGTATCTGCTCACCAGTAACACTTTACCTTTGTTCCTTGGTAGGGGTAAAACTTAACAGTAGGATAGGCTCTGATATCAGCAGTCTGACAGGTGTGACCATATGCCTGACAGTCCACTTTTCCAGCTTTTACTTTTCCTTTAACGGCCTAAAAAGAAATGTTTATTAGAAACAAACTACAAGTTTCCATGGGTGAGTATAAGCAAATAAGCGGAATAAGCCAGCAGTGCAGCTAAAAATAAACAAAAAAAGCGCAGCTCAAATCTTTGAAATATTTCAGAGTAGTTGCTTGCTTGCTTCCCAGACTGTCAGCCTTGTGTCAGGTGTCTCTGTTCAGAGAGCACTTGTACTTGAATTCAGGGCAAAGCACAAAAGCACACCACAGCTCCAAAGGCCACTCCATCAAAAGCTGAAATCTGTCTCAAAAGAGGGTCTGTGTGTCTGTCTGTGGAACAGACAACACCCACTGTCAAGTGGGACCTAGAAGTGTGCATCATTCCAGTAGGAGGCTCATGGAAGTATTGTGGGTTTTGGGTGACTGCTAAGAAAGTGCTGATGAATAAGATGCTAACCATTACAACAAGCTGCCAGTACATTTAAAAACATACCCTTGCAAGCATCTCAAATTCAGGAGCAAAATTCTGGCAAGGTCCACACCAAGGAGCATAAAAATCAATGACCCAATGATCCTTCCCATTCAGAACTTTTTCTGTGAAACTCTGAGGGGTGAGGTCTACAGACACCTGTGGTAAATACCTGTGTAAAGGAAGAGGAGCAGTCATAACACATTCGAAACTTTAAATAATATCCAAATTCCATTTAAGAAAAGCTTCTGAAATAAGGAATATGAGTAGTCTGGAAATCTCTCTTTCACCCCCTGTACTAAAGGAAAATAACTTTTTAAAGGTGGTAAACAAAATAATACGGTCTTCAGGAGATTGGGTGGACAGCAAGGAGTCTGCTATTTCTCCAAATTTTAAAAGTGGTAAGTTAAAAGATGTAAAAACTTGAACATCTTAAATTAAGCAATACATAATCCAAGTGTTTCTAATTCTTGATTTACATAGTATTAAAGTATTTATTTATCCTAGCAAGCAACTACATAAGCAGCTTGTGAACAAAGTTTTAGGCAGTAACTTACCCCAACGCCCAGCCTCTCAGTGAATAGGCATCTCTGTGCCATCCATTGTAGCTACTATAAAAACATTAAAGAAAAAACAAAACGCCAGTTGCACAGTAGTTTGAGTTATCTTGGAAGAAAAACTTCAGACAACCCACTCTGAAGAGTGGTGAAAATCAAATAAGGAATGTAAATGCATATGTTTTAGGATATTTTTCTACCCTGCTTTCAACTCTGAATAAATGAAAGTCTCGTAAATAAAATTAAAACCTACAAAATTAAAGACTAGGAGATCAAGACAAAAAAGAGAAGAAATAAAAATTAAGATTCCTGTGTCACTTCAAATTACTGAAATGAAATGCAAAATAAAATCACTAGTTTGAAGTAACAAAGCCAAGGGCATCCAGTACAGTAATATCCTAACAGCCTATTTTACTAGCTGTGATGAACCTTCTCTACACAACAGAAGAGGTGTATTTGTCTTCTTTCACATCATGGAATGTTTCCCAAACTGAAGCAATGTACTTACTAATATTGATGAGCCATGTTTGATTTTTGAGGAAAGAGTCTGATTTCAGGATAGCCTCGAACACTTTCTTGGTGACAGAAAGAATAGTATTTTTGACAATCCACACTGCCTACGCTGATTAATCCATTTAACATCTGAAAAAGAAAGAAGAAAACCTACCATCAAATATGTTAATCAATACTAGTACAATTTCAGTAATACTTCAGAATTTAAGATTTAATAACTTAGTTGGGGGAAAAACAGGAACTGCCTGTTTTGTTGGCAGTATTAGCCTCTAGATTTTCCCAGCTGACAATTCTCTTAAGAAAGCAGTTGTGCTATCTCAGCAATTTCACAGAAGAGGAACAAAAGCAGAAAAGTGTTTGAATGTCATTTACCCTGGCCATTTTCTTCCATTCTGGCATTAAAGCCTGACAAGGTCCACACCATGGAGCGTAGAAGTCCACCATCCAGATCTCCTCTCGTTTTCTTCTCTGAACTAATTCAGCAAATGTCTCTGGTGTTAGGGAGACCACCGATGGATTCCTGAGATCCTAAATAAAGACAGCTTATGGACATAACTTAGTGCTGCACAGTGTATCCCCTGTCTAAGGCCATCATGTACAGACTGTGCCAAATTTCAAGAACGTTCTGTGAAATTTGCTTCCTGCTCTGGTAGGGAAGACTCCACACCACTGAAATGCATGGAAGCATCAAAAGACATTCCTTCAACCCAAAAATCATACAGCTAATTTGTTGAGAAAAACTATAAAAAAAGTACAGCTAGGCTCCGAAAGGGAGGTTTTCTGCCTTTTTTCACTAAAAGGAAGTAAAATCCAAGAAATCTAGCTTACCTGGCAGAAACAGGCATTATGGAACTCAGCCACGCTATTTAAGCTAGAATGCAGAATAAATAGAGTGCACTATGGGCCTCTAAATGCCAACAGAAAGCCTAATCTCCACCTGTTTCTGCATGTGTGTTCTTGAAGCTGCTTTTTCTGAGCTACCTGGAGAGAACTGTCTCTTCAAAGAGTGAAAAATAGCCTCTGGACATAGCAGTGAACCTGAATGCTGGAGCTAAGTTGGGTGCCACAACTCTAGTATCAACAATGACCAATACCAGTAATTTGCAGTTCTGTGAGTTAAGAAAGTTCAAGGACAGCTGAGAAATATGGACAGCAGCAATCTAATTGACAAAAATGTGAACCCCCTCCTATTTCAAGGTGTGTATGTGAAGCATTTTCACCTTTAAAGTAGGAAGTGATGTAATATTAATTCCTTAATCCTCTCTGTAAGACAGAAATCATTACTATTATTTTGCAGATTGGAAGGGATCTTTATTTATTTGCTAATGATCTCAAAGAAATTACGTGACAGAGCAGGGAAATTAATCCACTAGTTGTCAAGTCTGTGACAGTTGTTGGATCACTTTTCTTGCCCAAGGTTTTTTCACCTTTTATTTTCCTTGTCTAATTAAAAAAAAATGAAAATCTTAGAATCTTCCAACTAAAGAACATATTTGTGTATGAACTGCATAGAACAAGACTGCAACAAGCATTATCATTTACGTACCTCTATGAACTCCAAGATCTGCTCAGCAGAGTGATGTCCTTCATACTCGTGAACATCAGACTGATTGAACACAACTGTTGTTGGGTAAGCTCGAATGTTATGCTGACAAAACAAACAATAACAAATTGCAGGGAATGATTAAGGCTCTTGGACTTGCCTCTTACTGTCATCAGTAGTGGTGGCTCACAGCTGCTCATCTGTTCAGTTTGTACAGTACAAGGGCTCAGACTTACACGCAGGTGAGAATGTGACACCATTACAAATCAGTACAGAGAAGATGCCAATTGTATTCAGAGATGGCATAGTGTGTTCTTAATTTAAAAACCAGGCAGTAATTCTTCTGCTATGCTCCACAAACACAGGAATTAATCCACGGGCCTCCTAAGCTTTAGCTTTAAAACTATTCCCAGTCCTCAGATGGAATGTTTGTACTGTATGAATAACTATTGTTTACCATTGAACACAGACTGTTTCTGTCATTTGAATTCCTCAGTGGGTAAACACATCTAAATAAAACTTGAAAAAGCTTCTCCTTTCTTGCTCATTTTCCATTTGCATTTTCAGACATTAACCCCACCTGCTTGAATTACTAAATTCTGAGACTTCTGAAGTCTTCCAGTAACACTATGAAATGAGAATAATATTTGATCTGTATTCTGCATTAACACATTATCTGTAGTGGTTATACACTTTGCTCCTTTGAAAAATATTACTGTACAAGTGCCTGTTCAATTTACCACTCTTTAAGAAAGTAAAGTTAAAGGACAAGCATTGCCTGCCCATATCCTCCTACTCCCAACTCGAAGAAAATAATATTGTTTGAAAGGATTATATTTGTATTTCTTTATTTTTAGTTCCTGGAGCTTACCATGTTGCAAAGGCCTTCATGGACAGTACAGTCTAGTGTTCCAAATTTAAGCTGACCATAAAGATGTTTAGATGCTTTTCTCAGCTCTGGTAACAAAGCTCGACAGGGAGGACACCACTAGAAAACAAAATGCAAGTAAGTGCAATTGCCTTTCCCACAGGTAGCTCTCAGGAGAATATTCGAGATTAATAATCTGCTGCTTTGACAACAGAGTCCACTAAATACAAAACTCCATTAGGAACTAGAGCTGCCAGAGAATGAGGAATTAGAACACCCTCTCATGATGCTGAAAGGCACTTGCATGATACTCCTTAGTACCTTGTTACATAGTTAGAGAACAGATTTTAGAAGAAGGAAAATGTAGATGTTAAATATTTACCGGTGCAAAGAAATCCACAAGCCACGGTTCCTTATCTTTGTCAGGAAAATTCTGAGGTCCCAGTGTGATGACATGGGAGTTCACACTTTCTTTGGCAAATGCAACTATGTCATATAAGATCTTCTTTCCTTCAAAGAACAATATAGAAAGGAAATTCAATTTTTACCTATGAGAGGTGTCACTAAAAAACTGTGAAAGCAACAGGAGTCTTTCAGATCCCTTGTATAATCTTTAAACACAGCTGCTGAAATAAATTTAGCAGGGACTGTCTTGCTTTTTCTCAGGAGGACAATGGTTACCTGTCCACACCTACATAGGCAGGACATACTGTAGCTGGTAGTTGATATGTGGCTAAATATTAAACTGGATAGTTACCCAATATTAGCCAAATAAATGCTTTATCCAAAGCAAAACATGTTTTTGTCAAACAAAATGATGAAATTTTTTGTGACAGGATTGTTGGTCATTTTACCATCTTACTGGTGCTGGAATTAAAAAGTACAATTCTAGATACACTTGACTTGGAAAAGGGATTGACAAGGTAAAAACTTCAAGCAAAATAAATTATATTGATAAATCACAGCTATTCAGGTGTAACTGAAATTCCTGCTCACACAGCTCCAATGGGTGAAGATCCAGTCTCTTCATGCCCTTTGTATACATACTTGTCAGCAGAAATGAGAGTTTGTCTGAGAGTAAGAACTTCAGGTTAATCAAATCTGAAGTCACTGCACAATGACTTACCAAGTTTTATTACTGTTCTTAGATTTTAAACTGTTGAAGCCTTTCAACATAGCACACAAAAAAGCTTGATTCTTTGGAGGATTATTTTCTCATAAAGGCTGGAGTGAGATGGCTATTGGTAAATGTTCTACATGCCATCTATTTTCTAAATAGTAAACCAAACCATTCAGAAAAAAACACCTGTATGCACTGTAGTCCACTGTACTTCTCTTCCACTGTAATCCATACCACTATAAAAATGCTGTATGGATATGACCTTTTCTTGCCTTCTCTGCAGCAATGTAAACTGCAGGAAGTATGTAAGGCTTTTCCTTATATACCAATCATTAGATGTATGGGTTCATCTCTCCCCCTTGATAAGCCTAACCTTTTCTAAACAGTGAAAAACTTTTCACTTTTCCTGTTTATTACAGTATTGAGGTTCTGACTTAATCCTAGCAGGCTGTTTCTAATACCTCAAAGGCTGAAAAATGAGAACTTCATCTTGCATAACTGCCTTGTGCCACATTCTGGATGAAGCTACACCTGTTCCTGCAAGCTACAGCTTGGCTTCAGGCTCCCTTCTTCTTCAACCAGCATTTTTGAATCCTTTCAGCAGTAAATAGTAACATAGTGCCAGCCTTTCCTGAAAGGAAACTGTGATGTTGGAAATGAAAGTAAGTGGTAAAAGTCTCAAGATCTTGGACAGAAGTTAACAAAGCATGGAATTAGTTTTAGTGCAGTGATACATGAAACCAAATGCAAGTTTGTCAAACTGGCTGCACTGTGTAACCAGCACGCTGAGCCTCTCTGAAGGGCGTGTCTTACAGCATTCTTTGGTTATCCTACCAAAGCAGAAGCTGTTCTGACCAGCTTCAGAGATTTCATTTGTATGTAATTATGTAAATGATGTTGAAACAGACTGCAAAGACAAAATACATCCTTCAGCATCTGATAACTGCTTACCCAGGAAAAACAGAAAAAAGAAAACCAAAGGACATTATAGACAGTTTGTGCAAGGCTACATTACGGCCAGAGGAAAGACAGCAAATATTAAAGCTACAAAACTGTTCTTTGGGAGAACAAATGCAGTTTGCCAAAGACAATGTCATCTCAAAGGGATTAGGTCATGATTTAAACTTGCCAAAGTTTCCCTTACCATGATGAATTTCATAATCTCCTGTTCCTTTCCCTTTGAAGACTGCTAAACAAGGCTGATAAACATATAGTTTGTTGCAGATGGTTGGTGAGGAGAGACAGTCAAACTTCCCAACCTATTTAACAGACAGTGCCATTTTAATTAAAGCAGCCTAATTTATATCAATCAACATATTCTAAAAGGCAGAAAGAGCAAAAAAATAAAGGTAAAAATATGGAAAACTAATAGCCTTTTTTATAAACAACAAAGATCTTAAGATAAACTGATGTTCAAGGAAAACTACTAGCACAACTATACTAGGTTGCTTGCTAATTTTTAATTTAATAGGCCAAAATGGGGAATAAAAACTTAGAAGAATTCTCTTTTTTCCCCCCCTCCAAATATAACAGCAAGGAAACAAGAAGACACCTAAAATAAATGTGACATTAAAATTCTTCTAGTCAAAGCAACAATTTTTTAAAAATACATACTTTATAGATTAATGCAATCTGTAGGCCTTTGGTACAAAATTTGAACTTATTTTTTATTTATTAAGAAAATAATCAACATGATCACAGGGTTTCCTGAATAATTAAAATATAGTTTCACATCCATAAATTTGGTGTTGGAATGTTAATTTGTAATTATTAACTGAATGGGATCTACAGCAACATTTCCAACAAAAGAGCAGATTAAAAAGAGAATCTCTCTCTACTTTTAAATTATTCAAAACATACAAGAAACTTAAGTGACTGCTTTAAATAAAAAACTTTACTACAGATTTACCATATGGCAGTATATCTCTTTCAGTACCAGAGGTGGCATGTGGTGGTAACAGCTAATAACAATGAAAACCACGACTTGTTCTTGGAATGTAAATGGCATTTAACACTAGATGAGTGAGCACTCTTACCTGAATATGCTCATCTTTAAGTAAAAATTTAAGTTTCTTAAATTCCTGCACATTTGATTTATCACCCTCCCCAAACTGGAAGAAGAGCAGCCACCGGTGATGAGCCAGACGGTCCTTTAAACCACAGGAAAAAACAAACCAACAACCACAAAAAATTAATCCCAACTATAGCAACATGTACAATTCTTTTGTGTTTTCTAAAGGCAAATGTCCAGTTACTCATCTCCAAGAGACCTCCATTCAACAAATTCTTTCACATAGTCCTTCCGCTAAACTTCCTTTTACTGCATCATAATCAAGGAAGTGGAAAAAATCTGAGAGCAAGCTGGCTACAAGCTGCACTCTAATATTTGTTATTTCTATGGGTATTTCCTGTTGTAAATTATGCTGCTATGTGCAACTACAAGTGTGGAAAGAGGTTTCCTTTGGTTTTTTTTCCTCCAAGACATGAGCTACTTTTAAGACTCTTAATTTCAGTTCATACATAACTTATGGATTAACAAGTATTTTCTTTTCCTTTCTTACATTACTGAACAAAACACACTTTAACCAAAATTCTCTACAATGTATTTGATTCAAAAAATAACTAGAAAACTGCAGTTGCAGAGTGAGTTGCAATGGCAATTTCTGTGATTTTCTATATTCCTATGAAATATTCCCCCTTACTTTTGTCATTTTGCTGAACAACAGAAATAAATGTAGACAAAAATGTCAAATAGTTTTGGGTACAAATAAAAAGCAGTAATATTCAGGTAAATACTAGGTTGTTGTGTCAACAGGCTTTGAAAAATTTAGAAAATAACAACAAAAATATATTATTTGAATAAATCTTAGCATATTTTTAAAAAATTACCTCTAATGATGCTGCAGAGATGATTTCAAAGTCTGGTAGATGCTGCATTACTTCCTGATATATTTCTCTGGCATCCAACGAGTTAAGAAACTAGGATGGAAAGTGAACTGTCTTTATTACAGGGAATTACAAACATCAACCTGACTAGTACTCAAAGTGTCAGAGAAATTGTTCTGATTTGTTCCCTTCAATCAAATGGAGAATGCGGTTAATAATATTTTATTTGATCAACTTCTTTTTCATACATGTAATTTCACACACATCACTCTCAGAAGTTAGCTCACTTGCCTACAATATTAAACTCAAGAAATCGTATTTTGTCAAGACAGAGACCAAAGAGTCTGAAATTCAAATTTCACACCAAACCCAGCAATCGAGTGTATAAGACTTCCAATCTGGTTTTACAACTTTCCTTAACTGCATTGTAGAGATATTTAGGTTTCCTTAACTTGTAAAATTTTGGAAGTAATATGAATCAGTAACTGAGTTGGCAAGTTAAAAGGTTCAAAGTAGGTAGGTTGCAGTTTAATTTCCTCCTTTTAAAAATACAGGTAACATTAGTGACAATAAAGGAACAAGTCGTGCTTCAAACAGAAATGTCTCCCATCAATTAGGGAAGTTAAAACTACCATACAAATGTAGGTTGCAATATTAGAATAGAACTGAGCAGTAAAATTGGTACTGACAGACACTGTAGGAGTACTTTCATCACACATGTCAGGGTAGCATTTCTCAAACTTGTGATACCTGGGGCATATTACTTCTGGAATAAAAAATGAGGGGCACATCAAAGATCATAGAATCATTTAGGCTGGAAAAGACCTTTAATACCATTGAGTCCAAGCCTTAACCCAGCTGCCAAGTTCACTACTCTAAACCATGTCCCCAGGTACAATGTGTACACACATCTTTTAAATATCCCAGGGGATACTGACTCAACCACGTCCCTGGGCAGTTCCAATGCCTCGCAAACCTTCTGCTGAAGAAAGTTCTGCTAATATCCAATCTAAACCTCCCCTGCTTAAGACCATTTCCTTTTGTCCTATCAGTTTTTATGTGGGAGAAAAGACTCCCAAGCTTGCCCCGGGTAGCTGGGCAGCAGCTTTAGAAGCAGCTCTTGGGCCAGCCACAGAGCACTCCTAGCCCTGGACTCCAGAGCTGCTCAGGGAGGCTCCTGAGGAGCTGGCCAGGCAGAGTTACAGGCTCCTGTTCCCCTCTCCCAGGAAACTGCAACCACCTCCAGGATCACTGCCTGAGCAGACACAAGGACAGAAACTCACAGCAGAGCATATCAGCTCAGAAGAAAAGAGCAAAAAGCATCTTTGCAGTTGTGTATGATCAGTCTGGGAATGATTGATACATTCCTTTAGCATGGTTATTGCTTTGTTTTATCTAAATAGATAAGGAAAAACAAGTCATACCAAAACACCTCCTTTCTCTTTGTTATTTATGGTGGCTCCAGGTGGAAAATATGCAGTAGTACTAGATGAGACATCTAAATTATCACAAAGCTCACCCTGGGTACCACAGTCCATCCAGCCCACATTAACAAGACCTTCCTGTAATTAGGAAAAAAACCAACACAAAACAAATCCAAAGAAAAGTATTTTTTAATTACAGGTTCAGAAATGCTTTTGAAAAATCCCAACACAGGCAATTATATATAACATTTAGAAAATGAAACAACACTATAATTTATTAGTTCACATTCATTCTTATTTTATAAAATTCTTAAAAAAAATAATGTTATTTCAAAAGCTACTGGGTCAAAGCATTTAATTCTTCTAAAAGTTAACGAGTGAAATCTTAGTTCTACTAAATTCAGTGAGAGATTTAGTTATTTGATTTGATGCTTTCACTTCTGTTATTTTGTTTAAAATATAACAGGTAATGCTTCCAAAGTGAAACACTGCTTACCAACATGCCAGCTAGCTTAAGGCGGGTTTGGTAACTCAAGCAATCTGCAAAACAAAAATTATTTATTTACAAACATAAAACTTCACCTTATTAAAGCACTAAATCTACTCTTGCTTAGAACTGCCCCTTTCCTCCAAAAAAAAAAAAAAGACCATTTCTAATGGCATGCTTCCTAACAGTTCATCCAGTATTCCAGTGACCTGGAGTTGTCACACCTAGTAATCAGCACTTAATGACTGTCTACTCTAAGTTAAAAAACCCCCATAAATAACATTCTCCTGCTTCATCAATACAGAATTCTCATTAAAGAAATTTAACTATTTTTACTGTATTAAGGCTGACCTTTAAAATTTGTTAATCAATGTTTAAAAAAAATAAATTCAAGTATCTACATAGAGCCTTGGAATAATATTTCAAAGGAAATACCATTTTCTGTGATACAAAAAATAATTCACTACAATAAATATGTCATATGCTTTAATTATGCATCCAGACTTTAGGTAGTTACCTTTGGATGCAGATTTTTATTTTTAAATAAGATGCATCAACCTCTCCTTAACTGAAACAAAGGTGAAAACTCATTAACGAAAGGGCTGCAACTTGAAAGCAAGCTATTTACAAATGTGAATCAAAGACTGCAGCTCTGGTTATTCAGTTCTCAGAACAAAGGTCTCTTCATAAGGCTGAGAAATCTTTATTTGTCAAAGGTGTAGTGCATTTACTTAGTTCGACCAGCTAACCAAGGTAACTTTCTCATATACTGTACCCAGTACTGATCCCAAGAAAGCCAGGGACAAACAGCTACCAAAAAGTACTCTGAGGTGAAACCAGTGGTAAGAGCCAATTACTGTGTGCAAACCTAACTTAAGAGAAATTATTCAGCTAAATTTTAATACTGGTGGTTTAAGGGGGAGACACAGCCTTTCTGCTACTCAGCTATCATGAGAAGCTGGCATGTCCCTCAGCAGTATCTGTCACCTGAGCTGGAAACTGAAGGGAGCAGCCTTTTCTGCCACTTCCCCTCCTGATGGGTTACACTCCAGTGCTGCTTTAATGACTCACAGGACATTACAGAAGCACAAAAACATAATTTGTCCATTAATGTCCCTTCTGTCAAACTGCCATTAACACAGGCCAAAATGACTCACAGGCCAAATACTGTGGTCACCTAACATTTTTTTAGTAGCAAAAGGGACTATGCCACTATCACTGTAAGTCCTTTTCTTGTCACCTTATTTGAAAAGTATTTACTATACCTACCCCCACGTTCGGCACAGAAGGTGATCAGCCAACCAACACCAGAAGCAAATGAAGTTTCAATAGCATTTACAAAATTTCCTAAGAGTGAAACAATTTGCATCAGTTTGTGACGGGTTAAACGTGACCGTGAAACTAAGTGTTATATTTGTATCAGCAAATTACATAAACTATTTTTATTCTCAAAAAGAAGACTTTGCAACAGTTGACAGATTCAGTAATATGCATAGTTTCTGCCGTATTTTATGTAGCAAAACCAATTTCAACAACAGCCCCCCAAGCAAAACACGTGAACATTACCTGCCCATAACTCAGTGACTGTGCTTGTAACATACTGCATGGCAAAGTTCTTTAGGCTCTCTTTTGACCTGTCTCCATAATATTTCACTGGTTGCTGTAGAAGACAAAGAGTAAAGTTTATAAAATTAAGGAAAAAAAACCAGCCAAATAACCCTATCCCAAAACCTACTGTGCTCTTCTAACAGTACTTACACAACTGCAGGACAAACCTCCACTACCACCCTAACTGTTCTCTCCCTCTCCTATCAGAATGTTCGAAATTTAACCTTAATTTAAATTTTGTAAGGTGATTTCTTTCCAAATGCTGCAACACAAGGATAATTTGGTCTTAGAAACACCAACTCCAAACGATTGTATTTCTATTTAAATAAAAATTGCTTACATCACTCCATTTAGCATTCAACCTCTCAAAACTTATCACTGTCAAAATGTACCCATCTATTCAAGTGCACTTTGTACACCACCCCAGCACCACGACTTTAGCAAGCAGCTATTAAGAGTGATGTTCATCATGCAGGTAGCATGGAGGGAATCATGTGGAAAGAATTTCCAAGTTTCTTTAGGCATATGGTCATATTCTTTAGACTCAAACCCACAGACTGTGCTTTGTATTCGAAAAGTCCATTACAACACCATATGAGAAACTGTTCAAGGAGACTCATTGCTTTGCTACAGCACCTCTGCTGACAGTATCTTCCCGAATCAGAGGCAATCAGAAAAACCACTGTAAAAATGTATTAGCATTTATTTTGAATTACATATATATAATATAAATTATATATATAACAAATACATATTTTTGAAGTTAACCTTGTAAATTAATTTGACCAAGGTAAAGAAAAAGTTGTATTTATTAAAGGAAGTAACATACTAAAACAGAAGATCTTTATAAAAAATCTCTATGACTGAACAAGTATTAAAGAAATACTTCTCCAGATTTCATTCTAAAAACACCTGAAGTCTTATCACTCACCATTCCAGTTTTGAAAATGTACAGACTGGGGTAGCTGTTAATCCCTTTAATTCGACAAAGCATTCTGTTATCTCCACAGTTCACAGCTCCAATGCGTATCACTCCATCCAGCTCCTTAGCAAATTCTCTCCACTAAAAAAAAAAAGAGTCAAAAAAGAGGCTATTTTCCTATAAAGATATAATGAAAAATGAGCATATGTTTTATTTCTGGCATTTTGAATTGTTGTCTTTGGTTTCAGCTTCAGTGTAAAAATCCACTTCATGAAGTTTTATGCTATTAAGACCAATGAATTTTCAGAGTTAATTTACTTGGTTTACGTACCGTAGGTGCTAAATCATGGCAGTGGGAGCATCGAGGAGAATAAAAATTCACAAACCACAGTTCTCCTGAGTTAACAGCAGCATCTAGATGGAGAGAAGAAAATTATATGTAAGTAATGCACATCTGCAATGTAGTTACGTCTAGAATGTACATTTTTGCTATATTGTATTCCCCAAAAGCTGTATTAAGTATTTAATGTCAGGCACAGTAACAGTAACTCAGATGAGATAAAGATTGTATCTCACTTGCACATACTCACTGTTGTAGGAAGGTGCACAAAAATCATATTTCAGAAGCTACCAGCACCCTGACTTTCAGCATCTGTTTTATTCATTAAGTAAAAACGTACTGTCTGCAGATTATTCTAGCTGAAATGTGTGATAGTGTAAGTCTGGTTACAAAATACAAGCTCTAAAAGATTTTTACCCACTAGAATTTTCCATTTCCTTATATTCCTTTATGCATTTAGTGGGTTCTACGGGGCAATCTTTTTATGAATAATTCATGTCTAATGCAATTTAAAAATCCAAGTTAATATAATTACTAGAAAAGTCAAGGGAAACATTAATAAATAATCTTGCTTATAAAAGAAAACAACAGCCACAAAAGATACACAAAGAGCAGTTATCAGCTTGAATTGCTTGGCTTTCAGCCTGTCCATTTTTGGGCATAATTCTTATAGTGGATTTTGTAACTTACACTTGCCTATATTAAAATTTCCTCACAAAAAAGACAACTTTGGAATGTGTAGACCCTGCAAATAGATTAACCAAAGCACAACTGTGTTGTCAGGGAGAGCATCCTGAGGCTCTGCTATTAGAACACTTTACAAGACTAATTCAGCATGTAGGTCCAATACTGCACACAGGCAACTGTACTCAAAATGCAGATGAAACATCACACAAAATCCAATACTTTTTCTCTCTAGTCTCTCTTAGTTATAAACAACTTAGCTGTAATTTTAAAAGGGGAAAAAAAACCTGGACAATATTGTCATTAAAACTGTTATCCTTCCACACCTTGTTCTCCTTAGCTGTGTTTTTAGTATCTGGTATCAACTTCTGGTTTTGAACCACACACAATTGACTGGATTTCACAGAAAAAAAATATATTAGAAAAGTTCTATCAAGGGCATTTTTATACAAGAGAAACAGCAATGATAAATTTGGAGAAACAAAGTTTTAATTAAAATAATTTCCTTTTACAGATCTCACAAAATAACTCTAAAACTTAATGTAAACTGTTTACTGATATTGATCTATTTGCTAACTAGTGTTTAACAGGAAGCATTAAGGGGTTGTTTTTTTGTTTTGTTTTCTCATGTAAAGATGATTTTCCAACACATGTTTGTAAGGATAGGTAAGAAAAGCCTATTAAGACACAGCTCAACATGTAAAAATTGTACTTTGGGTTGTCATGTTGTCAAATAGCCATTTATTTAAGGAACTTACCAAATTCTCCTCTATCCAATGTTATAATTTCAGGATCATCATCATAAATACCTATTAAAAAAAACCCAACAATTGCTTTTTATTTTTCCATCTTTAAAATGAAGAAACAAACTATCATCTTATGCACAAGAGAAGACATTAGATTTCAGTTGAAATACTAAGCTGGCAAAGAGGTTTTACAAAAATGCTATCCTGGTTTAGTAATGTGGAACCTGAGTTTAACCTCTTGCTAGCTCACTCACTCTCATGCTACAAAAGCCGTTATCAGAACATTCTTTTGATAATTTAGTAACCAACCACGGAGCGAGCAGAGAATTAGAACTACTGCTGTTATGGCAAGAGCATTAGAAATAACATCATCCAGTTGTCATATTAAAATTCAAGAAGCCTCAGCTCTCACTGAGAGCTTTATGTAATGTCCAGAAGCTTCCACACTTTCTCTCAGCCTCTGGTTATCTAAACGTTTAGACCCCAAAGGTGTTTCCAGCCACAAGCTTTTCCACCAACAAGATGTGTGAATGCAGCAGAACGAAGTGGACAGAACAAAGGCAAGGAAGACAAAGCTAACCAGTCCTACCTAGGCCATCACTACAAAACACTTCACTACTTCAACTACACAAGAAGGGCAGTGCAGAGTACCAAAAATACTATTAAAGAGCATTATATTATGCTACTATGGTTGCAGGTCTTTTACAGTACCTAACACGGTGAGATGTCATTTCACCTGAAGTATACAAGGATCAAATGCAAATAAATAATGAGAGAAATTAATTCCTACAGGTGACAAGGTACTTTTTATATTACTATCCACTTATACCTCATGTAATATAATACATATGCTCACCCATACATAAAAATATCTGTATTTTTATATACACACACACACACACATATAAAATATAAAAATAGATGCTCTCCAAATGACTGATTAACAGACATTTAAGGATACTGTTTCTCAACCAAGCAGTGAAACTTCAGGCAGATAAAATTTCTTACATCTGTTTATCTGAAGAAGTTTTAGGATAATTTCCATATTTTCCTGTGATATTGCACCACTGGTTTATTCAATTTCAATCTGCACAGACATTAATTTCTTAGACACTGGGACACAGTAAATCAAACAACACCAGAAAAAAATTGTTGCCAAGGTGGAGGTTCCTTTCAGCTTTCTTTCACTACGTTCCTCAGTTCCCTGTTTAATTTCACTCCTGTTACAGCAGCTACAAGAATCATTTATTGCAGCCTTTCCCTACAACTACCCAAAATTTGTTGAGACAAACATTAAATAACTTGTCTCAAGATCATTTTAGGTAGGATTCTGTTACTTTTTTCAGTTTCTACTACCTCTTTATTTTTCTCTAATTGCATAACTGCATATCAAATAGGCTTGACTGTGAAATTTCCTCCCAAAATCCCCCTGAAGAATACTAACAAAAAAGGTCTTCCTGCATTAAAAAGTTAAAAAGAATCCTGATGAAATATTAACACTGACATTTAAGTGGAAAAAAAAGCTTTGCACTTTAAAAAAAATAAACAAGAAGTTAGATGACCTACAAAAAGGCAAGCAGCAGAACAAAAGGCTAGGTAAACAGATTGCATCTTTGGGTAGCCATTAACAGGGTAAATAAAATACTGGGCCAGCAGAGAGAAAGTGACAGCTACAGAACAGACAGAAATCCGGAGAGGATACATCAGAAACACGTGAAAAGCTCTGATACAGATCTGAATATTGCATTTCCTTGTGACTGTTTTGAGCAAATCACAAACACACAACAAAACTTACCAAAATCATAGCGATAAAAGTGCCAGCTTTCGTAACGCCCTCCTTGCTGCTGATCTTCGAGACCCTTCTCTCCGTATTTATCATACTTCTTCCGTAGATCTTCATCTTTAAGTACTTCATATGCTCTGTTTATTTTCAAAAAATTTTCATGTGCATTTGGATCATTCTATGTAAGGAAAACTATAATTAGTAATTAATGAATAAACCATATAGTGCATATAATGCTGAGAAAATTATCTTTGGAAATATTTTTTCATCCCTCTAAGGATGCCAGTTGTGATGGAAGCAGGTATTGCACAGTGATCTCAAAACAAACTACAGTAAAGTTTTCCTTTCCTGAAGCCAGATGTGTCCTCTTAGTTCTTCATCCTCACTAAAGTACCAACTGAAATACAAAGTGAACTGGTAGGAGGCTGTAACATTCTCCAGTGAACCCTCTTCTTTCAACTCTCTCTCTTCAGTGGAATTAAAAAAAAATACTCAAGAAGGAAGACATACCATTTCATCTACAATCTACTCCACTACCCTAGAATCCCTACTCAACCAGTTCAAAATCTCTGCTATAAAGACAAATTCATCCCTTCTGGTCTTACAGTGTAGACAGATGCCCCCTCCTTTTATTTAAAAAGCTTTCTTGTTCTAGGTAGCTTGGGAATTAGAATGGTGAAAAATCTGCAGACATATTTTGAACCCCAGTTTGGGATCTGCACTGGTGCAGTGTAACAGTGCTGCACAAAATGTGCCACACAGTCCTGCTCTTTTAACTTCTGCTTACACATTTCATTCAAAAGACACTTTTTCTTAAGATTTTTGATTTTTTTACCTAGATACACAGGAAATTAACTACCATTATGGAATTTGTCTAATGGGTTTGTCGTCTATATATCATCTCTAAGGTTGAAAATAACCTGTTGAAAAATCTTTAGTGGTATCTGCATGCTTGGAAACTACAGAATCTGACCCAAAATGCCATTATTTTGGAAGTATCAACATAGGGAAAACGAAACTTTCATTTAATAGCTACAAGTTGGCATTCCTAACTTTGCTGACATTTGGCTTTCTCTCTGAGCTCTGTCAGAGGCTCCAGTGTGAAGGCAGGCCCTGAGCTCGTATGAAATACTGATGTCTTTTGGGACCCCACGCACTTGTACATACAAAGACCTAAACCCTTTTATTTCCTGTGAATTTCTGCTTGTTTCAAGTCATTTCAAGGAAAAAACTGATGATGTTTAAAAGTGATTTCTTTGTATTTCAGAAATACAGTAGCACAGACTGAGCCATTCCCAATCTTCTCTCTCCAGTTAGTCCAGAGCTCTTTGTAATCTCCATCATTACACCTTGGCAGTCCCAAAACGTCTATTTTGTCCTATTTGATACTTAGAGACTGATGTCTCAGAACAGGCTGTTCTTATTTGATGTTTAGAGAAGACTTCAGGGTAGGGAAACAGCAAATCCCCCCAAACTAAATGGAAAGAGGAAAACTCATCAGCTTACTAACAAGGTACACACCTAAGTTTTCCTCTAGTTACAAAAATACAAGTGAGAATTAAAGAATCTTGACTCTTTTTACTACAATAATTTAATGCAGCCCAAATTCAACACAACCACGTATGACCACTCTATCACTTTTCGTAAATTTTCTCTGCAAAAAATCTGAGTTGAACTATATCATCAGGTGGTTACTTCACAATAACAGAGAAACATCTTTGATAAATTAAACTGCTCTTTGTTTAAACACTAAGATCCATTAAGTTAACAACTCTGACTTCTTAAAAAGGTAACTTACCTGATTTTTATCAGGGTGCAACTTTAATGCCAGCTTTTTGAATGCTTGTCGTATTTCTCTACTACTTGCTTCTTTGGATACTCCAAGTAAACTATAGTAGTCCTGATCAGTGCACACAAGAACTATTACACATACTAAAATTAGCAATAAGGGCCTTTTGAAATATCTAATGTAATCTCCTTTGGATGCTAAAAACTCCATTATTAAGTTTTTGGAAATTTCACAGGTTCTCATTCAAACAGACTTTGGGAAGAGTCTCCAGTAAATGTGCCAACATTCAGAAATACTGTATTTATGGCAGAGCTCTTGAAAATGTCTGTTGTTCTACTTCATGTCACAAGTCTTGCTGAAGAGACACCCTGTAAGATGACAGAAGAAAAAACAATTAAATATCACTTATTCAATAAACACAGGTTAGTAACTAACCCCACCGCCTGTTTGTGGGGAGTGCACGTGAACATTTAAGTTTCTGGATAACTAATTACCTTCTTTCTGAAGACCACACAAGCGGTAGACCATCTCTTAACTGTTACCTTAACTGAGGTAATCATGCACAGCTTCACGGAATGACGCCAAAAGCCGCACACCTGTATCGCATTGAAAAAGGCGGCTGTAGGAGGGCTCATGCCTTACCTTGGGTAGCGCGGGGGTCATTCCGCGGAAAGGGCCGGGAGCCTCTGAGCCGGCCGCCGCCCCGGGGCGGGGGCTGCCCGCCAAGGAGGCGGCGGACGCCCCTCAGACAAAGCCGGGCAGACGAGCACCGCGCCGGGAGCCGCNCGCCCCCGGCCCGCCCCTTCCTCAGCCGGGCCCGCCCCCGGCGCCGCGTCCCCGGGGAGGCCCTGCGGGTCGAGAGGGTGGGGCGTGGAGCGGTGCCGGCGGTAGAGTTGAGCGGGAGGGAGGAGGAGGAGGAGAGCTCGGCACGGGCTCTTGAGCAGTCGCGCCCTGAGCGCAGACCCCGCCCCGAGGGCCCGCACGAGGCTCCGGGGATTTGAAGCCAGGAAGGGCCCATTCCCGCAGGGCAGCTGCCCCGGCGGTGGGGAGGGGATGAGCTTCGGCTCGCCCCGCAGGCGGCCCCTTTCCTTCCCTGGTGAAATGTCCGCACAAACACAGCCCCAGGGCACCGCCGGAGGCGCCCCGGCGAGGGCAGCGCTCCCGGCCGCAGAGCCGCGCCAAGCATCGTTCGGGGCGCTGGGTCCCTCCTGGAGGGGGCTGGGTGCTCCTGCTCCCCGAGGTCAGGCTGACAGCCCAGCCCGGACGGGGCTTCTGAATGGACTGCGCACTGATGGGGTTGTGAACGGCTTCTTTTAAAAGTTCGCATAGGGTTAAGAACTATTAAGCTCTTAATAACTAGTTGTTACTGTTTGTGGAGACAAAATACACGGTTTTTTATGAGCAGGGCCTGAAAAGCAGGTTGTCAAATACATACACGTTGCATGAAGTCTTTGCAAGTATTTTCTGTTTCAAAGATAATTCGGGATTATATTGCAGTGCCTATAATTCAGAATTTCTTACATTTGCCCCTCTGTGTGCTTGCTTTGTTTGAAATAATGTCAAAAAGTCTTTTGGTTCGCTCTCTTGCTCTTATTTATGTAGATGGAACCAATAATGAGTTCTGACTACTGCTTTCTGACGATGTCAAAGTGACATAGAAGTACTTAAGGCTCGCTGTTGAAAGGGCATTCTTTTTGTGCTTGCTCCTTAGTCTCAGCTACCTGAATAAATTTCTATTGTGAAATATTTTTGGGAAAAAAACTATTGAGTCAACAAATACAAAGATACCCTCCAGTACAGTGTACCTGAGAAATTAGTTTATAATGTTCACATTATTGCATGTTATTACAGAAACCACAACACCTGTCAAACTAAATGGTGAAAAATATATGTGCTAAAACACTTGTATTTCCTTCCCGATGGTTATGTGACAAAGAAGCTTAGTGGGTGGTTCCTTTGCTTTTAATTTTCAGTTTTCAGAATTTAAATGAGGCTGCACACAGAAGCACTGACTCTTTGTTGCAACATTTGTTTCTTTGTGTGTATTCAGTGAATTGAGGTCTTTCAGATGGGGTGGGGATGATGTACGGTGGGTTTTAAAGGTTCATTTAGCATATGATGGTACATAAAATCAGGCATATTAAGACAATATGGTATATAATATAAATATAAACCAATATAAAGCATGTGAAATGTGTTGGTCTGAAGTTAGTTTTGTGTAACTGTCAAGTGTGTCTATGTAAACAAAATCAATTCCCTTTCAGAACTCACATGCAGCAATGAACTATATATTGTGGAATGGGTAAAAGCTCTCCTGATTAGCTAGAGGAATAGAGGAATAGGCATTTCTGGATCTTCAGTTGTGATTAAAACTTTAATAATAACAACCTTTAATTTAAATTAATATTATATATTTGTAAGCAGTGCATGTCTGAAATTATTCACTCAAATATTTGCTTGAATTCCTAATGGCAGTGAGTTCCCTGAGTTACTCTGCTGTTCTTTTTGTCAGTGTCTTTGAATGCCTAATTTGAGCATTAAAAGAGTTGGTGAGCAAATGCCTTTCTATAGTCTTAAGGATTCTGATCATTTTAACACCTAACTATCCTAGTTTTATCATCTTGCTGCAATTTTTTTTTCAAGTTGATAATCTGATTTAATAAAATGCTTCAGTTTTTTGTCGCTTCTTTGTTGTGGTGTTTTTTTTTTTTTTTGCAGTCGCTGTTTTTTACCAAATTAAGTGGGTTGCTTCTCTTTGTGCACTGTGCTGGTTTTATATAAAGAGCTGTGCTGTGACATAGCTGTGTTTCATCAGTTGAGGAATATCTATGAATGTTTTGTTTTTCTCCCCTGCTCAGTGGTGTGGGCTGGTGTTGGGTCAAGAGGAGCAGGAGAGATTTCAAGGTTTTGTGGAGCTCTGAGCTGCAGTGTGCTGAATAAGTGGCCAGAAAGAACCAGGAACGCTCGCTGTAGCTTAAAATGTGCAGCGTACCCTAATGCTAGAGGCTTTGGTTTTCATGGAGGATGTAATGACTTCTGTCCCTAATGACTTCACATGACTCACAAGTCACTTAACTCACGCTTCACTTGGTGATAGGCGTTTGTCACCTGCTTATGTAAGGACCCTGCCAAGTGTAACTTTCTCACCTATTTGATCCATAAGCCCAGAGAACGGACTGAAGTTCATCCTAATCTAAGGTTGTCTTTGGTAGTCACACGGTTAAATCACCCCCCCGGCTCAGTGATTATATTGTTGTTTTGTCTATTTCTGCCTTCTACTGTTTGTTTTGAATCAGCTCTAGAAAGTCATGCCAGGAACTATACATAATAATTGTGAAATCCTTCCTTTTGCTGGAATTACCGCATCAAATTTTTACTTGACAAGGATTTTGAGACCTTTCCCCACTATGCTCAGTTTTTTCTTTTCATCCCTCTTTTTTTTGCCGACTGTCTGATTGTGGCTTTGTGGAACTGTGTAACCTGATTTTGTTTTCCACTGGGGGACTATAGGGCAGTGTACCTTTTTGTCTTTTATGAAATGCTTTCTAAGTGATTTCATTAAACCTTCTTCATTATCTCAAACCTCTCATGGTCATCAGTAGTCATGTCTAGCTTTTATAGCAGCATCCGTACCTGTATCTTGCTTGGTGTTGGTTTTAATATTTCATTTCATAAAATATTTTCAACTTATTTTTCCTGTTTTGTAAAGGGGATAAAAAGGAAAAACCTAAAACATTGGATTTTAAATTAGGACTACTTAAAATAAAGGAAGCTAGTAGAATTATGGAAAAAGTTAGTATTATCATCAAGAAGAAATAGGAAAGAAGTGGACAATTAGGTTTTTCACGTGTATTAGAAAATTGAAGCCAGGTCAGTAAGTTGGTATTAGATACGAATATTTTAATTAATTATCTGGTTAATATGGTGAAATTACGTGAAATTACTTTGTAATTTTAATTTAGAAGGCCAGTTGGAAAGGATGCCATCAAATACCATTTTACAGAATATATAAAATGTTTAATTAAGCTGTAAAGCTATATAAACCATCTGCTTCTGTTGAAATAGTCAAGATGTTAGCTATTTCTTGTAATTTAAAACATCTATGCATTTTTGATTGCTTTAAAATTAGCATTCCGCTTTCATAAGGATTTGCTTATTTTTTTCTTGCAGTGAAATATGCAATAACTGTTAATGAAGAGGACTTTGAACAGAAATTCTGTTCGTTTAGCACATTTTGAACTTTAGCATATCAATTTTTGTCATCTAAGATATTTGTTCTTGCTAGCAGTTTAAAGAAGATCAAAAGCTAAAGTAGACTGCTGCAGTTTGATGCTTTCTGTACAATGCATGGTGGGTAATTTAGGAGGAACTGGGTTTTATTTTACTCTATTCATCAGCTGGGCCTTTTCCTGCAGATGACTTCATTGATGCTAAGTAGCTGGAAGTGTCATGGGATACAGCTCTTTCAGGCCATGGTGCTGCAAACTAACTCGTCTTGCAGGCTGCTGAAGAATCAGCAGGAACTCATAGAATCACATAACTCGTGTCTCCTGGCAGGAGAAGGGGTGTGAGCAGAAGGGATTTGTCTCTTCAGTCATTCCCAGTGGCAGAATTCCTTGGGAATCCTTGCACAAATGAAAGCCACCTGTCAAATCCAAACTAAAACCTAAACATTCAAAGGAGCTCACAAGGAATTCCATCTCCTTGTTAGCAGGTTTTCAAAGTCTGTAAATGGAGCGTGGTGAATTGAACAGGCAGAGCTGTATTTGCCTGTAACTTCCAGGCTCATTTGGAGATTCTCTGATGCAATTGGAAAGCTGCTTGCAAGGTGCTTGTCAGAAGGGTGGTTTCTGCCAGTTTTGAAAAGATGAGGAGATAAAATGAGATACGGCTGTGGGGGCAGGAGTTTCCTGTGATGTACTCTTCACAGTCTAAGGGTTTCTTTACAGACCTTGAACACAAAAATGTGCTTCCTGTCTGACTTGGTCTGCCAGTTGTTGATTTTTGAATTCCTGACTATGGTGTTAGAAAGTGTTTTTTCCCTTTTACATTCCAGGGACTTGCACCTCACTCTGTTTCTCAATAGCTACACAGAAATCTTTATAACTGTTTTGATGCACAGTTTTATATATGCAGACATTGTTATAAGAACATAAAGTGTTGGCACCTGTACTTTTGTAAATCTAAATAGGACAAATAAGCTGTGAGATCCAATATTTTATAGGATTTTCAGACATCTTAGGTGAAGAGACATTCAGAGATGACTTTGCTATAGTCCACTAAAAGGGTAAAAAATGTTGACAGATTTGATTCCAAAACCCGTCTTCTCTTCCTTTGTAATGGCATAAGAGTTTTTCCTAATTCAGTAATAATTTAAGGACGGGGGCGACTAATTTGTGAGGCATCCATAAACTTGACTGGGTCTTAAAAAGCTCCTCATCTGCAGTGAGACCTCACATAGAGGGGCATGCAAACCACATCAGTGTAGCAGCTGGTGGAGCTGAGTATCCTTGAAAGAGTTTTTATTAAAGAAAACAGAAAAAAACCCCAAGACTGCAGCTCTTCAAAAAGTCTAAATCAAAGCAGAAACTTTGAAAAATGATGATAGATGTGTCACTGTGGAGAGGAGTGGCAGTCATCTGTCAATGTATAAAAAAAAGGCAAACAAATGGAAGCTGTTCTTAATATTCACAGTATTTAGTCCATACGATATGAGATGGGCTTGCTGCTTCTCATTTATCATTTAAACTTCCCTTTAGGGGTTTCTGAGTTTTAGCAGCCTACTCTAATTCTGCTGTCTTACTGCCACTTTGTGTGCTGCACTGGCCCCTTTTCAGCAATTCTGAGCTGTCTGGCACTGTTTGGAAACAAAACAAAGCATTCTTACTGCACTACTGAGATTTCCCATCTTCACAAACTACAGCTATGGCCCATGAACAACAAGTCAAATTATTGACTTTAAGCCAGCGATATGAGTTAGGACAAAATAAGACAAGTCTATTTCTCCTGCTTCCTGCCTTCACTGCAAACTTTCTCATTCCTTACTGTTAGGTTTGCCGGTGTGTGTGCATGTGTGGCTGGATGATTTGCTCCAGGCTGAAGCCCAGATTTTCTGCTCCCAGTTCATGGGTTTATACCTGGGTGCTGTGCTCTTTATGGAGTGCAGTTATTCCCTGTAGACCCTTTAGTCCAAATCTAGCTACTTAGACCAGGAAAAGGCATGTTCACAGGAAGCGGAGGCAAAAGGTAGAAAGGTGAAAGAAGTCAGTGATTAGGCAAATTTGGTTGGAGGAGGCAGAGCTGGGTAGGGCTAGGAGATAAATGCTTGTTGAAGGCAGTGATAGGGACTGCTTGGCTATTCTGGGTTAGTTGTTTAAAGATTAGTAATTTTCCATATTAATGCCTCAGGCTGTGATCTTTTAGTCTCACTAATGAACACTTATTCACAAAAATAGCCTTGGACATCATGAGTATTATTCTTGTAAAGTGGATGAATCTTCAGAGTGAGCTGAGTGGTGTTCTTTGCACAGGATACTCCCCTAGTCAGTGTACAAGTCTGTCAGAATTGCATTCTGCTTGTCTTTGTGCTTCAGTATTTCCTCATGGCTGTTGCATTTCTTCTTCTAACCTGAGCCATAACGTGCAGCATGTAGGGGAAACCACCATCCTCAATGGCTCTCTACATATTCTCATACACACTATGGCAGCTTGTTTGCAGACTAGAAACACAACTGTTCTGTTGTCACTGAGAATTAAAATCATCCTCCCTTTGGGCACATAGGTCATTCTTTTAGTTTTATTTAATATTTTACTATCGAAGAATGAGTCAGGTGTTTGACTGTTGTTGTCTGTGGAGCTGATGCTGCCCCTTCCACACTGCGAGCAGTGAGAGGTTTAGTCGTTATGGACATGTTCTAGAATAAATGAAACACCAAATTGCAGACACTTGGGTTCTGTGTTAACATGACCTACCTACATTGTAGCTGTCTGAACATACAATGGGGGTTTTGCATTAGGTATCATGCTTAATTTGGTTTCTGAAGGTGGCATTGTGAGGAAAAGCATTCATTTCCGCTGGTATGTCATAAACACTTCCTATACATCTGACTGTACAAGGTGCTGCAGTTTGAGCCTTTGAGATAGTACAGAGAATTTAAAACTGATTTATTTGCATTGCTACTTTATTTACATTGTATATATTACGTCCGATGAAAAGAAAATGTTTAAACTCCCAATGGATAAACCAAATACATTATTTTAAATTTCTTGTGATTCACATTCAGATATCTTTAATGAGCCTGTGCCAACTAAACTTGGCTCATTAATTTAAAACTAATGTTAATAGCATTATTTTTATCTGTATTCTTTTAAAATTGTTCCCTGTGCTCCTGTAAAATTCATGATCCATAAATAGATTCTTAATTCATGCTTTGCATCATCATATAGTTATAACTTCTATGCTGAAATTGTAATAAAGCAAAGATTTCTAATGAACAGTAGCTTTTAAAGCGTCTGTCAATTCAGTCAGCATTTGAGATGCTTGCCATAAACGTACGTGCCAAAGTCAAAACCCCAATGTTTTAAATGCCCAGTTTGGTTGCTGGGCTGGATCTTAAACTGCTTTCCTTGTGGTGTGAACTGGTGTAGTTTTATTGAACTCACTGGGAGCTATCACAGTGTCCTCTTCACAGCTCTGGACATCTCATGTTATTTCAACTTCTTTACTAAGTGGTGTTTGAATTTAAAAAAAAATACTTGTTTGATTTTGACTCTGTCCTTGATTCACGTTTAACATGTAAAGTTGTAATAAAATGTGGTTTCTTATAAGCAAATTAAAAGGATATTAGTAGCACTATTATGAATGAAATACTGTTCAAAGTAAGAGGAAACTGTTCAGCACACATAGTCTCAGTTCTTTGCATTCATGTGCATTTGAAAAAAAACAACCCAAACCATAATAACACTGAATGGCCTATACTTAAAAAAAAAAGGATGTTTGTATGTGTGAATGTTGGCAGAACCTAAGTCCATGCAATCAAGGTCATAGATTTAAATGCCACAGAAATGTCAGTGTATTCACTTGATGCAAGAATTTATCAGAATATGGTTGAAGCCAGTCACTGTGATTCATTTTTGTTATGTAAACTATCATTCATACATTGCAAATCAACATGCTTCAATTCTGACTGCCTTTGGTATTTCTTGTAGATATGTAAGCAGTTTTAAACTGCTTGGCATTTGTCCAAAAATGCGGTATTTACTAAGAGCTTTGTAGTTGTCTTCAGAGTAAACAACTTTACTCTCGGCGTTGAAGCACTGCTGTTGTTTCAGCTGGCCGTGCCGGCGGCTGGCAGCTGTGGGCTTGCACTCGGGCAGCTCTGTCCCGAGTCTGCCCTGGGACAATGGCAGAGCGGCCGCGTGGGCAGGTCCCGGCTTTGTTGGAGGAGAGCAGTGCCTGTGTGCGAGGTCTTGCAGCGGGACCTGGGTCCCACATAGGCTCGGGTCCCACCTGGATTTGCTTCTCCGTGACAGGTGGGGCTGCCGCTGCTGGAGTCAAGGATGTGTGCGTGCAGCCCCTTGTGTGAGCTGCGCTGTAGCACAGGGGAGCCGGGCTCATGCAGTCGCACTGACCTCAGCAGCATTATGAAGAGCGCTGGATCACAAAGTACCAGGCTCAGGGAAAAGGGATGTTTTTCCACTGTTGTCCCCTAAGAAGGGAGAAAGCATGGAACTCATCTCAGCAATTTAATGCTCAGATCCCTCTGCTTTCACACCATGCCGTCCACCTTACAAATCAGAGCTCCCAGAAGAGCTGCCTTGGTTTGGTTTAAGAATATTAGCTGTGGCTCAGCCCCAGGCTAAACAGTCTGCTGGACTAGCTGCAAGAGGAGCTTGGAGCTGCAAAGTTACCCTGCTGGAGGTTGGGTAGTGGGTTGGCTGCTGATTTCCTAAGGAGCTCAATAGACAAGTGGTTTAGGATCATAAAACTGTTTAAGTTGGAGAAGACATCCAAGATCGAGTCCAACTGCAAATTTTTCCTAATATCCAGTCTAAATCTCTCACAGCACAGCTTGTGGCCTCTGATTTGTTACCTGGGAGAAGAGACTGACCCATACCTCTCTACACCCTCCTCTCAGGGAGTTGGAGAGTGATGAGGTCCCCCCTGAGCCTTCTTTTTGCCAGGCTGAACAACTCCAGTTCCCTCAGTCACTCCTCAGAAGACTTCTGCTCCAGATCTCTCACCAGCTTCATTGCCTTTCTCTGGGCACACAGTTTAGAATAACTAACTTTATTTGTCTGAACTGACTTTGTATAGGATGTTTCCATAAAGTTATTTTAATCACAGACTAAGTATTAGCATGCTTTCTGATGGTGCGTTGTGGGATGCAGTATTTTCAGGTTTGGGGTGAACATTGACTGAAACTCTTTTACATAAAATACACATCTAGCAAAAGTAGATGAACAAACTTAAATTGATAGTGATACATTACTTGGATTATTTTTGAGAAACTTATCTTCCAAGCACACGTTCTAAAAGACCCCAAAAAGTCAACATTTACGCAGCTTGTGGGGAGCTGTAGTACCTATGAAAGATATAAGGAAGTTAATATGAATTGTAGGCTAATTGAGCTTTGTAGAAGGTTGTAAATTAATTTTGTGTTTGAAAACTTAGGTGATGTTGTATGCAATATTTGACAATCCTTTCCAACTCATAATAATGGGTGCTAGCTTGTTTAACTAATAGCTAAAACTAAAGGGAAGCCTTAACTGCGTTGGTAACAAAAATCTGTGATATAATTATACATGTAGTTTTGCACTGAAGAATAAAGAAAGGAAAATATGACATAAAGCATTTATTTATATTTGTCTTGGTTCTTACTGTATATATATACATATACATATTATATATATATAATGTAATTTTTTAAAATGAGAAATTCCGTTAGAATCCATTTGTTCTCTAAGCCTGTAATAGCTGATTGAACTCTGGCATATATGTACTAAAAGCCCAAGAGACTGTCTGATGCCATTCAACATGTTCTTCTTTTAAGCTGTACCACTGTTTGAGAGATTGAACAGACAGGATTCTGTGCTCAGCCAAAGAATTTAAGAAAGAATGAGACAATGAAGGCATCAGACTCTACTCCTAGTACCTTTTCCCTCTATAGGCCATTCACTTAAGAGTTGGACTCAGTAATCCTTGTGGGTCCCTTCCACCTCAGAATACTCTGGGATTCTGTGTGGCTCTGTGACTTTGCAGAGGATGACTACGAAAAGAGCCCTGGAAATGCCCCTAGGACACTGCAAGGAAAAAATGTTAGTGGGGAAAAAGTATGGAAAATATTAACTGTTCTGAAGAAGACTTAATAGCCCTCTTGATCTAGTGATATGCTAGATGATTTGTTTGGTTGGTTTTTTTTTAAATATAATATGAGATTTAAATCAAGAACTGTAGAGCAAAACAAGAGTGAATCCTAGCATTTGGAACTGAGGGAAGCATGTGTGATTTTTTTTTTTTGTATCTCTGTCAATGACATTCTAATCCACATGTTTATTTTGGTTGGTAACATATATATGCAGCTCCATTAATTGCATATGTGTAATTATCAGGTTTATAGGTAATGTTTTATTTGTTCCAGAAGAGGCTGTCATATCTAAAATATATTTTTCTCAGGGCAAAGCCCTGTGTTTTCCAAAGAGTGGGAATCAAAAGAATATAAAAACACAAGGCTGGGGAAGTGCTAGATTTGCATGGGGATTTTATGCATTTAAAGTTTGTGGGGGATTTTTTCAGTTTGTTTCTATTGTTTTAGTGGTTTATAGAAAATGAAATGAAACAGTTTATTTTGAAATTCTTATATGCCTTGTCAATACTGCTGCTTGTGTTATGTGGGAGATACTAAATACTTGCATGGAGCTGCTCATGGCATTGTGTCAGGGACAGTATCCTGAGATTCATGATATGGTTTCCCTTTTCTTAGGGAAGAAAACCTATGCTAGTCTTTTTCCTGGTTCAGCCTGCTCCCCCATCCATGCTGCTTCAGCTCGGCTTCTCTGTTGTGCTTGGGGGGGAAAAGAAGGGCTCGGGCTTCTAGGTAGAAGACAAGAATGTGTCTTCCATTAGTATGGCTTTCAATACAATTTTCACTAATCGATGGCAAAAGTTGTCCATCCACCCACACTTTTTATGCCCTGCTCTAGTTATTGTGGAGCATTTAATAATCTACTTGCATGCTCTCGTGCTTGTATCAGTGGGGAAAGCATCATGACCTGAATCAAGCAAGATCAAACTCCAGGTTGCTGTGAGTCCTACTTGAATTACAACTTTGAGGTGTTCATGGGGAAAGGGATATTTTTACATATAAATAAGGTATTTATATAAAGATTCTTTTTATATGTATAGATAGAGGATTACCCTTCTAAGCTTAGTTTCGGGTTTTTGAAATATCTCAAAATGGATTTTATGTCATATTTTTCTTTCTTTACATTTCAGTGCAAAATTACATGTGTAATTACATAATATTTGGATCTTGGGGTAGTTATATGGAACAGCAAAATTTACTGAACTGCGCTAAGAATTTAATTGATGTGTACAAATAAACCTTTTTTACTGGGAATATCGTTTTTGTTTTCCACTAACAGTGAACTTTTTTTGGAAGGTAATTTAAGTAGGATGTTGGCACATACAAATGACCTATGCAATCTTTTATAATTCCAAGTTTCTCAGAGATAAGACGCTAGAGGGAGCCCGTATCACAGTTTTCTGCGCTGAGAGAAATGGCTTTACAAAGATAAAACTATTTGCACTAATGAGTAATTGAAAGTGAAATTTCTTATGGCTTTGCAATACAAAAGAAAATACCAGAGTACTATAGGACACTTAGTTGAAAGCATTTTTGGCAATCTTTCAATTCAAAAAGTCAGTTCTCCCTTACCGCTATCTGCATTTTTTGAGTACTATGAAAAGAATACAATAGAGGAATCTTTGTTCTGGTGCTTACATAATAGAAAACAATTTATGGCAGTTGTCTTTTAAAGAACTCTCAAGACCCTGTGAGTGCAGTAACGTAGAGGAAAGCCTCGAGTACATGTGTGTTGAGGCATTCTACTTGTTCAGGCAGTGTGGAGATATGAGATTTTTGAGATCTGTTAGAATACCAAATTTTACCTTTGTTTGTGAGTGCCTGTATGTTGCATTTGACTTCCTGCCACGTGTCAGTGAGCACATAAAATATGGCTCCTGCAGTAATAACCAGCAACGTGTGTCAGACACTGGGCAAAGGACCTTGTGTAACGTCACAGCAGCCAAGGGGTCGTGGCTATAGTAATTATTTAACTGCAGTCCTTAACCTTTTGACTGCATTTTTTTCCTTGCTAAATAAACAGGCTTTAGAATTTAGCAAGGTTTTTGTCTATGACAGATTGCTTAGAGGCTGCACCTGCACTGCATGATGTCGTTTCCCTCCTGTGCCTGTGTTTCCTGCCCGTGATACTTTCAGGTGGTAGTGCCCACCCAGTCTCCTCCTGTTCTGTAGTCAAATAGCACACTCAAATCCACAAGATAGGAAGTATTCCCGGTTTCAGTCTGGATGCAGTTGGGCTCACCCAAAGTGAGAGTGCAAGTCTGGATGAGAGTTAAAAACAGTCTTTAATTTTAACTGCCCAGCCTTATATTCACTGTGCTGAATACTTCAATTCAAGGATCTGGAAGATGTAATGTTTTCAAAATTTGTCTTAATATAGAGGATGGTGGAGAAAAATATGTTGTTTTGATAAAATAGTGAAATGCAGTATTTAGTTATTCTGAAGGACAGCTTCCATATTTCATGTAGCAATTCACAAGGAATTCAGTACTGAAGTCATTCACTATCCTAATTGCACTTCATGTTTAGTCTCTTGTTTTAAAAATATTGGAGCTAAATCCATCAAAATCTGTTTACAAAGACAGTATTCAGTATTAGCTGCTTTTTACTTACATTCAGATCCCTTTGTCATGCTTCTAGCTAACAGCGAGCATTTTTTTCAACACTTCACATTAGCAGATGATTATGTAAGTGTGTACTGCAACTTATTCACAGGGTAGGTAGTATCAACAGTGTATTTACAATTCAAATAGGAGCAGAGATGTATGTAATTTATCAGGACACACTCTCTCCATCCATCTGTTAAGTGTGCTCTTAGAATGCTCTGTAGGAGAAAATACTAACCCAAGCATCTTTCCTCAGTGTAGATACCATTTGTCACTATGCACTACAATTGTGATCTGCTCCAGATTGGTTTTTCCAGACTATTGTGGTTTTGTCCTTCTGATCACAAAGAATGTTTTTTAGAGCTTTGCTAAGATTAGTAGAAAATTACTCCCAATAGTTAGAAATCTCAGTTGCTTGTGCAATTTTCTAAAATTAGCAGCTGTTATGGATGTTTATGTATGTGTTTTAATATATCAAAATATATTAATGGAAAGATTGTATACATATAGTGCAAAGCTACTATTAATATTATTTTCATGGTTTGAAGAGTAGTCAGTGCTTTTTCTAAAGCTCTCTGTCCATAATACAGAGTGAACACAGAACTGGTCATTTTATAGGTCTTTGTGGTGCTTAGTATGGATGTACAGAAAGGTTTGTAAATATCTACCAGCTGGTTTTCACAACACATCTCTGAAGCAAAGGGATATTTCTATTCCTATTTTGAAACTGGCATATATGATATTCTGATCAATACTGGAGTAACAAGCAACTTCATGTACACCTTTAAGGAAAAGAAAAAGCAAAAACTTCCTGGCCTTCTGAAACTGCATGTGAAGCCTAGATGCATATCTTACCAGCACTCCTGTTTTCCAGAAGGTCGGTGACATCAGCAGTTTCTTACCCATTAGAATAAAAAGAAGCTAACTCAGTTTAAACAGTAGGAATATAGTTCTTCTGATGCAACTTTTCTTTCTTATTAAAACTGGCCAAGGTGTATTATCATACAGCAAATAGGCAGCAGATTTGGAAGGTGTGACAGCCTATTTCAGAAGTACAATGATAAGCAGCTAGAGACAGAAGGACTTATTAAATTCTTCAGCTAACACGGTGACACCAAGAAGAGAAAATAGTCCCAGGTTTGTAGGCTATTTGCAGCTTAACAAACTGTCATGTTAGGAAATAATTTATGACTACCCACTAGTTTTCCATTAACAAAATAATGTCCAACAAAGGCATGTGAATCTCAGTTCGTTTTTGTCAGTTCCCTGCCTTCTCAGTTTACACTTACCCACTGTCTTGGACAGTTTGGCTCTAAAAGGCCCCTGGTGGTACTGTTCATGTAGCTATTTCTGTTGGATGTGGAGCATGGCAAGCTCAGATTGGAGAAAGTCTTTCACTGAAGGATGGGCTGTGGAAGCAATGTTCTAAGTGTTTTTCAGACAACAGTTGACCTGGCTGGGATCGATGTATTAAACAGTGTTCAGGTGTTGGTGAAAGTACTTGCCAGATCTCAGAAATTCAAGTTGAGAGTCTGGGAAAATACCAACCTGTGGATCTCAGAACTTTCCCTGTGTCTGGAAATAAAGATTTCTGGACAGGAGTGAGAGAAAAGACTTCTGACAGAACTAGCAACTCACAAATAGTGAGGGACTGAGGTTAAATAGCTGTGAAAATTTTCTGAAAGCATAATTTGGAGGAAAAAAGCTATTTACTTGTTTGAATGATTGACAATTCAATCACTAGCAATTCACACGTTTCCATTAGACTGAACGAAGAATATGCTAGTCCTGCATCATAGTGATGCATTTAGAAAATAATTCTAGCTTTCTATAATTGTTTACATGAATAGCAAGGTTGAAATAAAATAACCGAAAATTAATTGGTGACTCTGCTTCCAGTCATGTATGCAGTTCTATTTTAAGATAAAAATTTTGATGTGCCCTTCAAACAGAAATGTCTTACATTTTTGTATTAAAGGTGATTGCTAACCTGCAGAAATAAACCAGGGCGGGGTTTTTCCACTTGCCACAAAGGGGTGATGATGTGTGTCAAGTCCTAAACACTTGCCTATGTGTTCCATATACTTTCCACTCTATCATGTACAGAAGAAAACTCATATTAAGGCATTTCTTTTGAATTTGCGATTACTCTGAGGAATATTTTGTTTGCCTTCTCTCTTTTTGCTATGTGAAATATGTGAAAGGGTGGAGCTGCAGCAGCAATAAAAGATCTCTTGGTAGAACCTCATGTTATTACAACTAGCTGTCTTGACCTGAAGGTGCGGAAAGAGAAATAATACACCAGTGGAAATCTGTATTTAAGCATCACTACAGAAACATGTTTGGTGGAAATAGATGCCCTGTGCCCTTACTGCCCTGTGTAGTAACTGGAAAGTTTGTATGGGCTTGGGCTTGTTCGGCTAGACTTTGATGAAGGATTTTGTGTGGATTTTTTTTTTAATTTAATTTTTTTTTAATACTGCTATAAGTAAACATAACTTCTCAAGAATGGGCTGTGTTTATACAAAAGCAGCATGCTGGCCAGAATGCCTGAGATACTGGATAAACAGATGAGGAGCTTTTGTCCAATCTCTGTCTTATTCTGGATGATTCACAAACTAGAGACAAGATTTAGTGAAGGATTTTGTTTAATCCAAGTGAGGAGGACACATGTTTCTACAATAAAATGTCCAGGACTGCATTTCAGAGGCTGTGTGAATATAGTTTGATGTTTTCACTATACATCTATACTTAAAGATTAATTCCATAATAATATACTTATTTGAACTGTTTATTCTCACTGAGTGTTTATTATCCCTTTTGGGGCAATATTTTTTTGAGACTCAATTGGTTTTGTTACTGATGTCAGTATAATTATGAAGATATATGACAAAGTAAATATTATACTTGAGAGATATGCAAAATAAATTTCAATGAAATATGGTTAATTTAGAATTGTTTCATATTTTGTGAGGAATTAGTAAGCTAATACTTGTGATTTAGATCTGAGTAACACATTTGGTCCATCCTAAGAAGTTTATAAGGCCATTGTGCTTTCCTCTTTTCTTGGTTCCTTAACCAGATGTGGCTGTCATAATCTTTAGGCAGATGCTTTTTGGAGACTGTTATTTTTTACTGAACAGTAGTTTATTTTTTACTTTCTTATATGCTTTCTTATAAAAACAAAATTCTATGGTCTAAGCTGAATGAAAAGGAGTGTCATCATCCAAACTCAAGTTACCATAAGCTAGAGGGTGATGGGTCTGTAAAAGAGAGAGATGACAAAGTAAGGGTGAACATGAAGTCAGGAACTTGCAAGAATAAGTTTTGGAGGGTGTCCTCTGTGATACCAACAAAGTCTGAGTGCAAGGGAGGCTGAAAGGAGTCTTGTCTTGACCACTGCTGCTCTTGCTGGTTTGCACCATATTATTTGATGAACCAGAGTTTGCCCTCTCTTCTCCTCTTTCTCCAGCCCCAGTACATGGAATTGGCTTCTGTATTTCACCCCTTTCTCTGAAACAAGGAGGGTTTAATTGGAAGAAGAGATGATGTACTTTATTAGAAAATATGAAAGTATGAAATGGTGGTTTTGTTCTTGTAATACTACAGGTCTTCAATTTCAGACTTGGGATGACTTGCAGGATTTTGAAACTGGACAGGAATTTCTTTGATTGCTAAAACACATTTTGATAAGTTTTTTTGTCTAATTTGTGTAACATGGTACATTATTCAGTTCAAAAGTCATCTGGCAGTTTTATGTTTTGAATTCTCTGCTGTTCTACCTTATATTCAACTTAACAGTTTCTGTGACCATCTTGAAAATTAAATTGTGTTTTGATTGTTTAAAATATTTGCTTTCCTGTTTAAGAAACAAAGACCTGCTAAATGGTGCACAGCATTCATTGTCCCAATAACTTTTCATGCCTCACTTTGTGAGGAATACTCGAGCGAACTCTTTTTTAAGGTAATGTCAGTGTTCTGTAAGCATGAGCTGCTCTCTGCTGCATACCAGTAACAGTAAGCTTAGGTAATGTTGTTAGCGAATACTCTGAATCTCTGGGAACACCAGAATGGCTAACGGGCTCAAAAAGATAGTTGGTTTTTATTCCCTCGTGTGGAATCTTGATTCCACTAAAACAAGTCTCCAGTTTACAGGATTTTCCCCAAAACCTTTCAATATATTCTAAACCTTAACATTATGTAATGTGTTATGTTTTATACCCTTCACCTTATGTCTCCAGTGCTAGTGCTGGCACGTGAATTCTCCATTGCCATGAGTAGCAAATATCCTATCCTATTGCTACTTATGCAATCAAAACTTAGGTATTTTTTCCAAATATCTGTTAGCCACATGCATTTTATGTAGTCACTTATTTTCTAATAAATACTTGGGGAGGACTGCAAAAATTCTGACAGATTGTCTTAAAGTCTTAAAAAAAATCTCTTTGCCTAGTTTAAACATTAATTGTTCACTTTAGAAAAGTTCATGTTACATGTAAGTCTGATTTTCAAAATTCTTTCAAAATCTTGCGTATCCAAAGATGAGTAAGAGCTGTGTCTAGCATTTCTCTTGTCAGATAATGATATAGTTTCTCCTTTATATAATTGTAAATCCATAAGCTAATTAATACTTTTTGCAAATTAAATTGGAAGAGGGTAATGATGAATTATGTTCCAGTGCTGATTAACTGCATGGTCTATGGTTACTTGATTAAATGTGTTCTGTGCTTGTTTAGAAAGGACAGATAGACTGTGTCACTTGAAGCATGAGCAAATTGCTAGTCAGATCATTGTTCTGTTTTTCAAAAAGCAATCATGAGAGATATAGCCTGATCTTTTGAATATGTTGCAAGTGAGATTAATGCTCATGCAGAAATGGAGAAAGTACTTTCTTTAGAGACCACAGCATTTTCTAGCAAGTATAAATAAATGGGAAGTACATAAGTTCAGCCTCCAACTACAGATAATTTAGCCTTGACTTGATCTCTTTGTGTTGTCATTCTAAAAATAGAATTAATCTATTAAAAATGCTGAATGCAAGCAATCTTGATCCTTTTATTCATCGGTGTAATATGTTAGAGAATTGGACTGGATATAAAAAAGTAGAATATTTAGCGATACATACGTGTACATATCGATGTGTACATGTATATTTACGCATATATAAATGTACATACGATAGACAACTGCGTATTCGGTGTCCTCTGCTTTTTGTGGAATCATTGATACTTTTTTCCAAAGAAAAATTTTTTAACTGCAGTGTCGGTTGTCATATCATTTTGGATGGATAGTTGTTCCTAAGTATTACTTGATGATAATAGGCCTTGCGACACCCTGTACAGAACCGTGACGTGATGGGTGCAGGTTTGTTTGACAAGAGTAACTACAGTAACATGTGTGTGTTTCTGTAGGTACAGGAATCACAGGCAAGTTAATGTTAACAGAGTGGTGCAGCAGAGAACAGAAGAGTGCTTAAATTAGGAGATGGGAGTGCTGCATTACGTGTTACAGGTGGCAGGAACCAACGTATGTGTTTAATTTGCTTTTTTTAGTTAAGTGCTGCAATGATAAGGGCTGTTTTATAATTTTAGAATGTTAAAAATAATTTTTTACCAGTGAAATGCAGCTGTATTTCTGTCATGGGGTTATGGGCATTGACATTTTACCATTTCATTCTTTATAGGATAGGATCAGCCTGTTTCACTTTCTTGAAGTAGTTCAGTTCTGTATACCATACACAGTTCTGTAACTCAGAAGAAAAAAGACAATGGGTACCACAAAATTTGGCCTTTTTGGTTAATACATAGGTTATATATAGTTTTGCAAAGCACTTTTAGGGGTGTGCCTTTTTGCCCCAGAATCTGAGTTGAGTGACTGTAATGTTGTGTCTTGTGTGTTGTATTGTGGGATTAGTAGAAACCTGCATTTTTTAAAAATGGGAACTGCCTACAGTTAAAAACACCTTTGTACTGGGCTGGTGAGGTTAAAATTCTGGGAGAAACCAGGGTCATTTTTATTATTAACCCTTGAATGAGAAAGAGTGGGGCAGAGACAAGGAGAAAACCTGTGTATGGACTGGTGGGAGAAGGCAAAAAAACACACCCTTTTTGCACTGAAGAACGAAATACCAATAGTTTTATACTCTAGAAAGGATATGTAGGTTTAGTGCCTTTAGCTGCTAATTCTTTTGCCCTGTGAGTGCCGGGTGGATGCTGTAACATTGGAGATGTCACTTGATAAAAGGAGAAACTTCCAGTTGCAAGTAAATGTTATTGTCATTAGAGAATGGGAGGAAATAGGGATTTAGCTATCCAATAGTTTCAAACACATGCATTTCCTTGAAGGTGTTGCCTTTCATTTCCAAGTAGGGGCATTGCAGCAGTCCTGCTCGAGTCAGTGTTGTGGAGCTCAGTCTGTATATGCCTTCTGCATCCTTTTCAAAGGCAGGATGCTCTATAGCCAGACACTTACAGTAGTCATTCTTCCTGTTTTCTTTCATGTCTAATACTGAATATGTAACTGAATTCCATTCAAGACCCAGAGAGCTGAAATATAAGAAATTCTGGGATCAGAATTCAGTGTTACGAATATCTATAATGTCAAGTATTCGAAGGATTTAATTAAATCCTTATGCATAGTTGAATACCGCCTGAATTTCATTTCAGTTGCAATCAAGCATCTGCAAATGGAGTTGGTGTAATCGCAGGTTTTGTGACATTTTATAAAGGATTTTTTTTAGCAGTCTAAATCAGCTACAAGATTTGAGAATACTTCTGCGTTGCAGCTCTCCAAGTTCAGTAGAACAAGATGGGTTTTATTTCATGGGAAGTCTAGTTGATAGGATGTTTTAGGAAAGGAAATTGTTTAGGAAAAGAAGTTGTTCAAGGAGTAGAGATCCTAAAGTTGTCATTCGGCAATAATCGAACAAAAAGTTAAGATTTGATGTTTGAGGTTTTTGTGCTTTTCTGCAACTACAAGGAATCAGACTCTCATTTCCATTTCCTTGGGGAACTGTGGGCTCCGAAGTGCTTGTATCTTTTAAACAAGCCACGCATCTCCAAAAAAGGCAAAAATGTCATAGGAATGACATTTTAACATAAGCTGTGTTTTTCTGCATTAGAGTTTCTTGAATGGCACAAGTTCTCTTACCCGCACTCTCTTATGGTAGAAATAGACTCAGTTTTGCATAACCACTTCTGCATGCTAAATTATCATGTTGGTCTTGAATACACATAAAAATATGACTACATAAGAAATAGAATTCAAGAAACTGGATTGTGCTCTTTGGTCAGTAATGAAATTGAAAAGCTTTGGTTGCAGATATATCCAAATGATGTGAAACTAATGTGGTTCAAATGTGGTTAATTTCCCTGAGGAACCCTGAGCAATGGTGATGCCTCAGAGAGATGATGTGAAAGAGTGGCTGTACTATAGAAATATATTGAAGAGACGATGAAATTAAAGGATCTGCAGTTTGAATTGTTACTTTCTCTACTTCATGCATCAAGGTTTTTACGCTGATTAATTCACTCCCCATCTATGATTCATTTAATAGCATACCCAGCCACTGCTTTCGTGTTTTGGAACACTGACTGCAGAGCTACTATTTTGGTCTCCAGAGCAGGCTTTCTGTTTTGTGAAGTGTGCACCATTTGTACCAAGTTTCACCTCTAGAAAGACAAGAACAGTGTTACTTTTCACTTCAGTGGACTGATGCGCTTGAAGAGGGTCACAAGCATTCCTCTATAATCAAAGATGTTTTACTGAACCAAATATTTCTGATTTTAATTACTAAGGCAATGGTGATCTATTTTACAGCACATCTTAATTGAGGATAGAAGGCACACAGTCCATGGCTACAGTTTCCCTTCAGAGTGTTTAATTTACACCATGTCTCCAAAGTTAGTGTTTTTAAGCCAGGCTATCGTTAAAAAGAGGGATCCTGCCTTCCCTTTCATCCTCTGCCATGCATTTTGCCCAGTCCTTGGAGCTGTTGCCAAGGGAGCACACAGTATGCTGGAGCAAGGAACCATGCTGATTGAAAGTGAACCAGATTTTATGGTTTTCTTTTTATTTCTTAGTTCCATCCAAACGAGTTTCCTGATAAGCTCACCATGCAGCTGCACAAATGCTGGCAGTAAGACAAGGGAAGCAGCAGTCTGACACTAGTTAGGGGATGGGGAAGGAACTTTACCTTTAGGTAGCTGTGTGCACAGGCATTTTACCTTATTCCTGCAGCAACAGTTAGCCACTAACAGTGATGCTGAGGCACTTTAAATGAGAGAAAGAAAACAAACTGGCTCCAGGAGAGATAAGCTCTGCTATTAATGGTATTGCCAGTACTGTTTTTCATTTATTTCAGTAGTTCAATCATTGAACTCTGTCGTTAATACACGGATTTCTTGTATTAGACACTTTTCTTGCCTGTTGTTTATTGCTCCTTGCCATCCTCAGAAAGCTTTTATTCTAAAAGTACCCAGCTCTTAAAGGAAACAATTTAATGCCTGTGTTCTAGCCATACAAATTATCTTCCACAGCCCAAGATGCACATTTAGGTCAGGCCTCTCAGTTCATCTGCCAGTAAAGATTGTTGCTGCTGCTGCTCCTTTGTTCAGGAGTAGTTTATCCTGACTCTGTGACTTTCTTAGTGGGATTTTAATTTTGTGGTGACATAGCAGTAGCTTTTGAGAGTGACAAAGACAGATCCAAGCAAGATCCAATAGAGATGGAGCCTCCTTATTTTTTTAGAACAGACTTGTTCCTTAGCCAGTCCCAGCACTCAAACTGATCCCCTCCAACCTCCTGAACATCTCTTTATGAAGAAGTGCAGTCTGACTAACTTGGGGCCAGATGTGTGATGGAATGGAGCTGGTCTGGAGTGAAGAACTGCTGCTTTCTGTAGCAGTGGGTTGTTACTATGTTCCTGCTGGTCTGTGATAGTACATATCTGCAAATACTTACCTGTGGCAGGTGCAGTGTCAGGCAGAGCTGCTTACTCCTTGCTTGCTGCTGATTTCCAAGGAGAAGCAAAAGAAGCTGAAAGGTTTATTCTAGTCATTAAAGTCAACGCCTGTTTCTGTTCTCAGGTATATCCAAATAAGAAATTTCTGAGTTAACATGGGGGGGGGTTAGAACTAAATTATGTTGGTTTTTTTTTTCCAATGTGCAAAAGTTAATGTTTTATGGAAGTCTTTATCCCTACATGACTAAATGTAGGGAAAACTGAATTTTGAGTCAAGAACAGGTAGAAAGGAAGGAAACCCTACATAAAAGGAAGTATTTACTATCTTTGTTCAGTCAAGAATTTCTGCAGTACAGGTATGTGGCCAACTCTTTTTCAACGTGCAATTTATTGTTGTTTGCAAATCCTCTAAGACTTTCAGATTCTTTGCGGAATCTATAATGAATTTGATTTAGGTATTTATTCTTACAGCATGAGTTTACCCAGGGAAAAAATAATTCCTTTCTTTTTTTGAGGATGAGAAAGACTCATGATTGTGCTTTGGTAAGTAGGATAATGGGGTCTCAATTTAACCATAAAAGTAATACAAAGCAGCCTAGATATGCTTGCGTTCAGGTAGCATTTTTAATGCAGTATTCCTTGTAACTTTTGATAATTCTTTAATCCTGTATATGCAATAACATTTTTACAAAATATATAATTTATTACCGTCTGTGTGAAATATATGGTGCTCTTCAATACAGCTATTGCCAGATGATGTTTCTATTATTCTCATTTTTCAAAGACATGAAGCCTAGACACAACCAAAAATGAAAAGATGTATGATGAAATGTAAATATTCTGAACTTGCTTGGCAGCAAATCTTAGATTATATTTTCCCTCTGGATGTTTCTCTCCAATTATTTTCCTTTATACTCTCTCCAAAGTTTAGATATCATCAACGTCTCCAGTCTTGAGATTAACGTGAGCTTTGAATATTTTTGAGGAGCTGGGGAAGGAAGACAGATATTTAGAAGATTAAGTTCTGAATTTTGTCATTAGAATTGTGGAATTTCTGTAATAGGAACAATAAACAATGACATGAGAGTACAACAAAAGAGAATGTGAGAGAGATCTTGATCATTAAGTCCAGGTACTCGAGAGACAATCATTGCCAATGGTGAATCAGTTTACGGGTTTTTTATACCTTAATTAATTGGATCAAGGAAAGGGTCTTTTACATGGCATCCTCTCAGGCTCACAAACCAGTCTCTGGAACATGGATTTCAAAGTGCTGCTAAAAATGAATCCTTCCTGCTTGTTCATACCTTTGAAGAGATAAATTTAGACACATTTATGAAGAACTATTTAGTGATTTCTTTCTAATTTTAGTTTTAATTCTTTTACGTTTTAGAGACTGTGTGGGTGATGATATTAAAAAAATTAAATACAGGGAATCTTTTGATGGATGGTGTTTTGAGGTCAAATGAAGTGCACTAATGGATTATTCTACTTTCTTTGGCCATTTGCTTGATCCTTATTTATATGATTAGTAAATGTCAGAACTATTAATAGAATTAGACTCTGAGATAGTTGAGAAATTAATTGAATAAGCAGAGGATTAACAAAAGCACTTGGTGTAGGATGTATACAATTTTCCACTCTGCACTGTTTCTATCAGCTGCATGCTCCCAGGAGTCATATTTGCATATTTCATTGCAAGCACATGAGCACAGGCTTTTTAGTAGAAATTTTGCATGACAATACCTAAGCTATTGCTAATGGCTTGTATGAAGTACATGTACTGAAGAACAAATAAAATAAATAAAATTAATCAAGTTATCCACTCATTGCTATTTTCTAATTTTTAACATTAAAGCTGTAAATTTTTCAGGTAAACCTAATTACAAGAACTAGGGTCTGAAAACATTGCAGTGACCAGTGAGTGTTGTGGCTTATGGTTTTGTTTGTTTGTTTAAACTGTTTTGACTTTTCTTTGCCTGCCTAGAGATTTTGCAAACTTTCAAATGCTATCTGATTTTTTTTTTCATATTGGGGCTAATGTAAGCTTTGGAAATTTCTGGAGGAGTTTTCCCCAAATGCTTTCTGACATTTTAGTGTTTCTGCTTACTCAATGTTTTCTAAATGTGAAACTGTTGTGATTAGTCTCTGGTAGGATATAGGTATATGTTAGGTTTCCCAGATGTTATGCAACAATTTGGTTTTAAATCTCCAGAATAATCTGGCCAAAAGCAGAAGCACTTCTGGCCCTGGGCAGAGCATCTCTGTCCCATTCTTGCTATTTGCCTTGTGTTCCTCTTGCACTGAATATGGTTTGGCCAAACACGTGATTCAGAAAAGTTTACTTTACTGAAGACATTATTCTGATTAATACTATTGTGGTAGAGGAACATCAGGTTGAGAGTCCCTGTGGGCCAGACTGCACATCTGTTTGGAACAGGAAACCTTAAAGTCTGAGCCTTAAAGTCTAAGCCATGTAAATTACTTTATCGCTGCAATAAAGTTTCTTAATATGACAGAGGATAAAGTTCTCTAAAGCACAGAACTGGTATTTCAAATATGTCCTATGGAGTCCAGCATTGTGCACAAATTAATTTGGATTCATTGTCCCATGTTTATGTGCTGTTCCAATGATCCAGGAAGTTTCATAGTAGTTCCAGAAGTGTCTTGAATCCTGAGTTGTCTGTTGACCTTGGAGCTATCATTTTCCATGTATTTTTTCCAGTTCAGCAGTAGACTGTAAATCAGCTATACTCTGATAGTTTGCCAGTTTCTCTGCTGAAATATATGTACCTCAGAGGAGTCATTTGCAAATTTAATTTGGAAAAGATTAACCTGGATGAAGCTCTGAGCAGCCTAACCTCATAGCTGACCTGGATTAGAGCAGGAACTNACCCCCCATTTTCCCCCAGAATGGGACTGCAGGTATTCAGGTTTAGGAAATTCTTTCTTTCCTTTTGGATCATTCCACAATCAAGAATATTGAAGAATACCAGAAACTGGAGTGGTCATGTACATGGACCTGAGAACTGATTTCTACTCTTTGACAATGGAAGTATTTTGTTTTAATGAATAGTGCAGTTGTCTTTTCCTTTGGTCCTTCATTGTGGCTTTTGACATGAATAATCTTAGCTTAGAATCACAGTCAGAGTAAGGGGACCCTCAGTTACATGCTGGTCTTTTCTACACTGTCCTGTTTGCAGTTTGGGTCTGTGTATTTTTTTTAGGTAAAAGCAATGCATGTATTTTATGCTCATAAAGTAACTCTTAGGATCCATAAGCAGGTAGTGACATCTCCTCATTCATCTCCCATCTTAGTCACTTCTAAGTGTAAATATTTTGGTCAGAGGTTGTACACATAGGTTGCAGATGCTTCCTTTATGTCTCCAAAGACCAGCACGTCAGAACTGACCTTCACTACTTCACAGTGAAGGATCAAAATTTCCCCTTTGAAACTGCATGGGCAAAGATCCAGCAGCACAGACATATAGTTTATCTTACTTGAGAAATACATTCTTCTGGGGTTTTTTAACCATTACTGTAATGATCAATTCTTAGTAAGGATAGGCAGTTTTGTAAGCACTTCTGTCGTGATGTTTGTGGTCACGTGCTGGCACAGGTTACCCAGAGAGGTTATAGGAGTAACACCTACAGATATTCACACCCTGACTGGACATGATCTTGCTCAAACTGCTGTAGGTGACCTTGCTTGAGCTGGATGATATTGATGAGTCCCATCCAACCAACCTTGACCATTCTGTGATTCTGTGACAATTTCCTTCCAAGAGAACCACAGTTCCTGTATTGGATTGTGTTTATACTGTCAATAATCCTGTCATGAATGATCTCAATGTTTTTTTCACTGTATACATCATCCCTAAGGCATTTAATCATGACATAATATCCTGTTATTGATGAACATTCAGTATTCCTGCTGATTCCAAGGGGAGTGGTGGCAGAATATTGCCCTGGAAAGATCAATCAGTATCATACTCAATCTCCTAACCCCTAATTTCCTAGATGACTGATGCTCTGCACTTGTAAAATGTACTACCTGGTGATATTTTTAAAGGGACATTTTGATTTTATAAACCATCCCTGAGCAGTCAGGGACTACTTTGAAACTAATTGCATTGTGCAACTGGGAGCTCTTGTTGTATGTATAATGAAATATGAAATGTTTAGATACAATAAATTAGTCAAAAATTATACCTGAAAAAACAAAGCATCTATTAAACTTTATTCCACTTGTATGGAGAAAGGGCAGCACTTTAACCTAGAAATGTCTTTTAATTTTTGTAATACACTGCTGAGTCAGTTCACAACTGAAATTTGAAAGCAATAACTGTGGGTATTATTTTAACTTTCTGTAGTGTAGTAATTCTGTAGTTGATCTCCCACTGTATAAAATATTTATAGGAAATAACTGCCAGGTTGAAACACCTGATGAAAAAACAAGGTGTGAAAACATGTTACAAAATGTATAAAAACAGTCTGAAGTGGTCCATAGAGTGAGGAGGAAGAAATCATGAATGCAATGTCACAACCTTTGCAGAAGGAAGGACTCTCCCCTTCCTCTTCCCCATCAACATCATCTCACCTGTGAAGATTTGGGGCACTGAGGTCTCACTATAACGTTCCTGTGGGCTAAAGTGACTGACCTCAGGACCCAAAGGGGCAGTGAAAAGCTGAGCATAACATCAGAGAGAAATGGGTAGATGGTAGAAAGCCTGTGTATCTCAGTTTTGACTCAGTAAAATTTGAACCTTAATGTTGGTAATGCATTTTAACCAGACAAATAATTTTTGATTAGACAGTTAAGGCTTTAATTAAATGAATGTAAATTGTAGCTTTGCATTTAAGTAGTATTCCCTCCCTGTTTTTCCTGAAAGATGTTGAGTGCAATGTGAGTCTGCAGCAGGTACATACACACACTCTGCTCCTTCCCATCCAGTTCCACAGTGGTGTCAGTATGCTCACATCCTGCATTTTGGGGCAGAGTGGAGGGAAGAGTGGGTATGTCTATGAGATACACAGCACAGAACTGAGTGGACTGTAATAGCTCATACCGTATTTTTCCACTCTTCTTTTTTTCTTTGGTGATCTGTGTATGAACAAAATCTTCAGAGACAAAAGATTCTGCCTCTGACTATGCATCTGCTATCTCAAAGGGCTCAAGAGGGAACATTTGGCTCTTTGTGATTATAGTATTTTTCTCTGGTAATTTCTCTAACATGCTAGCTGGCCTCCTACATCAGCTCCTGAATGGCAACTGACAGCACTTTTTCTTCATGAAAAGACATTTTTAATGGGCTGCACCATAAATAGCTGGAACTTGCAGTCTTATGTGAAAAATACAGGATATGAGTCATTACCAGCAGCAGGAGACCTTAGATCCTGTGTAGCTTTATGTACCTTCTGTGGCCATACCAAGGGCTGCATTTCATCTGAGCAGCACATGTTCGTTCCAGATAGCTCTAGGAGGCAACCTGGCTCCCACTGGCTGCTTTTGTAGTATCTGCTCTCTAGTAAAACATAACTCCAGGCTTAAAGAAACTCCAGTTTATTTTAGAGTCACTCAATTTCTGGTACCTTAAAGTAAAATTGAGAAAAAGAGAGTAATTACTGGATTGTCTTTGGGACAAGAGTGGAAGAGGCTAACACAGGAAGCCAGACTTCAGTTCTTTCCAGTTTCTGATGTCTCCTGTTCTGCCAGAGAGGTCACTTTTTTTCTGAGGATTTCAATGAATCTTTAAAGATTTTACCTAGGTTAACACTTTGAGCAGTCAAAGAGAAATTGTTATTCTGATAGTTTCTGTAAATCTCTATTTCTAATGTTTTTAAGCATTCAGTTCAAAACCAGAGCTAGCTATTTGTCCTTATATTCAGTTTCCAGTAGTTACATATGGATTTGAAATTCTTGGATACAGTTTTGAATTGCTTCACACTTCCATCTTTCAGAGATAAAAAAGCCAAAGTACAAACACTACAATTTATTTTAAGGTAGGGTTCAATGGAAGAGGAAAAAAGCGCTACCTTCCAGGTCTTTTGACTCCCAGGACTGCGCTTTAATCAAACACCATCTTCTGGATAATTTAGCAGTAGTCTGCTAAGCAAACTCCAATTCAGGAGAACTTATTGCTTGAATCCAAGGTTTAAAAAATAGGTTTAATGCTTCACATCTGGCAGGTGAATTCCCAAGTCTTTTAAGGCAAAAAGTTTAAATATTTGTTTAACACAAGGTGAGACAATAATCCTGACACAATGGTAATGCCTGGAAAAATCACATTTCAGGTGGTCAGCTGGAACTTTCAGGGTCCTTGTAGAGTAACCAAAGGCTGCATGAAATCTCTTTCTGCAGTCCTTAATATTTCAGTATTTCTGTCTTGTTGGGTTATTACAAAACACCAGAAGCAAATATTGGAAGGCAAATGATAATGCAGTTGTCTTTCTCCTAGGACACTAGTCAGCTGCTTTGCAATAAAGTTCTTATGTACATTCTGTTTCTTGCTCTTTTGTGCAAAAAAAAAAATCTTTTAAGTAAAGCAATGAATGAGTGCTTGGGGCCACCTGTCCCTCTAGGCTTGGTGGTGAAATAAGCTTTTGACAATTATGACCCATGAAGATCATATTTTTATATCCCTTTGTAGGTCTCAGGTCCGACAGACTTGGAATGAGAAACTGAAATGAGTCCAATAGCTGTAAACTGAAAAATTACCTGGAATTTTCTCATCAAGGTCACTGTGTTTGAGCATCATTACTATAGATATTTTTTCCCATCACAACTTGCATATTGCATTTTTTAAACTAAACTCCACAATGGAATGAGGAATTAATTAATTGCAATTTAAGCTTCATATTTGCAATTGTAGTTCTAGAGAAATTCCATTTTCTAAAGAAGTGGGTGGACAGAACTCTAGTTAGTACTAAGGGCTTTTCTTTTGAGAAGGGAAGTGATTCAGTCAGGATTATATTTTTCTTAATAAAATTGCTATCCTGGGTGAAAATATCTGTGTTTTTTGCCACATGTGATGAACAAATAAATCTAAAAAAATTGAGAATTTACTGGAATTGAACTTGACTCAAATATTTCAAATATTTATCATGGAAGCCACTGGTTTGGATTTGTCCCCATGAAAAAAAAGGAAAGAGAAGGCTCAGGAATATAGATGGATCTCTGATAAAAACGCTAAAGTATTTTTTGGGGGCCTTAATCATTATTTATTAAATGCAAAGTAGAAACAAAACTTACACTCCAAATGCTGAGAGAGTTTTTTATAAGCAGAATAATTTTATGGTTGGCAAGATTTAATCCCTTATTTTAAATTCTCATACACAAATTGCCTGTCAGATGCCGATGATGACGGCCAGGTACCATGAGGGATTTGTTCTCACATAAGGAAATCCGTTACCTTGTGGCTGTGATATTATAGTTTCAAAGGAACCAATGCATACAAACATGAGTTTTCTGCACAATGGGAGAAGAGAAAAATTATGTTTAACACTTATGCTGTTTCTGGGAATGTAATTTGGATTGGTCAGGATATATGCAGTACTATTTAGTGTCTCAGGCCAGCAAAAGCTCTAATCTGAGGTTTTTTAGTTACTGTGGAAACCCTTTCTGTAGCTGAATTTACTTAATGCTGATGCTTTTATCAGGAATTACATATGGTATTCCAGCAAATATTGTGAACTTTATGGTATATTAGGTCATACTGAAATACTTGTCAAACTGATTTCTGTGGTTCTGGCAAGTAATAATGTGGAGATTTTGACTGTGGAATTATGGAAACCTGTACCATACTTATAGTAGGGTATCTGTACTGTGACTGGAAGGACATACCCATCTAGAGTGACCACAGCTGAGGTTTAAATTCAGCTCTAGAGTGGCATCTAGCAAACCCTGATTTCCAAATGCTTTTCATTGCCAAAGAAGCTACACCTTTAACTCCCAGTGCAAGGATGCATCAAGTGAATACTGTCCTGTTAAAGCTAAGGAATAACTCAGTGCCCAGGAGGCTGCTTCAGTCACTCAGGTGGAAATCTGGAATGTTTGGACCATAAGAGTGAAGACAAAAACCTTACAGCTGTGTCTAGGCTCCTTATGACATTTGTAAATAAATAAGTAAGATAGGGCTCATGGGTTCTTGAATAACCTTGAACTGTCAGACCCTGAAAAATGATGAGCAACTATGAGCTTTTTATTTTTAGATATCAGCTTGAAGCTTATTTATAGGAGCTTTCCAGTCTCAGACCAAACTGCTTAGGGCTTCAAGGACTGGACTGGGTGTTATGGACTTTCCGGAATGTGCACAGGCAGCTCAGAGATGCTTTCAGTATGGAGAATAGGAGGTCAAATTGAGGGATTTGAAATTCACTGTAAATCCACACTCTCAAGTTGATATTTCTGCTTTCTGAGATTTCTGGTTCTGAAACAAGAAGTGCATAATCCCAAAATTTGGCAAGCAACAGAGAAAATGAGTAGCTGCTGCCTTCCCTCTGCCTTGATTTTCCAGTCTTATTGGAACAGTTACAGATTTCTGTAAGGTTACAGATGTCTCTCTTTGTTCACCAGTCTTTAATGAGCTTTTTTGTTTTAGTAGAACATACCTATTTATATTTAATGGATAAGAAGTTAGCTGCAACATAGCAGACATGACAAAGTCTTTTTCATTTCCTGAATTTTTATTCTCTGCCTCTTACAGGTATGTAAAAGTCAAGATGTGAGCCTTGTTTGGATAAGGCCAGTTAACATTCCTGCTTTATTGATAGCTAAATGGAGATGGAAGTTGTATTCTAAACACCTTTCATTTGTGGTACACTTTAGCCAGAAGGTGAAGGTGTGTATATTGCTTCTGCTTCCATCCCTCTGTATGCTCCCTGTTTCATGGCAGGAAGTGAAGCAGACTGGGAATTAGTGGCTCTTGATGTTTACTAAGTGGCAGTCCCAAATTTCATATATGCTTGCCTCCCATCTGGTAAGTGGATGAGTCATTTATGACTCAACTTTCTCCGCTCATCTTAAGAATAATTCCTAATGACTCACATAGAATGTTTGCTGGGGCTCTTGCTGTTGGAGAGCATTTCACCTCTTCTGCTCTTGTCTTCTCATCTCTCCTGTACCGTGGACAGCGGTTTAACTTCCAGAGCAAAATCCTCTCACCTGGAGCTCAGGATTGGTGCAGTTGCTGCTTTAGTGCGTCATTTCTGATTTGAGTATGAGTTTTAGCTTTGTCTGTAGCACTGTCACTTTGTGAGGTGGAGATCAGCCTTGTGCACAGTATGAATTAGTGTAGGTAAAGCCCGGGTACTGGAGCCCCTGCAGGTGCTTGTGGTGCACACAGTGCTCCAGCAGGACAGGCTGGTACAGGGGCAGGACCCGCCCTCGCTGGGGGCTGCGTCCAGCACTGCCCATGGATGGGCACCCTCTAATCCAGAGCCTCAGCAACGTGGGTGCAGGCTTGCCTTCTGCTGGAGGACATGCAGTAGGGAAAACCAGGGTCACAAGTTTATTCCTTCTCACGTGCACAATGAATAGAGAGAGCCGGCCTGGACGTTGCGGTAGATCTGTTTTAATTCTAGGCAGATCTTTGTCTGTTGGCTCTGCGTTTGAAGTGCAAGTTCAATATGAATCCTTGTCATTGATGACTGTACCCTAACCCAAGTAGCAGCAACAATCCACATGTGTGCAGAGAGTTTCCGTAGCTCTTAAAAGAGCTGCTGGTGAAGTCTGTAGGTGATCAAGAAGCGGCAGAGAATTTTTCGTGGATTTACCTTCTGACGTATATTTGCGCATCCTTGACATATCGCAGCTAAAAATGTAAGTAAATGTGCACTTCCCATAGAGAAAAATACAGATATTTCATCCATGAGATGCAAATAGCAACTCATGTCTCACAGCTTTCCCAACCATATGGCCAGTCCTGTAGATGTGCCCCTTATGTAAGAGAGACCCTGTTCTACACTTCAGTACTGTGTGACAGTTCACTGGAAAGGGAGCTTGAGAATCATTAATTGAAAGAAATGTTAAGTCTCTTCCATATTTGAATTTTTAATTTCCAGATAATTCCGTTAATAATCAGAGTTTGTACACTTAGAAATGAACCTTCATACTATAACTCCTCTTACTTATCTTTTTGTTTAATTAGAACTAAATAGCTGTTTCTCCTCAGCTCATTCTTTTGTCCCTAAAGCAATTTCTTATATGTCCTTACTAATTACTAAAATCACATCTCAATGGCATCCATTCCTGATGGCTCTGTGATTGTTTCAGGGTTCATGAGAAACAGCATTTGCTTCACAATCTATATCTGAAATTAAATACCTCATAAAAATATAATTTTATGTTTGACTTTATTTTCTGTTAGCAGATATTTTCTAATTGGAGTTTAAAGATAATGTGGATATTGCCCCCAAATTTAAATGAGTTTTTAATTTAAACTTGGCTTCAGTTTTCAGTAAGAATGTAGACACAAACAAGGGTAGTTAGCAGAAATAACTACATGAAATGAGAATTTCTACGTCTGGAAGGAAAACAAAACCATTTTAATATGATCACCCAAAAGGGATAAAATTATTTTCTCTCCAGAGATGTGATAGCTGTGGAATGTGAAAGGTTTTTTATGTACCTTGACTAGTTGATGTTTAATATAACTGAAACTGAAGAAAGTGAGTGAAGCAGACTGCAGATGCCTTTGTTATCAAAATAATAATACAAAATCTTCTTAAACACATTTTTGAAGGGCAGAATAATTAAGCAATATCGTTTGGGGACAAACAGCTATGGAAAACAGAGACAAAAGTGGGCCAAGGCAAAATAAGATCTCTAAGGGCGTAATAAGATTATTAGACACTACTCCCAAACATCACCCCCAGCCGGGTCTTGGACTTTGCCCTTACTAATAACCATAGCACAAAAGTAGGAATGTACTGATTTCAGTTTATTCATGCTGCAAAGTCAGGAGGTACAAAATAGCAAGGGTGATCATAAACATATTGCATAAAAGCAATTTCACTATCTTGTGAAACAAATGAATAGCAATAGGAAATGTAATATTGGGAAAGGTAAGGTTGTGCTTCTTATGGGTCAGCATTTCTATTAGAAACTGGAGGCCCATCAATAGGGAGTGGTGAAGATCAAGACTGGGAGTCGAATATGAGGCACAAAAAGGTATGAAATCCTGAAAAAAGTAAATGTGTTCCCAGGAGGCTATGGGCTGAGGTCACTGCAGCAAAGGTGGGGACCCAAACATGGGTTCTGTGCTTTCAAACAAGGGACTCGTTGATCTTTAATCTTCAGCACACTGAAGCCTCGCCTGTCAGAGGAAGAAAAAAGTATGGAAACTATGACTCTTCAATTTGGCATGCTAAGCTTCGTATGTGGGTTACAGGCTTCCATGACTGTCACTCAGTACCTTCAGTGAGTGCAAAGATGGTTTTTAGCATCCCTTGTTGCAGATTTTATAGCTTGAAGACTAAAACATTCTCTAAAACTTGGTTTTCAACTAAGTACTTTGATTTCTCTACCACGAAGCAGAGCTACATTTCATTACTGACTTTAATGGAATTGGGAAAGAACCCAAGAATATCCATATTGGTGTCTAGCTTTTGCAGATGCTTTTGGAAAATCTGGTCTGCAGAACTGATCAAGAATAGCTACTTCCCTTGTGAAGTGATCAGAGAAAAAATCTCTGAACTATGTCACATGTCATAGTGATTTTACTTAAATTAGAAGAAAAGGTAAGAGAAAACAGTTAATATCGCACGCTGCATGTTCTTCTGTATTCTTCACTTATGTTTTCAATAGCACAAGCTGCCAAGTAAAAGTACATATGCAAAATAAATGTGTGGGGAGTGTCCAGCCACAGGCTATGCTAATGGATCCTCCTGGATTCATTTTTGAACTCTAAACAAAATTTAATAGATGTTTAGACTCAGTGTTAGTTTAGTTTGAAAACATTTATTATGTGGATGTCTTTCGTTTGTTTTGCTGAAATAAATGGTGCAATAAGGAAATAGGGCCAAAACTCATCATTTTTACATTTCAGCAGGTTGATTATTTTGTCATCAATGAAACACATATAGATTCACATGACTGACATTATAACTAGTATTGTTAATGAAATATGAAATAAAAAGTAGCTACTGAAATATTACCATCTTGGGCACCTTTGCAGCCTGTTAGTCCCACTTGCATCAAAACAAATCTTCTCTCTTATCATTGATTTAATAACTGTTTTACAATTACACTGACCCTCAGCTTCATTGGTGGATTAAGGAACTTCCCACATGGTTCCTTATGGTTTATTGAAGTCTGACTTTACAAATCAATTGTTATTTATACTTTAGATAATTTTCTAGCTCAAAAGAATTTTCTGAGTGATTTTAAAAAGGGGGTGGGATTTGTTCTTGTTTGTTTGTTTGTCGTTGGGGTTTTTTTGCTTGAAGGGAAAGGCAGCTGAAATTGTTCTCCTTCCATGTGAACTTAATGCCAGTAGATAATTCTCCAGTGGATAGTCATTGTGAAATGAAGAGGTAAGGTCAGGCTGAGCTAGAGTTTGACAAATTTCTCCAGTATCTATAATCTGAAATAATTTTTACCATAGATAACACTTATTATTGCATTCATGTTTACTTTTTCTATATCTGCTGTTGTGTTTCAAATAATACAACAGAAAATCTCTAATAAATTGTCACTTTCCTCAAAGAAATCTGAGGGTTTGTCAGGCGCAATACTCCTGTTAGAGAGCTGCAACTATTCAGGCAGGGACAGCTGAGCTTTGCCTGGATATTTTGGGTAAAGTTAAAACAAGTAGTGTTGCAAGAATACTATGAGTAACTAACAGCATTGGAGAGCTGCAGTCCTCAAGGTGTTGAGGGCAGAAGGCCTCTAATATGTGAGAGTTCCATCTAGTCTAGGAGATAATTCTGAAAACTGTTGTTACTGATCTTATTTTTACTTTACCTGAAGGGTTTAGTAGGTGCATCTGCAGTTGTCTTCACTTGGATTTTCTGTGCTCGCCTCTGCAGGAGGGTAGTGCTGGGATCCTTCAGGGTGTAAACCACTCAGTATTTTTAGCTGCATTAGGCTCAAAGAAACCCCTCCACATTTAATGAAGCATCAGAGCTAGTTTCTGTGTGACGCTTTTACCTAATATGTCTTAAAGCATTTAAAAACCATTTGTGTGTCTGTAAACATAACCCCTCTCTTCCTTTTGTCTCATTCAGTCTTTTGCACTTGCATTTTTAATTCTTTTTCCCAGTCATCTTTGTGGCATTACCTTTTCTCCATTTCCTTTGACAATTAGCAATCAACTGGATGTTGTCAGTCAGGATTTCCTTTCGCATGTAGAGGAACACTTCTCCAAGGTATTAGTGCTGCCTCTGTCCTCCTTCCTGACCTATAAGCATATACTCAGCTCACTATACAGAAAACAGGTGGAACAGAATATTTGGGTAATACTTTGTAGTTCACTGATTAGTACTTGCTTTAAAAGTTGTTTGGATTTATTGCTCCACTGCACCAAAAAGAAAGGATGAATGGCTTTTTCTCCACTTAGGAAGCACATGGCAGCAGCAGCAGCACGAGCTTGTCCTCACTCCTCTGGAAGGGTGCTTCACTCCTCTGCAGGAGCCACCCCCTGTGTGAGAGAAAGCACTTCTCTGTAGCCTTCTAAACTTTTGTGATAGCCAAAATGAAGGGCAGTTCTACTGATGATTTTCCCCCCTCAAACTATCTGAAGAATTTTCTGCATCAGGAAAGTTGCTAAGTTTTGTTTTATATAGACCACTGCAGGCCAAATTAAGATTATTGCAGGGAGAGGGACTGAGTGTTCTAAAGTAAAAATACTTTCAAAAATTTCCTTTTACAAAATGAAAAAAAAAAAAATCTGCACTACATTTTTCCAACTAATTACGTAAGTGTTATTAAGAATTACATGCCCTGCATTTTAAAATCTACTAAACCAATTCACTATTATATATTGGATTTTGCAGAAGAGAAATGTGAGCCACCTTTCTGTTTTATTCTTTTTTTTTTTCCACTCGGTATTATAATTTGTTAATTTTCTATCACAGCCAGCTTGTTTCCACACCACTTTGCTGGAAGCTCTATTTCTGGTGTACCTGATTAGATGACTCCAGACAACATGAACTGCACTAAACTTAAGCAACATCAGCAGCTGATGGCCCTGTGTTGCCTAACAACTTCAGAAGTTTCTGCACTTGTGCTGAGTTGCCATAGCAATATCTGCCCACTGGCGGTGGACTTGCTTGAGAAGTTGCAATAAAAACAACTGTCAGACCAACATAATGACAGATACATTAGCCACAGCAACACCAAGAAACTGGATATTATTTCTGTCACAAACATAAATGGAGCTTCATTTTGCTTCGGATCATCCCTTGTTATGTGTCTGTTTTGGAAGGTCCAGCATTCTGCTCCTTTATTCAGTCAATGTAACTACATAAGTACATGAAGTGGGCTGGAATATTTCAATATTAGACACAATATGAGGATCAAGTACTTGTCTCATGAACACTGCTCAGGGAGGACCAGTTTTAATACTGTGTTTCTGCAACACTCTTCCTTTTGCCTCTTTTTGTTACAAAACCATTTTTGTTTTATTTCTTCAACTTGCTGCAAATATTCTTGGTATCAACTCATTCTCCTTTTTAAGCAGTTCAGATATTTGGATATGATAAAGGAAAGAGAGAATGTTTGTGGATAGGATTTAAAATTATCTTTTTTTTTTTATTTTTAAATGTCTCTGAGTTCTGAATACTTCTGAGTCCTTCCACTTCTTCGGAGTGGATATCTTCTTTCAGATACTTTACACGCTAAAGTTGAAAGGTTGAGATTTTTCAGACGAGGAAAGCTAATGTAGCAACTTTAACCCAGCAATAATTATTAGCCCATCTGCTTTGCTTCACTGGCCTATTCAGACAGACAGAAAAAACCCAAATCACTGTCTCTGCAAAAGATGCTGGAGCCTTTACTTTGGATGCATGTTTCCAGACTTGTTTGGTTTAACTCAATAGATTGAGAACTCTCTTTCCCCTCTGGTATTTGGTTTATCTGTTTAGCTTTCCTGGATTAAAATTCAATTTAGTCAAATACTTGGATGAAATGATGCTTTAATTTGGTCTCGCTGACAGGGATTTTTCCTCCCTGAAGCAGCAACTGATTGCTTTTCTCAGTATGCTCTCTAACTGTGGCATTAAGTGCTAACTGACCCAGGTTTCTGTCTTGAACTGCAGTGTTAAAATCTCCATTTAGAAAATATCACGTTGTCCACTTCCACTCTGCCTTAATTGTCCAAAATTAAATGTGATCAGAATGGGACCCTGTTTGAACAGACACAGTGTGGAATGTTAACTGCTTGCTGATGATGTGTTTGCTTAGCAATTTGCAGGCTATCATTCTGATTAATAAAAAAAATTCGCTGTATCTATGGAAACAAAGTGTGGAAAATAGCTTTTACATGTGAGGAATGTTCAAGGAAAATGATCAGGTGGCCTTAAAAGTGATAGCAGCTGTCTTCAGAGCAAAACTGAGGGCATTTCTGGTGTGGAAAGGGCTGTAGCAATATGTGGCATGTAGGATCCTAACATTTTAGCTGCATTCCAATCAAATCTTGTTTTAGCAAATTATATTTATGCAAATCACTGCATCTGTTTTGCTTTTTCTTGATGCTTTTGTGAATTGCCATGTCTTAATGGAGATGTCCCAAAAGATGGTTTAAGTAATATTAATTATTAATTGATTGCCTCTAGATTAACTCTAAAAGAAATTAAAATTTCAACATAAGGATAATAAACAGTTTTTGCACCAAATTTGTCAATGCTTTTGCTCTTTTGGAGAGCCTTTATGTGGAATTGTCTTCTTGCCTGGCTTTTTGCTATAGAGTTAAGGAAGCACGTATGTATTCTCTCTTTCTTTCCCATTTTATTTTTCCAGCTCAAGGTGTTGGCCAATGAATGACAATTTTAGGAATTCTCCTGGCGTTAAAAAGTCTAGTCTTTAAAGTGTCTTTTTCTCTCAGCTTCTTGACTTCTAGAAGTTATTTGCTGTGCTCAAAGCATCTGTAAGTTATGTGCCATTGTCACAGCAAACGCAAGAAACTCCTGCACTCTTTTAATGGCAAATAAAAATGGGTGACTGAGTTTACTCACCTCTGATCCTGCAGCTGGACACAGAAGGTCATCATCTTCCTCGGTTATCAGGCTTCCATTCACATTACAAATATGTCTTGGGAGAACATGAACTTGGCCCCTTTTGGGTGAAGGTAAAATAAGATTTGTTCCAGGAACACGCACTGGTGGTTGATCCAAGGGACTAGGTCAGGGCTTCTCTGGAGTGAATCCCTCTGACACACATGGAGAGGAGACACCATGCCCTCAGCTCTATAGACTTACTCCTATTGCAATCTATTGAGGTAATTAGCTGAGCTGGGAGTTCACTGGAGTAAAAAATCTATGTTTCCCAGGAGAATAGCTCTGAACAGGGCACTTTTCCTTAGGAAAAAAAGAAAGGAGCTGAGGAAGCAAGTGGATATTCACTGTTTTATTGAGAACATTCTTTAACAAATTACTGTGAATTACAAAAATGTCAGAATATTCAAATTTGCTAGTAATATATTAGTATAATATTTTATAATTCATGCCCTTTATTTTATACTGTTTCTAATGTGGAGTTAGGCCAAAGGGCTTGCTTGCCTGGTGGTTTGATGAACTGAAAGAGTTAAACTGTAAGACTAGACAAAAGCTCATCTAGTGTATCTTACCTTGGTCTGTATTAAGCAGGACACAGATTTGAAGCCCTGTGTCCATCATAATTTCCGAAGATTTTGGGTAAAGGTAAAAGAATGGAGCTTTTCAGAATGTACACTTCATGGCCCAGCTGTATCTGGCAGCTTTGGGTGACACGAAGTATGAAAAGGGGGAAAGGTTTTTTCGGCTGAGGTGGGAGGGAGCCCAAAGCACAGTGGCAATGAGAGCAGAAGGGATCAGTTTTTCCAAGGTTGTGGGTTGTTGTGGGTTTATGTATTTTTTTTTTTTCAGTGAAATACTGTTCCTCAGGGGCTGGTGAAAGCATTTGAGTATGATGCAAGCTGTAATGAGGTGCAAGAGCAGTGCAGTAGCAGAACCCCTCACTCTCCTTGTGAAACCAGCCTTTGCTGATGGCAGGAGAGGCTGCATGAGCTCTGCTGCAACTGTGTCCCTTTTAGGCTCACTGCAAAATTTGGTTTTCATTTAAAACTCATACTTCTTGCCTGTACTCAGTGCTCCAGGGGAAAAGAAACCTCTTGAAGTAAAATACCTCTTTTGAGAGTCAACCTTGAGAGCTTTCACTTGGATCCATCTTGTAAACAGAATCTGAATGTTTACTTAGAGTTTTGTAGTCCTTAATTTGACCTGGCCTAGACCTGCTTGTAACAGCAGTGGATCAGTTAGTGGCAAACAAAAAGTAGATGAAAAGCAGGAAGAAAAAGAAAATATGATGTAACGCAGAAAACTAAAACAGGCATACAAAAATAAACATTTAAGGTATATCTCAAGATATATTTGAGATGCATAATATATTAAGATATAATGCAATATAATTGCAACATTAATTGCCAAAGAATAAATGCCTGAACCTTTGAATGTTTTGATATTTTTGAGAGGCCCATGTAAGGCATAACACTTTAGATATTTTAAAACTGTTATTGCAGTGATGGACTATGAATGTTTATTTACTTGAAAAGAAACTGAGCTTAGTTAGGAATCCAAGCGTATCGCAACAGTTCTAGCTGGATGTACACCTTTTCACTTATGTCAAAAGAATTGTTTACACAGATTAAAATATTTGTGCAGTTAAGTATTATTTTAGAATTTATGGCCAGTTGAGTTGGGAAAACATTCGTGCAGAGGCAGTATGAAGTGATATAACATCATCTGCAAAAGTCTTTTTAAAGGACTGCACTGTGTTTTAACTAGCCATAAGGAGCAAAGTGCTCCTTAGCAGATGGTACAGCAGCGTTTTTCTTGAGAAAGATTTGTTTTGTTTTGTTTGCATTCACTTCCAGCTATGACGAGAGTTTGCAGGAGTGTTTCCAGATTGTCCGTGTGAGCTATACCATGCGTGCAGCTTGGAAAGTCAAATGTCTGCAAATGTGTCTGGGTGTTCCAGACTGTATTGGATTTGGTTTGCCATGGGATTCTCTTGGAGGGACACAGATTGAATTACAATGAGTGAGACAGGAACTTGAAAAAACTTGGAACAATCCGAACGGAGACAGTCTTTAGATTTCTAGCACCATGGATTGAAAAAACCCCAGAGGAATCCCCCCCCAAAAAACCTACCCTCTCCCCCCCAAAAAATCCCCACCACCCAAGAAACTAAAAAAACAGCCACAAAAACCACTCCAGATGTTATGCATACCAGATAGCTGCAAAAATGCCTTTTCTGGTTGTTTTGGCATCCTGATTTCCCTCTCCCTCTAAGAAACTTGCCAAGGGATGGATGAAAATGTTAAATATTACACCAGCAAACCTATGATGGGACACGTGCTTCATCTTCACTTACTAAAGTCTCAGGCATGGGGAGACTGAGGTAGGCAAGGTCATACAGGCAGTGTGCAACAAAAATATATCCTCCTCCAGATCCTCACGTTGGTGTGCTTATGGCAGCACTTCATTCCACTGTGCCCATTATTAAATACATTTCTCTGAGAAAATGGTATCACTGGTAACATGTAAAAATTAGAAAGATTAAGTATTTGGGAAGACTCTTAAAAATCTCCTGAAAAGTTAATTGTATTTTTGTAACAAATTTTGTTCAGAGACCAGAATATTACTTTTTTAGGTTCTAGGAGAAGTTACATCCTCAGTATATAAATAAAACCAACTGCAAATAAAATAGGACTTTTTTCTTTTAAATCTAGCAGATATGACCAGATATATGCAGTATAATTTAGTATAATATTGTAATATTAATATAATATATTCCTTTCAGAAAAATGAATTACAGCAATTCCAGGTTCAGGTCTCTAAATCTGGGAGTATAAAGGAAATTTAATAAAAAAGTAGTCGGAACACATTCTTAGGATATCACATCTATTCAACAAATTATTTCAGAAACTCCTGTGTGTAGGAATTTGCATCTGAATTAGAAGAGTTTATAATTGTACAGTTATTGTGATAGCAGTAAGTGATACTGAGTTTTCATCTGCCAAAGCTATACTTTAAGATACCTTTTCTGAAAAAAAAAAGTTTGCTCTTCTAACCTCTTACTCAGTATTGCTCCAAGTGTAAACTCTCCTTCATTGGAACCTTCAGTATATTTCCTTTTGTATTCATGTAATTCAGAACAAACTATATTATGTGGCGCGTTATGTCATTAATAAATCTGTGAAGCTAATATAAATCTTATTTGTGGTTTGGAAAGGAGAACTCTGCAATTCTTTCATAAAACATCTTTTCATCTTTTTATCAGTGGAAGATAGATACAGAAATATCAGAATAAGAATGGTTAAACTTGTAATGTTATTTGCATGGCTGATGATCATGGAGACAAATGGTTACAAAATCCGTTTTCTTACAAAATCATGCGACTTAAATATTATAAAAAGTTATTAAGAATAAAGAGGGATACTCTTTTGTGTTCTGTCAAGTACAAGTAGATACAGGAATTATTTTAAATTTTCCTTACTGGCTTAACATTTTTACAGTTGTCCTTATGCCCAGTTTCTGTGTGCCAGAATGAATTCTTAGTGAAGTATGCATGGCTTGAGTGGATGTGATAGAATAAATCACCTGAAATTAATAAATGTTCTCATTGGATACAGTACATCACAATAAAAAATGTACTTAAAGGTAAGGGACTTGGGCAGAACATGCCTTTGTGTACAATTCAACAAAAACCAGAAAAATTATATTTTTGCAGATTACAAGTAGTATTTGTTGGGGAGATTGAGTGCAAGCAATTTGTAACAGGGGCTTGGGGTTTGTATTTAGAGAAACCAGGAGTTGGACTTGATCATCCTTGTGGGCCCCTTCCAGCTCAGGAACTCATAGGATTCCAAGGCTGTATCTTGCATCAATTTAAATAAATAGGTGATCATGCAGAAAACAATGCACAATGAAACCTTGAAATGTTAGTGCCCCATTAGGTCCACGTCCTTTAAAATGCTGCATTTTGGTTTTTGTAATACAGGGAATGTTCTGCAGCTAGCTGACAGAGAATATGGAATATACAAATGACTTTAATTTAGGACATATTTTATTATTTGTGCTACCTTGCTTAAGTCGAGTTTTGTTCTCTGCAGCTGTTTATGATTTTAAACTTTATTTCCTTTGTCACATTGCCTCTCTTGGACAGTATTAAAATGTTGCCAAATTACTTTTGCTGGTAAACAAAATATTGAATGGTTTGTTTGGACAAGAAGTTCATCCTAGCTTTGCTTTGCAGTTACATTGTTATAGCAGGGAGAGGGTGTGAATTCAAGTCACGTTTCCATGTACTATGTACAAAGAAAATAGCACATGGGTGATTTCCTGTCCCTGACTGTCGTTTCTTACAGAATTGTATCATCACTTAGTGATTGCTTAGCACCAGTTTGTTCACTTTTAAATTGTCAAATGAGTATTAAACATCTCCTCTTATTAAACCTTAACAGTGTTGTGTTAACTCATCGGAAGAACGTTACAACTTTAGTGTGCTGGTACCAGTGAGTTCCTGTATATCCTTAGTTGTAACTGCTGTAAAGTCTTTTAGGATTGTGGTCTGCACATTCATTGAACTTCCATGCTGTCTTTAGAGGAAAAAAAAAGCCTCTTGGAATTTTATCCACTGGAACTTCATTTAAAAGCTACTTATTTTAGGACAAAACGAACAGTGTGCCAACATGTTGGTTATTAAATTGTCTGCTCTGCAATAAAGTGTGAGCAAATGTTATTCCCATCTGTGGTCTTCACTGAAGACTAAATGAGGGAGAACTCACATCTAAGAACATTTTGAATATGATGCATTTGCTGTTGAAAAGGCCAAGTTTATGGAACCCTTGTATTGCAACATCAGTATTTGGAAAACATGGAGACTGTATCGAATCATGTAAACGAGACAGCAGATAAGGAAAGACTGACAACTCTGGAGTAAAATAAACTGAATATCACTGTCCCATTGCTATGCTAGAATGCATTTCATTTAATAGCTTTAAATCCCAAAGGTTGTCTTTAGGATAAAGGTATGTTAAATATATTTCATGCTTTACTGTAATTTTGTTCCAAGGATTCTTCTCATCTCTATGTTCCTTCCCACTTTTAAATTCTATGTGACAAAAAGATGATCTATTTATTTATATATAGAAAAACAATAAGCAGAAGTATAGGGTGTAACTTTAATGGCTCTCAGAAACATGAAGCATCTTCAGTGGTACCTAAAATCGGTGAGATTTAATTAGGTTTAATTTAATAGGTTAATGCCCACAATCAGAGGCTTAGCTAAGGAGCCAGATCACTATGACTTGTACTAACATAAAATGTTGATTTTTTTTTTCATATAGGAATTTTAAGAAGCAGAATGTAGATGGTGCATTTTCCATATAACAAAATCTAAAAAAAAATTTCTTTTTCTATGCTAACTGAAGAAGCTCTCAAGTCAGCTTTAGGTTCACTCCCTTGTACAGCGTCTGGGCCTACATTTACGCTTTTCATTATTTGCTTTTCTAAACTTCAGTTTGTAATTCATGTGACTTTCCAACATGTTTTATCAGTTGATGAAAAATCTGAAATGTATTTTCTCAAATTTATTCTCCTGTTTACACTTTTTGTTCAGCAAATGGATTCTTGTCTTGGAACCAAATAACTGGTTTTTATATCATTAAATCCTAAATGCACTTATATAAGAAGGACAAAAATCAAATGAGTAGGAGGATAAAATGTGAAGATTTAATTTCTTTGAAGTTTTAGTCTTGTAAGTTTGTTATTATTCTTGATATTTTTGCTTTTTAAAAATGCCCAGTCTGATTAGAAACTCATTATTTAGAGACTAGAAATTCTTTATTAGAAAGTTCTTTTTAGACTTAAACTCCATGAGGTTTTTTTGATTTTATAAACAGGGTTTTTTTGAAGACAGTTTTCTTGAGTAAAACAGTATCTGTGTTAGTGTGATCAAAGTGATGAATGTTTTGGTTTTGTCTCCTGATGTTTGTTTTCTTTGTCATTGTCAGCTTATTTTTGCTTTGTTTCTTTTCAACTGGAGCTTTCCAGCATCTCTGTAAATTTTTTGCAGCATCCGTTGGGATGCCATTGGCTTACAATGATTTTTGGATTATGTCTACTTTTACTTATGCTGAATTTGCAGCAAGAATTTTGAACATAAACCTTACAAGGTTTTTTTCCCTATCATTTTTAGTGCATTACAAAAGATCTTTCTAATCCGCTATCTTCATCCAAGTGGCAGAGACCTTGTACACAAAATGAAACAAAAACCTGCTTTGGAAAAATACATAGAGATTATGAGAAACTTGAGATTTTAAACTTTTAAATTTTTTAGCAAAAATACTCTGTTTAATCCACCAGATACTTGCTATTAAAAGCATGTAGAGAATATGGAGAATCAGAAATTCTGGACTAAAAGGATTCCACAGAACAAAATATTTCTTTTTTATAAAAGGCCACATTTGTTTGAAACTTAGAGCAGTGCCAAGCACTATTTTGTTGGTCCAGCCCTTGGTGCTAGGTTACTGTATAGGGCATAGAGTGAAAGTTGCTCTTCATTTCTTCTCTTCTGCATAATTTTGCGCCAGAAACACGGCCCTTTGATCACATGCTGTAATCTATTACTTTTTCCTGAGCTTGGTGTAGACTATGTGACACCAAGTATTTCACATCCACAAAGATTCAGGTTAGAATAAAAAACTTTCACCCACAACGGGTGATACGAAGAAGTGTTAGAAAATGTTTTAAAAAAATGTACTTGTATTAACTTCCTGTCCTGATCTGTGTCTTACCGGATGTATAAACAAGCAGTAAATTACAGATAGGGTGGGATTGTCCCTAACGGCCTTTCTTAACTTCTCCCTTTATGGGCTCCCTCTGTGTCCCTGGTGCTGCCCCTGCCTTTCCTTAAGTCAGCAAACGCTGCTCCATGCGCCTCAGCTGCCAAGAAACCCCTATCTGGCAGCCCCTTAAAAGGTGGGTGCTATCGTCATTTCAAATCCTTACAACTCTGAATCCACAACTTTTAAAGGAAATCAGACGTTTCATGTCTGACATGGTTGGGCTTTGATGTCTGAAGAAGTGATTTGGAAGACAACTTTCTGGGGTTCATTTGCATTCAGCAAAGACTATAACTCACCTTCTAAAACAGTTCTGACCATGCAGACCAGGCTTGTTTTTGAAACTCAATCTCATTTATCATCTTCCTAACTTTCACAACTGCCTCAGGAAATCTAAAACTGTGTGTGTTTTATCTTCTTTTTATTCCCCTTCTTTTAAGAAACGCCCCTGTCCCCCCCCCCAGCAAAAAAATCCAAATAACCAAAACACAGCCAACAAACCCACAGAAAACCAGGAACCCCCCCTCCCCTCACGTTATTACTGCTTTTGGTAAGGTAATATGGAACAAAAAAAATGATCAAGATAGAAAATCCAGATTATTTAGGAATTTGTTGTAATGTGGGAAGAATTGCTTTTATCTGCTAGTAATTGTATAGAGCAATGTTGAGATTACATTGATTCTGTCAAGACAAGAAAGAGCTGTGTTTGCGTTCTCTGTACTCAGCTTAACTGTGGTCAATGACTTTGTGAACACAGGGCATGTTCATAGTCCACAAGGGGGTTGAATGTATCTATTTTTGTGTCTTTCAGATGTTTTCTTCTAAAATCCCATATTGTAGTATGCAGTCAGCTGTGGTATTCTTACACACAGAAATTTAATTTGAAGGTATTTCTTGATTAATGATGTAGAACTAAGGAAACACATGTAAGTAGATTTTTCCCTGATGGGCGCTTTCTTTTTTCAGTGATCAGCTTGAAGGCCATGGGTATGTTGAAGAAGCTGATGCTCCGAGTGAGTTAGCAAAGTTTGGGGTTTTTTTTGCATGATCTCCAAGCTTCTAGTCTAAAGAGTATGAAAGAATTTCCTAAAAAGTTCCTGGAAATGGATTTTATCTTTAAAGTTTTATTTTGGGGAGTGCTTGCTTATTTAGCACTTATTCCTATGAAGGAAGGAGTTGAGGAACTGAGAAGGGAATGGAGAAGGATTTTAGGATTATGTGCTCGGCACTTTTATGGCATGTTTTTAAATGCGGTAATTAAAAACAAAAGAAAATAATAGAGCATGTGTATGTTTCATTATGAGTGAAAAGTATTTACCCTTTCAGATACTTACAAGTAGATATCATAGGAACTATACAAATGCACACTAATGAGGATTAATGAGCTGTTATGTAAGTTAGTATTTAATTGATTTGGCTAAATATCAGTCTGTAGGAAGAAATGCAATTTTTTTCATGCAAGTAATGATTTTTGCATATGCAAATATATGTGATTGGAGCTGTGTCAATCCCCAGCAAATTCCAGTGTGGTCTTTTGTGAGATTATAGAAGCCTCTGCCAAGTGCACTTTCAGATAATTTTGCTGAGCTAATTTGGAACCTAAGATTTCCCAAGAAAACTTCAACTCATGCAATTTCCTGCCAATTTTGTGAAGTCAGTAACAGGGATCAACTAAGTACATTTTGATATCTATCTTAAAAAGTAGTAGAATACTTTTTATATAATAATACTTTGGAGGCAGATTTTTGGGTAAAAAGTTAGAATGTTGATGTGATCAAAATGATTTATCTTCCTTTCACAGTTGTCACAAATTTAAAATGTTGCTAAATGTCATGGAGGTAGGCCTTGGCAGAGAATTTCCTCAGCTTGGATTTTCTTTCTCTATTTCTCTGCCTTGCTTAACATGTCATACATCTCTCTTCAGTAGCAAGTACATTTTCACCTCAACAGTATATCAGAAGTCAACAGATTTTGACACAAAGTATGTGTCTATCTAAAAAAAAGAAAAAAAAAAGCCTTCACAAGAACTTTGAAGTCTATGCTGATACTTACTTGGAAGGGCACAAACCATGCTAATAGTAAGCAACATCCAACAGAATGTAGTCCCAAGCCAATTTAATATATATTTTGTGTATCCTTAGAACTATTTACAGAAACCATATTTGGTTAAGTTACTTTTTATTGTCATCAGTAGATAAGTTCAGTCAGATGGGTCTGAATCTGCAGAAGGCATTACTTTTACTGAAGCTTCATTGAAATTAAATTTGGAGTTTGAATCGATGCCCAGGAATGATGTCAGCTATAGCAGATTAAATTTGCTAATGTCTCTTCATTTTAATTGTGTTTTTAAAACAAAGCAGATAATTCTTCCAGGCTTTTGCCTTTTAATGTTTTCAGTGTTTGTTTGGGCTGAATATTTTGGGTTATTGAATATTAAATTTTAAATCCATTTTGCAGTACCTCTGCATACAAAAGCATCGATTTAGTAGACATGTTTCAACAATAATTTGTAAGTAGTAAAATATTCAATATTTTATCAGTCTTTTGCATACTGTCATAGTTGTTGTTTTATATTTTGGAGGAATGATTAAAGGGAAAGGCAGAGAAGTAATTACTGATGCGCAGTATTGTCTGTTATCCTGAAAAATCAAATAAACAAATTAATTCTTGAAATCCTTTAATATTAAAACCGGTATATACCATGTAGGGAAATAGCTAAATAATTCAATTTTCTGTCTCTGATAGTATTGTGTATTAGATATACCTGGCCAGGATTTTGCATTGTTGTAATAAGATAATTTTGCTTTTGTCCTATCTGGTGCTATGCTTATGGTCTGAATAGCTCAAGAATCGCTAGCCTTTTTATTTGTATCCTATGTCACATTAATAATGGTTGTAACTATTTTTATACTTAATCTGCTAAAAATCTTAATAACATAATTAAATCAATTGCATCCTGCAGCAATGAATTCTGCAGGTAAATTGTATTGTCTATATCCTGCTGCTGGAAATGATGTGAAGCGTTCAAATTTCAAGTTCTTTAAAAGAACGTTCGAGTAATTGGAAATGAAAAGTCCTAATTTACTGGAGTGATCTTTCTACATGGTGGCAACACTTTGTATGTTAGAATCCTAGAGCCCCAGTTTTATCTGGAAGGGAGCCCTGGAGGTCTTGTAGTGAAACATGATGAAGATACTTGGGGATGTGTCCAGCTGAGCCTTGAACACTCCTAGGATGGCGATTCCACAGCCCCTCTGTGCAGCCTCTTTGGTACTTAACCACTCATAATGAAAATTCTTTTCAAAATATTGGATTTTCCAGCGGTGAACTCTTCCCCCAAATGCTGGAATTTCTCATGTTTCCACTTGTCTATTACCTCTTGTCTTATAAGTGTGCACCTTGGAGAAGTATCTGCCTGCATCTCCTCTCTATCCCTTGACTAGGTGCCTGTAGCTGGGGAGCAATAAGGAGTCCCCTGAGCCTTCCCTACTGTGGGCTCCCCAGTTCCCTTAGTATTTCATAGATGATAGAGAGCAGCCTCACAAGGACCTTGTCTGGCTCCTTCAGCACTTTTGGATGCGTCCAGTCTCGTGGATTTACTTATGTCCAAATCAGTTAAGTGATTCCTCCCCTTTATCTCTCTACAGCAAGTACTGCTTCACTCCCACAGTCTGTGTGAGGTGGCTTAGGGACTTGAAAACCCTCAGGACAAGCCATTCCATGGAAAAATAAAATGCTCTTTTCTATTATTTTTAAATGCCATCCACAGAAAATACTTGGGAGTCTGTACCATCCCTTCTTTTCCTCTTTTCCAGATCCTATCTTCACCTATGTGTGCACTTTTCTTTTACCAGTGCTAGTAACCATCGCAATACTGTGCGAATTTCTTGGCTGAGACCAGTCAGACAAATCAGGGGGAATAGATTTGCCATTCTTGCAGGCTAGATTGCACCTATGTAGCTTTAGTCTCTTGTTTCTGTGGGATATTGACATGCGAGGAATCACCAGTGTGTAATGCTGGAATAAGGAGGTACAAAGGCAGCCTTTATCCTACTGTTGCATCCTTCTCTCTCCAGACTTTCCATTATGCAAAGGTCTTTATGTGATCTGACCTATTACTTTGTAAAAAAATTTAGACATAATGGCATTTTCTGGTGTGAAAGATACTAAGCAGTATGTTGCTGATGCTAGAAAAATGTTAGATTTCCTAATGTAATTAATCTCTTTGATCTCAGAAGTGGTACATGAATACTGTTTCACTCTCTTAGAAAAGCAGAAACGTTAGTCTGACATCTGAATGCAAGCATAAGACGAAATCTTTGTCTTGTTCTGTTCTTCTACTTACACTGCTACTTTTTTGTCTTGTGTACTTGTCATAGCACTTGATAACCTATATTTCTTCCTGTTTACCTATTTTTCTTCTGTTTGCCTCATGGTTTAATATAACTTCCCACACCAACACAAGGTAGTTATGAAATTCAGAACATCAGGTACAAGTTTCTCAGATAACATAATTTCTAAGACAGTTCTAATATATACTCACCTTGTATAAAAAAAGCAGCTAGAAGTTATCTGCTACTACTTAATTTCTCTGGTTTTCTTTATCAAGACTTCCAAGAGACAGGGAAAGTTATATTAAAAAAAACATTCCTGTGTATATAAAAATTGTGTAAACCTCTGCTAATTTTAGCAACCCTCTTGAGCAATCAGCCTCTCTAGCCCCAAAAGCTCTTTTTTCTTCAGAACTCATTAGTCATATAACTTGGTCAAGTTTTAACTGGTTTGGGAAGATGCCATAGCACAGCAAAGTTCATGGTGAAGAAATTTTACTCTGACCACACCATTTGTACAACACTTGAGCAAGATTTTAGCACTGGACATCAGCACAGGGGATGTTTTTTCCCCTACTTTATTTTGTTTTCTGCTGCAGTTCACATTTTGACCCCAGAAGTGGTCTCACTTTTCCTGAGAGTGAGTTGGCACTGTAAGCTTTTTACCTCTGACTGCACGCTCTTCTGTAAGTAGAAAGCACGGTTTGTGGAGAACTTGTTTACTTGTCAGTTGGACAGGAGAGGGAATAATAATTTACCCACCTGGGATGTGCTGGAAAGCGTTGTTGCTCAGGGTCCTGCGTCACCAAACAGAGCCATGTCAGACACCTGTCTTTTGAAATGTCATGAGCACTCATAAACTGCAACTGTCCCAGTGACAGTCTCACTCCTGAACTACGGGATTTTTAAATACCAGTACTGTTGACACAAAAGGAACACTGTAATTCGAGAGGTTTAGGCTTTCTGCTAAAAATCTTCTCAGTATTTTTTTCATGAAATTGCGTTGTTTAGCTTCAGTTACATTCACTAGTACACTTCTATCTTCACAGAACGCAATTCAAACTTTTTGAATGTATCTAATGGTTTTGCAAAATGAATTTCTCTAAGAAATGCAATCTTTCACTGAAAACTTAGTTGAATAACTATAGAAAAGCATAATTTCTAAAATTCTATGAATAATGCATCAATGATTCAGACAGATTTTAAACTCTATAATGGCTGATCAGAGTTCAGGAATAGACCTATCTTCTAGCATGGCAATAATAGGCAGATTTCAGTTTAAGATAGGCCACAGGGACCTATCAATGTTTTCCAAATTTGAGGACCAGATACAATATGTAATTTAAGTACTGGGAAGGTTTTTGGTATGAAAAATGAAGAAAAAAAAAATCCTCGTGCTGCCAGTTTTCCCCATCAGTTTAACACTCCACTCAACTTTTAAGGTATTCAAAAGCCAAAACCTGGAAAACATCCTGCTGAAATTAAGGTTAAAATGCAGTATATGTTGAGAAAGGGCCTTTTCAGCTGCCCTTAGATTTCAAATTCTGTAGCAATTCCCTGAAGCATAGAGGTTTGAACAGACTTATTCTGAATCAGGTATTACTGTGCATATTCCAACATGTACAGAACTGCACCAAAAGTACAGGAGATACTTGGGGTTATGATGCAGCTTTGTCTCGAAGAGGGTGCCTTTGCCATTCTGTCCTGAAAGCTCAGATTTGCAATTCAGGAAGGAATCCTGTGTGGGGTGAGATGATTTGATTCCACCTCTTTGGGACAGCTACTAGTGGAAAGTTTCTGTACAGCAAAAATAGCTACAGTCAGGGTAGATTCCCAAGTTATCTCTTTAGTTTGAGATGAAGAGACTTTTTTTTCTCTGCTGGCATCTGCTCTCTTATAATATTTTATAAATATCAAGAAACATTTTCTTGTTGCTGTGTCCTTGTGTGAGTAATATTTAGCAAAAGGGAATGATTTTCTTGTTTTCTTTGTGGAGTAGCTCAAAAAGATTGCTCGAAAAACCTCTTTTAGACAATAATTAGCTGAAATTACTTTACTCCATGTGGTCTATATCTACACATCTCTCCACCAGGGATTAGTTATTTTCTTTATAGCTGATATAGTTCAGTGGGATAAAATGGCACATGCTTTGTCAAATCTGGATTTCCTATTTCCTATTGTTTTGTATTCCGTATTCTTTCTTTCTCTAGTTATATGCAAATACCAATACCTTGGCAGCTAGAGTTTTACACAGTTAACCACAGCTTTTGTGTTCAAACTTTTTACCTTACCACTACCTCTTCTGTTCATGATTATCACAAGTATAATACATCCTAAAGAATGAATTGAATGCATCCAAAATATGATAAAATAGGTAATGGGCTCTGATAAAAGGAGCAGAAGTAGTCTGGAACATCTGTATTCTACAACTGTTTTGTTCTTCACTATGGGGGCAGTCTTGCCTTTTTGACATTGTTAGGTATCAATCTCGTGTTATTATGAAGTACATCATCATCCTTGTGATTCTCTGTGGCAATTTCAATCCCTCTTATTTCAATGCTGATGCCAGTTCTAGATCAGTTTCCTCTCTTTGCGAAAATTAGCATATTAGTCTTGTAGCCAAATTGTTTCCTAGAGTTCCTAAAAGGTAGTGTTTGTTTCATGAATGTTATTCCTCAATTTCAATTGATGCTTTTCAATACCAGTTTGCCAATTCATCCTAAATAAAGAAATTAAAAGTCACCAAACCTTAAAAATCTGTATTCTCTATTTTCTTTGGTTGTGCTGATTGCCCTCTGACACTGTGTGAGCTATGTGCAATTGCTGTTTTCAGAAATTGTAGTCCAGTTGTCATGGTTCTCTATAGTAATTTTTTTTCCTGAAGTACTACAATTAAATACTAAAAAGTTTTTAAGAGTCACTTTTAAAGGGAAGCAAGACTGAAGAAAACCTCAAAGCTGTTTTGTACCTCCCATTCTTTGCTCATTCTACATCTGTTTTGTTCCCTGTGTGTGAAACAGTTATCTTTTAGCTTAAATTACCAGTGAATTTCTGCTGACCAATCTAAACACACCTGGAGAAAGATGTAGATGCCAACTGAGCATCTGTCTTACAAAGCAGGTCAAGATGTTCCTTTAATCACCCTGCCTTGAACCACTCGCTTGTTTCATTTCATTCACTGATTTGCAACACACTTTCTACTGAACATTTGGGTTTTTTCTTGATTGACTGCTGTCTGCTTTCAAACTTTGGTTCTAAAGCCTCCTTCCAGGTCCAGCTACTCAAGACACATTGTCTTTACCATCTTCTGTTTTTCTACTTGCGATGCAGTAGGAAGTTTTCATCTGCAGTTCTTTTTGTTCAGATTATCCATAACACATCTCTCATGTATTACATATCTGGGCAATTATTTATTTTTTGCAATCTCTCCATCTCCTAGAATTTTTCAGATTGTTTGGTTCACTGAATTAAGTGAATAATTCTATGATTCTAAATTGAGCGTAAGACCATATTCAAAGTAAACTTAAAAATAGATGTGCTTAACAGGGCAGCTGGACATCTAAATTCTGTGGACTGCAGTGAGGTCCAACATGAGTGCAGATTTAAGACATCTGCCTTAATCATCCCAATTTTACTTGGCACTGAGTTGGTCTGTGAACACTCACACACAGCTGTGACAGCCCTTTGGTGCTGGTGACTTCTAGTAAGGGGCAGTATGGAACAATCAAATGTGATAAGTTCTTAATGTCTCATAGATAGGTTTGCAAATATATATCTGTTTGTGCCCTGAGGTTTTCAGCAAGTTTGCTTGCAAGCTTTTGTGGGTATTTGTTTTCATTTTTAATTGCCTAAAAGCTTTGATAAATCTGACACCATGTTCATTACCAATATGAGAGGCCGTGCACGTAGCAAACAAATAAAAGGTTCTTTTTCTCCTTGCTAAACTTAAAGTTGGTACTTGAAGGATACATAAATGAATATACATACTTTAGTGATTATATAAACAAGCCACAAATACAGTTAATCAGATGTAGCAAAAAATACTTAAGTAAAAAAAAAAAGGGAAAATGTTCCCTGTTTGGTCTCCTTATGTAGGTCATCGAAGCACTGCTAATATATCAATCCCAGCTCTTTTGCCTACTTAATTGAGTCAATGCCAATGCACTGTGTAGACCATATGCATAACTTTTTCGAGTTGCTATTCCTCAATTATATAACCGTTCTACTTTTGTTAATATATTCTGTGGAAAATCTGAAAATCCAAGATTACTGTAACATCAATATTTTGTCATTGCTGGATTGCTGGAGACCTATGTATTTAAATAAAATCAATGAACTTTAATAAGACCAAATATTTCTTCTTCCTCTGCTGCGCTTCCTATTGATTAATAATTCAGATATTGGGACATTGCAAGCAAGCTGGCAACTCTGTGCAAAAGAGGATTGCACATCACTTCACAAATGTGAATATAATAGACAACGGGGAGGGCAAAAGGAGGGGAACAGTGACTAGCAAACCATTCCTTTTCTGCAAGGGTGGAATTTGAGCGATGTGATCTCTGCTATCTTAGGTTCTGTTCACAAAGCACCATGTAACACTCGAGTCCACTGGCAGACAGTTCTTCAGTGGTTTAACTCTGGTATTTACAATGCTGTTGAACTCTGTCTTACCCAGCAAATAAATGTAATGCTTTACCTGCTTAAAATTAAATGTGTATTAGTGCTTGGTAGAGCAGGGGCAGGGAATACAGCATGCAAATCTAATACCTGCTGTCGCTATTTACAATAAATGTATCTTATCTTTATGAGGATTTGTTTTGTTTTGTTTTTTTGTTCTTATGTTTTCAGAGTTCTTAATTGGTTCATGGCTCTCCTGCAGTTCCACCGCAGGGAGGTTTGTGTTGTCACGTTTGGAGGGATGGGTATTAATTTGACAAGTCACCCTGCAGGTCTCTTGATACTTCCTTATTTTCCATGTGTCACGAATTAGATGTTTTGAAGATTAATTTCAAACAAAACAGCGTATTTAATTTCCCTTCAGGAGCAGAGAGTGTCTTTAAAATAAAGCTCTTATTCTGCTCATTAAAACCTGCATGATCCCTTTCCTCTTCTTACAGCTAATTAACTGGTGTAGCTGCAGGATTTTCCCAGTTTCAAGGTAAGTTGTTTTCATTGTAACTGTGTGATTTCAGCATAACTGTAAAGGTCTGTCAGTAGTCAATATTGAAAAGGCAATCTGATTTCTTTACCTGTGCATGTATTTTAAAATTATTTCTTTGCATTGATATTACTACTGGAGTGAATTACTTCTAGATGAAAGAAAAGGATCTTAGTTTAAATTTTCATTAAGTGTAGCTTCTTATCTGAGGATTAAGTGGCACTGGAAGAGTTTTATTATCGCCATAATTATGGGTGAAGAAGTTAATTATTCCTGTTTTAATGTTTCTCCATATTGGCTAATAGAAGTGTGTGTTGACTTTAGTATGGAAATTTTAAGCTGAAATCTAAAAATAATAGAAAAAACTGTGGACAAAGGGCAAAAAGGATTTTGTTTTTTTAGGAGGAAGGTGGACTGTAACAATAGCTTGGTGGGACTGTAGCACAAATGATGGGTTAGGTAGGGCGAGAACAGAAAACTGGTTCAAGAGCAGGAAATGGAAAGATGAAAACTGTGAAGGATAATTTATCATTTCAGGTGCTAGCCCTCTTGACTGGCCTTGCTTTCTAGAGCAGTTGCTCCTAGTTTAGTATTCTGGATCTTCTTTGGACCTGCGTGTACTGCAGGGAAGAGGTCAGTATTTCTGAGCAGGGCGAGTGGTCCGTGATCCCTCCGCTGAGCCCTCATTGCTCCGCACAGGCTGTAACGTGTGGCTGCTCTGTGTTCCAGCAGCACACTCCTGTCCTTTGGGCCCTGGATCACCTCTTGCAGCAAGAGCTGTGCGGGCACTGCCTTGGCTCTGTCACACTCAGCCTTGTGCCTGCCCTCCACTGAGCCGGAGGAAGGATGTAGGCTCAGCTGCTTCATTCTCTGAGCATTATTCACAGAAGCTAAAGGGAGGAAAGGTCTCTCCTTTCCCAGTGTTTCCACGAGGGATTTTTGCTCATGTTTTCCAGATAACTTAAAAGTTTTTCTTTTGTTTTAGATGGTTTACTTCTGTCTCCTTAGGGAACTACAGGGCACGCTCTGGCAAATTTCTTGATTTTCAAATGCCTTATCTATTTTTTTGTTTCCTGCTCTTTCTTTCATTTTCAGAGATACAATTTCGTCCTTTGGTGTCTTCTCTGGTGGTTTGCTGTATCGATTCTCAGGATAAACCTTTGGAGCAAAGGCTGCTGTGTTTGTCTTTTGCTTAGGCCACACTGCATGCTTTTGCTGTAGGAATTTCTACTGTTGTAGTGGCAGGGTCCTTCAGGGAGCAGAGGTTTTACAGTTTTCCTTTGTGGAGTTCTGGTGATGTTAGCAGGTGTATCTCTGTTTAGAGGGATACTGTTTGGCCAGTTTGCACCTTCCTTCCTTCCTTCCTTCCTGAAGGATATTGCCTTCTCATTATACTTTTCTCCAGTAAATCAAAGCAACGTATCTTCAGTGAATTCCTTCTGAGGGAGAGAGAACAGCTTGCAAACACCACTTTTTTTTCATTGTAGAATTGGACAACAAGAGCTGGAAATACTTTATGAGGCCCTTAAAATTCCCCTCTGTCCCTGGAGGTTTATGTGGTTTCTATAAATACTTAATTTCTTTGCTTTGCTTCAGATATTTGGCAGTTAAAAGGCAGGGAAGAGCCCAGATTAGTGTGAGATGTTCTTATTAATTATTAGATGGAAGGATATTTATACACTTTCTTACAAACTTTCATTGGACTCCATGCAAAACAGGAGTGGAAAGATTGGAAGCTTTTAAGTGGTTCAAAGGTACTACTGCTGCCTTTGACCAAATAAATGCCTTACAGTTTTTGAAAATACATGTTTGTATTTCTTCATTGCTGTCTTATGGTGTTTGAAATTTGTAAGTGACTTCACTCATGCAGTGACTGTTTTTCAGAAATTATTACTGGATTTTATGGGACTGACTCTTATATGTCTGAGTCAGGAAGAATTCGGTGAAAGTCTGTGAATTAATAGCAGTTTAAAATTGTGTATGTCTTAAATCTGTGGAAGCAAATGAAAAGTACTGTTTAATTATCCACCTGAAATCAGTGTGCAGAAGAAGCAACTCAAACTGGTTTATAACTCTCACAGGGTGTAATTTATAATGTGCATAAAAAGTGCCATAGAGAAAGCAAATTGATTAGGAAATTCTGAAGTGTTAGGATTATTTCAAAGCTGTGAGCCCCTTTTTTATTTTTATGTAAGAACCTGAGTACTTAGTAGTATTATCCATTTCTGCCAATTGCATCAGACAGGAACACTAATTATCTCACTTCATTGCAAAATTTAACACAGATAAAGCTGTTTAGTTAAAGCCATAGTGAAATATGCCTCCCTTACCCTTAGGCTCCTTCCAGTCACCATCTGAGGACGCTCATCCTCACTTTTCCAATATGGACCCAAAGCTCCTTTTCCCAACTGGCAGTGGCACCAGTAGCTGACAAAGCTGACACATTTACTCCCTCGTGACACACTCCTCTTGCCAGGCTTCTTGCATAGCTCTTAGCCTGATTGAAACAAACATGATCACTGAGACAAGTCTGGGGTATGTTTGATTATTTGGCTGCTGCTTCAGAAATTGAGATTTTTACTCACCAAACAAGACAGGTGCTATTTTCAGAGTGGGGAAGCACTCTGCAAACCCAAGTCTGTGACTGAGCAAGCAGTAAGGAAATCCTCTCCTTTGCCCTCTCCAAGCCCTGACTTTGGCTGTACGGATAGGTTCTCAGGTTTGCACTTGGAAGGCAGAGCAGGCAATCTGCTGCCACGGCTCATGTGCTGATTAGTCCTCAACCCTTTTGCTGTTTGTATGCACTTAATTGTTTTTTGCTGGCAGACACACACAGTTCAGCACCAGATTTTGACACGCACATGCTGCTGTCCCGGAGGATTTGCAGAGAGGGCTGTCTTGCAGCTGCTGCATTTTCCACCAGTTAAATTGACAGTTACCTACTGTGTGGAGTTGCTAGGAGAAGGTGAACAGTCATCATTACAGCATATTCCTTCAATAACAACCTGTAGCGCTCGCTGATTTCTCTCCTGCAGGGATTTAGACGTGTCTTTGCTACTGACTTAGCATTTGTACAGTCATATTTTTATTGACAGGCTGGTAGATATTTATTCAATAAGAAACAATTCAGGATCAACTAAAGAGAGGAAAGCTCTGGCATTTGAACATACCCTCTTTTTGTAGGGTGATGTGGCTGATACTGGCATCTACCATCTGCTTTCCTATTGCAGCCTGTTTCTCCAACCTGCAAAGCAGAAACCAGCCTTTCTTTCCTTCCGGATTGTTAAAGCCATTCACATTTATCCTGCATGGCAATGAATTATAGTCCATTTTAAGGAATCTTTTGTGCTTCTGTGTGTATTCCTACAGCAGAAAAAGTGCATGAGAAAGGAGCTTGAGCAGTCAGTAGTATAAGTAGCTGGCTCTCCCGTATGGATTAGACTCGTGAGGTCAGAGGAGCTGTGTGTACTTGCTCTGTGCTTGGGGGGGAAGAGTGGATTTGTCTGTCAAAGTGAATAGCGATTCAGGCAGGATCGTCCCTCAGCTGTTGTAATTCTGATGTGTTTTGATATGACAGCAGCTACTGTCTAACATGCGTGGATCTTCTGAAATTTGTAGTGGACTAAGGACTGCTTTTACTTGCTGCTGAGCCTGACTGTAACTGTATCGCTGTAGGACAATAACGATGGGGGCTCGAGCGACAGAAACAACTCGGGAACTGGAAAGCGCCTCTGTACAGTACCAAATAGGAGGACATACAGAGAAAATGTGGCAACGACTCAAAGGAATGTGAGTAGCTTGTCTCCTTGGCTTTTGTTCTGTTCCCTGGGAAAGATAATTTTCTTCTGTTTGTTAAAATGTCTAATTAGCAAACGGGAGAGTTATCTTTAAGCTGTGAACAGTATTTGCTCTCACAATACAGTACGTCGTTCTCGTTTACGATGGTACTTAGATTAATGTCTGACTCTCTATTAGGTTCAGTCATCTCATTTAAAAGATGTATAATGAATGAGAGTTATTATCCAAATTGAAATGCAGGTAAGTCCTTCCAAGTTAGCACTTCCATATCTCTGATGTGATTTTGTAAATGTTATCTTCAGAATCAGCATTTCTGGAGCTGTTTCATCATTCCGGTCAGTATGTATGGGTAAGTATATCATTGCAATTCTATAGGAAGTACTAATACTTTGCCTTTAAGATTGAAGGTAAAAAAGTCTGTATTAAAAGATGCTTAGCTATTAGGAAGTTGCTGTGTCTGTTTTTTGTCAATTATTTTGGTGTTCAATAATGCTAGAAACTGATTGACAGAGTGTTTGAGGGGACCACTATTTACCTGCTGTGTCTAACTCACTTCTCTCAAATGCATTTTTCATGTAGATTTTGGTGCAAATGATCAGTAAATAAACATCTGCAACCTGTCCAAGAGAAACTCTAGTGTGTCCTAAACCCCTCAGTCTTCAGCATCTCCTTTTAAGTATTTGCCAGCTTTTTGCTCTGAAAGCTGATGTCAGCATGTTACAAATAAATACATGTTACACTTGTTGAAGCAAGGAAACGGCACTATTATTTTTGCTGGAAAGATTCGTAATCCTGGCTTTCTAAAGGTATTCCATAGATGCTATATTGTGCCTCAGCTGTTGAAGGTAAACAGGGTATTTGAAGTGTGGAGGATTAGATGCATCGGCTGTGGCACTGCCTGTTTCCCCTGTGCATTGGGTAGAGGCTCAAACTGGCTGTGGGGAAGGGACTTTCCACCATCTGCTTTCTTTTAAGAGAAATTGGTTTGCTTGATTGGAAAGTCACTTTTCAGGTGTGGCCAGGGATTTATCATAACTTCTCTGTGACATGCCTTTGAATATTTGCTCTGAATCCTATCATCAGTCTGTTTAAGATAATGCACTTTGGGAAAAATCTCCCCATAAAAACTCCAAAGTGTACACAGCAGAGCAAATATTTTGATTATTTGGTGATGGTGTCACATTTTGCCTCTGAATTTCTGCTACCAGAGACCTCCATCAGTTTGTGCAGATTTCCATTTGTGTAGGGTCTTAGCTGCTGTTTTTGTTTGTTCTGTAAGTTCTCTGTTACCACTAGACTCTTGGGTTGAAACATTTCCTTTCAGCTGCCTCTGGAATTGTACCATTAAATAAACTAACGTAAATAATTAAACATTGGTGACACTCAGCACAAGAGCTCCAGGAAATAAGGTTCATGCTTCTTTAGGAGCAGTTAAAATGATATTTGGAGTTTGTGGTGTATCAATATCAAATGGAGCTTAAGTGTTCAGAAACCCCGCACCTTTCACAGGTTGGTGCCAACCTCATGATTGTTGTGACAAGATGATGCTAAAATACTTGTATTTTAAAAAACCAGATTATATTATTAGATATGTGCTCAGCAGACTGTTTTTCAAACTTACCAATGGTTTCATTTTAATTATTCAGTAGTTTGGAAATCACTGACTAGGCAATATTATGAATATTGCATGGGGAAATTTCAGAGAGTTGAAATTTTCAGAGTAGACATCTGGGCTCACTTTATAGTATAAGCATCAATCATTAAGGAAAAGGATTCATTTTGTTGATGAACAGATATCAAAGTAGAAGCATGTGTGTATGTGGTAGGGGAGAGGGACAGATAAGTGGGACTGCCAGATAATCTGACTTGGGAAGAATTCTTTTATAAACTGTCAGGAGAATTGTTTCATCTTAGGGATGGGAACTGTTAATGAGACTACGTATAATGCCAAATTATGGAGTTTTTAAAGTAGCGTGCAGTAGTATATTTACACTTGAAGTCAAGACTTCATGGTTCGAATTATGAAGCCAAATCTGTTCTTGCTGATAGATTCCACAGACCTACATAATTTTCATGTAATTTCAATACAATTTTACTCTATTTTGCTAGTCAGGAGTGCTGATTATCTTCTTGCAAGCAGGTCATTATTTCTGAAAGAACATTGGATTTCCTTTAGGTAACTATCTGAATAGTGTTCAAAAGCTGTACAATAGACTCTTACCTAAAATTAGCTTTAATTTTCTGTTATGTCAGCTTTTTTTTCATAATTGACTTTTAATTATGAATTTGGCAGCAGAATTCCATTTAACCTCATATGTCTTGGGGTATTTTTGTTGTTGGCTTGCTGGTTTTTTCCATTTATTTTTGTGAAATAGAGACTATTCTAGAAGATAGGTGAGTTGAATGCGCTTGAAGCTAAATGAAGATCCTTACTTGAATGCCCAACAAGAAAAGCTGTCTACTGTGGAAGCTTGAATGAAAGGGCCTTTTTATAGGTTTTCTATTCTATAGGCTTTCATAGATCTTTCTAGTCTAAGTGTTGCAATAAAGACTGGGATGTTTTGAATACAATTAAAATGATATGTAACTTTTATTGGGTTCCTGGTGCTTTACAACCAAGCTCTTACTTCTGTATGGCAAGTAAAAATCCCACTCTGCTTTCCTTACACTGGAATTGCAGCAGTGCTGCAACCAAGGACATTATCTGGCAGAGAAGATATTAATTTGAATTTCATAACTTGATCCTTAGCATTGGTGCTGATTTTATTGATGCCTGAATGTATAAAACACAAGCTCAGTGAAACAAGACATGTGAAAATGAGTTGTGTAAATTTCTGTCTTGACTGTAGCTTCTGGTTTTTGAATTAAGATATTTTCAGTATGCAGACTGCAAGCTTCTAATGTTTTGCAGTTCATGGAGAAAGCAAAAACAAATAACGAGGGGCAGCTAAATAACTCATGTAATAGTGTGGCTTTTATAATTCTCTGTTATGCAGAAGAATAAAAACAAAAGCCATTCAAGTCACTGCAGGAATTCCAGCTGCCTGACTGAAGGGGAGTGTTGTATACCTTCCACTTCAAAAAACATCTTGTCACAGCCCAGCCAAGGGGCTCCTTCTCAGGCTGTTTAATGCCACTGATTACACCTTTTCTCCCTCAACCTTTCATTCTCTATCAGATGGAATCTTACTTCAGACAGTAAGTAGATCTCCAGCTTAAATGTATTATGGTGTCAATCGATCCAGATGATTCGCCACCTAGGAGAGTTTGTCTTCAGGTGCTGATAGAGCATGGTAGGCAGCTCAGAAAGAAAAGCAGCTTTTAAAAAGCATTTTGATTTGGAATGCAGAGAACCAGGTTTAAAGCAGAGGTCTTTATGCTTACTGGCCTTGCAGTATTTGTATTCTCCTTAATCTGCACCTGGACTTGACTTAACTCTGTATTGTTCCTCACTGTGTGGAATCGTGTGCTGTCTGTTTATGGTCTGTTTTGTCTGTTTGCCCCTACACTCAATGTCAACGCAGAACAGCCAGACATCCGCCCCACCATCTTATTTTATTTTGCAAGTAGGCATCTTAGACATCTTCTTTGCAAGTAGCTTCTATTATCCTCATCACCGCTGGACATAGTATTAGGGGTAGGTGCCCTTTCTGAGCTTTGAATTCATTAGTGAGTAAATAACTTGATTTTCATAAATATGCATGTTTGCTAGAATTGTCTCTAATTGTCCAGAAAAATCTCTGAATGGAAAAAGTTAAAGTCCAAGGTTCCAAGAATTTGGGGACTTGAAATTCACATGTGGCTATTATAGACTACTTTATGAAAGTGTTACTTCTTTAAAATGAGAATGTTATTGTCATCACTGGTTAAAACTAATTTGTGCTACCTTGTATGGCAAAAAGGATTTGGAAAACAGTCATAAGCTTCTTTCCTTACCTTCTTCCCTTTCTTTTCCTCCACATTCAACGTAACAGACCCCGATTTCTGTGGGAAGGAAAGTCTAAACTGTTTTAGGCACTAAAAGGGACTGACATGTAGACCCAGTTTGTTAAACCTGCAATGCTGCAGTGACAAATTGCATGCATACACATTTTGTAGAGACAAAAAGGGGCCTTAGCCACTGATTTGGGGAAATTTGGCTTGATGTCAAAGTAGAAAATCGGCTTCCTGCGCACCTGCTGAATTATCAGAAGATAGAATTCTTTCAAAGGCATTGAATAGAATCCAGATGAACAGCTTAGTTAGGTCTAAAATGGACCAGAATGGGTAACTTTATATAGAGAACAGTCATTCCTCCACTAGGTCCATGGATACTGGTAGAAGAGTGATAGAACAGTTTCCAGAACCAGATATGACAAAGAGTTTTTCTGAGTTGCTTGTTTACATTTTATTTTATACCGCATTTCATGTTTGCTTATTGTCTTTGTTTCTATGGTCTATTTGCCTTAACTGTGGTAGTTCAGTAAAGCTTAACTGAAGAGATTATTATATTATGATATAAACATTTATCAGTTTGTGAGTTCTGAACAAATGAAAAGAGGAAAAGAGATAGAATTACAGGTGGATATCTATGGCAAAAAGTAGCAGGACAGATTGTCACTTACTGCTAACAACATCAGGAACAAATGGGTATACAGTTCAAGTAGTTTTTACTTGTAACGTTGCCTATTTTTACTTGCTTGTCATGTGAAAACTCTCCTATAAAGTAAAGTCATAAGCTCTTAAAGGTAATCAAAATGACAGGTATTTCTAAGGGGACTTTAAGTAAAATTAAAGTTGATTTCAGAAATGCTCTGAACAGAAAATGGAAGGTATATGATGATGTACCTGTTGATTGATATGCATCTCATTAGTGCTATAATTACAGTAAGAATGGTTTCATTATAAGTTGTGAACAGCTGCTTTTGCTTTTGAAACCAAAGTCTGTTTCTTCACCTGAGTAGACAGGTAAACAATTTATAACTTTGTAACTTACAAATATGTATCTAATTAAATGTATAATATGATAAATTTCAAATTTTCAGTAAGTCTAGATTTTTAGCTACTTAGCATTAGCAATTTAGAGAAATCCTTTATCCAGTGATATTATTTTACTGTTACAAAGGTATTTCCATTATTATTGTATAGATAATAGGCATAGAATTAATTTTCAGGTTCATATTAATTTTTTTTCTGCTATTTCTGGCATGTACCAATGCTGTTGATGGATTAGAATAAATGCTGATCCTCTATTTTACTGTGGGTAGGTGAATTGCTGTGCTTATAGAACGCTCTACTAGAAATGATTGCAAAATGAAGGAGTGGTGCACAAGCCATAATTTGCCTATGATGCCAGTAAGAACAGTAGCAGTGTGTTTACAGGTGTCACAGTCCCCAAATAATACAATAAAATACTGAGATTCCCCATTAGAGCTTTAAATGGACATGTTCATACACCCCTCACATAAGTGTCCAATTAAAATTAGGTGTTATATCTAAGGCCAACAGAAAGGAGATTAAAGATAACATTTTATGAAGCTGACTACTAAACTGCAGTTTAATGAAGTCTAAAATTTCTGTGTTCTGTATTTTTGTTTAGCTTAGGCGTCTGACTCTACTTGTGATACATTCAACACTTCTAAGATTTCCTAAAAGATACTTTCTGTGGCTATTTACCTTATAAGTGTTCTATTCAGATCTCTGCTTAGAAAGAGATTATATATAATTGACTACACAAATAATTACTTTCCTCTTATTTTGCACTCCTACCTGCTCCTTGTGCAGGGGTCCTTGATTGCCGTGCACACTGACCAATTATTATAAAGGTTTCTTTAAAAACTTCATTCTCTAATTTAGCTGTTGCACATTGAAGCCTGCCACAGTTTCTCAGAGCTATGGGTCAAAACCCCAGAGTTCATATGGCCCTCCCACATGTAACTCCCAGGTTCTGCTCCACCTCCACAACAGAGTGAAGTCAAAATATCTGGATAGGGGAAAAAAGGCCTTTTGTCTTGCTAATTATATAGAGTTAGAAAAAATGCAAATGCCTAAATACTGAAATTACATAGTTACCAGTGGAAGTTATAATAAAAATAGGCATTCGCTTCATACATCTGAAAGAGAAACATAACCTCAAGTTTGTCAAAATCATGCCTGACAGATTTTTTCCTGTAAGATGTCAAAATAATCGTTTAGGAGTGAACCCATTTAGTACTGTTCCATTTTGTTTGTGTTTGCCATCTGATCTGGCTTACTCCTGGTATAATCTCTGGAGGAGGGCTAGAACAAAACGGTTGCAATTATTTCTGCTGCCGTTTACTGGAGACTATTTGACAACTAAGACTGCAAAAAAGGTGTAAGATCTACTATGGTAGCGAGTCCTCCAGTACTACTGTATTGTATCTAACATGAAAGGTTTATTTTTGTCAAAAGCCCCCTCCAGACATTCAAAGCCTTCCAAAAGGAAGGAAAATAACCAACGAATCAACCAGCTAAGGACCAAATGGGCTAAGCTTGACCCACAGACTGCACAGTGACAGAGTTCTTTACTCCTTCTCTGGCAAGAGCAGGTATTTGTTTTTTTGTTTTTCCTTTACTACCTTCCTATACACTTCCATGACGTATTTGAGGTCACCAATGCAATCTGTGGAACTTTTAAAACAAGACTTCATAAAGAGGATCTATAGAAGCAGTCAGAACTTAATACAAAGTAAATTCTTTCATTTTACTGGGGAGATGGGGAAAACTGAGCAGTTGTGACTAAAAGGAGAGAAAATTGCACTCTGCTGTGGTTAAGGGAAGCTAAATAGAAATTGAGTACATCACTTATAAAGTTACAGCTGACAATGAAGTGACTCAGTTTTCACAGTCCATAAAGCTTTGCAATTAGTCAGGCAGTGCTGCAGACTGAAGCAGCCAGCCTTCTCCCCAACCTCTCTTTTCTTTTGCAGAACTGCTTAGGCTTGTAAAGAGCTACTGCATTCAGTTTCTGTTAAAGGCTGCAGCTGCTTACAGCATAGACACATTTCCTGAATACATATATGCAAGAAATAGTGATTTTAAAGGAGTATGTGGCTTGCTCCTAAAAGCTTGCATGTTTCTGACTTGACCAGCATATGTAATTTCGTTTGTGAAGTCAAATACCATTAACATGATATTATATTTATTCCTGTGGATTCTGCTAGAAACGTGATTTCCAAAGTGGTTTTCTGTGAGTGGAGTGAGTTTTTCAGATGCATTATCCCGAAAAGGTGACCTTTTTCTGTAGTTACCGTGGATTGTTTCGCACGATACATTCTTGCCTCCCCACTCTTATTGCTGCCTCCATGCTCTTTTTTAGCTGTTCTGGTGTGACTGGTTTTGATACCACCCAGGGATTTCTTCAGGGGTAAAAACAGCAATAACTTTTTTTTTTACCCTTACTATAAACTTAAACTTTATCAGTTCCTACGTTGGATTCCCTCTGTGTTTTCATACCTATCTTGCATATATATATATATATATGTAGTTGTCCCCTTATGACGGAGAAAGTTGTCTGAGGACAGGACTACCTGAAGTTAAAGGAGATGATCCTACTTGAGCAGCTCTCTAAGAAAACAATCATGGTCTTGAATCTGTCATGTTTTAAGTCCTTGGTTCTATGGTATTGTAAATCCAGTACTAGGCTACCTAGTATTGTATCAAAACGTGACAGAAAATGTTGATCGTAGATGAACTTCTTCTGAGGGTTCTATTTTGTTCCCGTATTTTTGAAAGGCTAACTTTGAACTAGCAGGTTTTATGAAGATCCAGCACTGCCCACGTCACTCCAGAGTTATGATGCACAGATAACATCTGTGCTTTTGTAGCCTGCAAATAGCTGGCCTGAAAGGCGGCCAGTATAAACATCCGTGTTGTGTGCTTGGGCTAATTCAGGACAATTGTAATCATTTATTTGCACCTCAGCTGAATCAGTGAAGTGCTGCTGGGTAATCTATAACCAGCAGTTACAGAACTGTATTCTAAGCCCCCCTGTGCCTATTGTTTGCCTTGGCTCTATAAAGCCCTTTGCCACCACTGGCAATATCTCGTGGATCTGCAAATCAAAAATAAAAAACCTGAAAAGTGCTTTATTAAAATTTTTATTCTTCTTGAAGTGAATGCCCTGAGAATGAGTACTCATTAGCTGCAGTTGTGCTGTTTATGGTCTGTACATGAAGCTGGACTGTAATGAGATTTAGTACGGTTTATTTTGAAAGAGTAAGAGAAGTATGCTCATCTGAGTCAGTGTCGTGAAATGACAAAAAGCATTCCTGAGTTGCTCGTCTCTTTGACAATTTAGGCAAATACGTCTGATTTTAAATGTTCCAGAAAAGCCACTATATCTTGATATATCATTTGCTGCAGAACATTAAAATAACATGGATATTAAAGTTTTGCTTTTTCCAGAATTAGTGATTCTATAAATATCACTCCAATGTTAAAAAGTGCTTTTTCTTGTCTTCTTCACTGATCTCACGTTTGTAATCATTATCATTTAGCATTTTTGTATGATTTTGTTGCTATGTATTTAATAAGTTTTTCTGAATAAGAGACTGTGGAATTCCAGCCATTCAACCCTCCAAGCATAATGTAGATATTATTTGAAGCAGTGTTATTTAACTAGGATCGATCTCAAGGAAGAAGTTTGTCTGTACAAGTGCTTATGCTCCATTATCTATTGTTTGACATTGGCTGCAGTTTGTTTGACCCAACCGTTCTCCAGACTTTTGGCGCCCCAGGAAAACAAGTAGCCTCCATAAATATTATGGAGACATTTAATTGTTGTGAATTTCTCTGATAAATAGTGTTTGGAGGAGCTACATTTGAATGGTTCACTGTTAGTGTAATTTATGCCAGAAAGAGAGTAAAGAATAAACTGCTGGGTAGAATTTACTTCTTTCTTCAGTTCTTCTGCAATACAGAACTGTTCTGCCTGGGAAATTTGAAATTAAAGAAGGTTTTTTTCCTTCTGTGTTATCTGCAGAATTTATTGAAGAATTAACATCTAGCATCATTCTTACCTACGGTTATATGTTTTGTATTTTTATTTACCGTGTTTTGAATATTTTTCTGGTTTTGGTTTTGCTTTTATTTTGCAATACCTTGGACACCACTTAGCTTAATTCTGTAGCTTTGTTTTGCTATTTTACTAAAGGCTTGAGTTTTTTGCTTCTAAACGGAAGATTTTTATTACCTTCACTATATTTCCTAATCTCAAATACATTCGCTTAATATAACTCTGATACCTGTTTGGCAGAAATGCCAAACATACCAGGTTCATCTGGAGCTCCAAATTGTTGTCCGTTTTGACAGTTCCTTTTTATCTTCAGTGTGTGATTTTCTGATGCACAGGCAACTGCACTGCAAAAAGCATTACATCATTGGCATTAATTTCCATTAGGGTGGGCTGGAATGCAGAATTCCTGCTCTGAAGAATACATAAAAAAAACCTTGAAAAAGGCCACCAAGATTAAAAGCTCAGAAGAATGAGTATTCTGAAATGTCTTTTAAAAAATTTGAATAAGTATCTCTTTCTGACTTTTCAACTTCCAAACCCTTAAACTGAAGTGGCAGCAACCTGATTATTTGAGAGCCGCTTGTCCTAGTCCCTGTGCTGCCAAAGATGACCTGGGAACACAGCTCTGAGCAACCCAGAGGAATAGTTCCCCATAGTCAGGAAATTTGAGATAGATATAATTTTATAAGCAAAGTAAGCTGTGCATGACATCTGAAATTTTCCATTGAAGAAGTTCAATTATAAAATTACTGACCAGAGTAAACTCTGATTTGCTTATTTTCAACTTATCTAGAAAGACCTTGGATTTTACAGGTAATTGAAAATCGGATGTTTCTCTTTCACAGAAAACTGCTGAAGTATCAGAGAAGGTTTTATGTTTCAATGGCTACCAAGACATGCTCACTAGCCATGATTCAGTTAAAGTTTACAGACCGGGTTTATGGGATAATCCTGTAGCAGTCAATGGCAGTAAAATGGAGATAGCCTTTTCCCTGCCATATTCTGCTGTGACAAGGAATCCCTATTTTAGTATTATCTCGTCCTTGAACAGGCACTGTAGTTCTTAATTCTAAATAACTGGAACAGAGATGAGACTTCAAATTAATTTACCTGTGAGTATTTGAAATTTGTCTCCATCTCTTAATGCAATGCATGTATTTTGTGCCTTTAACATGTATTATATATATGGCACATTATTATATTATGCTGGAAAGTGTTGAGTCCTTCCTTGATGTTTCTGTCCTGAAGACTCCTCAAAACTGCCTGATTGTCTTGATTTTATTGAGTGAAATAGTACACTTACCTCTGGAAGGAAAACTGCAATCATTGAATGATGGACAGTATTAGAGTGGTGCATGTATATGTAAAAGGAGTGGAAAAAAATGTATACTCTTCAAAGTAATTTTATCTCTACTGGATCTGATTGGTATAAATTTTGTTCTTAAAATGTGGTAAATAGAAAATTTGGCTTATTTCGACCTTTTGATTTTGAAGTTCCTTTCTAAACAGATTGATTTAATACTGCTTGTTTCTCTAAAATATTAAAAAATATTTGTCAAAGACATGTCAAAATGAAGAATGGTAATAACTTACACGTGTAAATAGTTTAGTGATAATTGTGGGAAAGCTTTGCCTCCAAGAGAGAAATATGTAATTCTGTTTTTAGTTATTTTCTTGGGTAGCTCAGTTAGCCATTTTCTACTTTGTGTGAGCTACCCATTGAAATGGGATTCCCTCTCCACTTGATTACTAGAAAATCCCTACTGTTCCAGAAATGATTACAAGTAACTAGGCATGAAAGTGTTAAAACATTTTGTTTCAATACAGTTATAAACCTATATGGGTAATTGTATTCCTGGCTTTGTAATTAAAAAAACCTTGATGCATACTTAGAGGCTTTTTAGTAAGAAATAAAAAATTGGTAATGTGTTCCCATGACAGAGCAATTACAATTCCAAGAATGCCAAATGGACAACTTATGAACGCTTAGGGCCTAGGCCTTATGATCCTTACTCTAGTTCAATATATCAAACCTTTTGCAGTTTTACATATGGTGACTGAATTGAAATAGACTTGAAAAATACTGTGTAAAGCTCTATAACGGCAATGTAAAGTGACAACAGATGTGATTTCTCACACTAAAATGCATTCTTATCATTTGACAATGATTCTCATTATGATGATACTCCTGGCATGGAACTGAAATTTTTCTACATTGTACAAGCTATATTAAATCTGTCTTTAGCTGGCACCCATGCCTTACTGAAGTTGGCAGAGTACCACATGCATGGGATCGATTCCAGCTTTCTATATGGCCACGATTACAAAAATCTCCATATGATGCTTCACTTCTGAAAATTAGTTGATGATTTTCACAAAAGGGCTGCTGCATAATGTAATTCTGAATCTCAGCAAGAAGTACTTCATGGCGCAGCTATGGGCTCTATTTGCTCAGTCGTCTGCTTTTATTCAGTCCATTATGATCTAATAATATTTAAATGCACTCCAGTTCCTGGCTGTACTGGGGCTTTGTGGTTTGATCTGCAAATCTTACAAGGCTGCAGTTCAGAGATGTAAGAAAATGTCAAGATCCAACAATCAATTTTTTCTTTCAGGTACAATGTGTGTTTTACTACAGATTTTTCTGAAATGAACAGCATGAAGGAGGTTTGGGGGTTTTGAATGACGAATATAAAATACATGTAGTAGTTTTTGAGGAATTATTAAGATAATACGGTTGAAGTTGTGCCTATAGAGCATAGACCATAGAACTTCAGCCTGCAATTTCTCAATCCAGTCAATAACCAAATAAAATTAGCCTGGTTCTGGTCTCACTTAAACCAGTATAATTGGACACTATTGAATTACGACACAATAAATGAGACCTCAAAACAGATTTACTTTATTGTGACAAAAGAGCACAGTATTTCATGGATGCAGTGGAATTTGGCTAAGGTTTATTGGTAATTACTTTTTATGAACACTGGCCTATGTCAAGCATGTTATAATTTTCAGAGTTAATTCTTACTGGATATGATTCTTATTTTCTTAATTGCTAGGTGAACAAATCACCTGATCGAACAAGAATGATTCCCTGAATCCTCTCCTTTTTTTTCTTCTCTTTTTTTTTTCTTTTCTCCCAAGGGAAAGAAACATGTTTACCTCCCTTTGTCTATCACTTGGCTGCAGCCATAGTAGTAACACAGAAACAGATTGCACCGAATTTGCTATTTATTGCTCTGATTTTGGATTTTTGCCACTCTCACTAATGAGCTATGTTTTTTCAGATAGACAAATTAAGGATGGGCTCCTCAGCTCACATGCATTCAATTGTATCCCAGTTTGGCATTAAATTTATTTTTAACAATAAAATCAGCAGATTATAATTTGTATTATGATTATCACAAATAGATCTCACCATGTTTAATGCAACTGTGAAGTTTTGAAAGTGCAGATGAGGGGAGTTAGACCTTGAATGAAAAAACAGTTGCACAGCATTGTCTAAAATTTTATTTTGGCAGTTTTTCTGTAGTAATTTGGGGAAGGGGAACAGGGGAAAAGAGAGGGGACAATTTTATCTAATAACACCCCCCCCTCAAACCAAACAATTACATTGCATTCCTTTCTAGTGCAGTATTCAGTTAGCATGACAGGCACAAGATTGGAGAGTATTTGGTATAATAGTTGAAGTATCTACCACACTAAGTGATGAAGTCTTAAATGTTGTACTTGCATTTTTACGGGTAGCTGAAGGCTTCTCAGTATATACTCAGCACTTCTAAGAGTGTTTAATGAAAGTTAGAAGTTTTGTTTTTTCTCTGTTGGGTTGCCTCCGAGGGAAGTGTCAGAAGCACAAAAGCCTTTGTTGCTTCACTTCATGATTAAATACAGCCTTCCCTATTGAAAGAACTCTTTTCTTTTGCATTATCATCCTGTTACAAAATGTCTATTCCCATCACAAATATTTCAGTTTCCCTATGCTTCGCTTCATAATTAACACTGAAAGCCTAACATTGTAAGTCTAGAAGCTGCCATTTCTTCATGTGCGAAGATTTAAGCTCAGCAGTTATACATGTAAAAGAGATGTTTTACTCAGTAAACTATCCCATTACCAGAAGTATACTACTAATAAGCAAATGTAGGCTACTACTTTTAATTTAAATTTCATTATCCACAAGGCATCAATGCCTACATAGGTAATTGCAACTACCCGGATTGCCTTATCTTTGTAAATGGATTATGGAAGTGAAAATGAAGAAAGGTGTTATCTGGGAAACAATATATTACCAATTATAGTGAAGAGATTATACAATCATAACACTTCTATTCAGGCCTTTGTAGTTCAATGGAAGGTAGCTTTTTTCCTGTTAACATTAACACTTTCCTAAAAGATTAGGTAATCTTAAAAGATCACATTTATACAGTGGGAAAAATTAACACCAGAAATTATCCCACTTATCTGTGGCAGCTTCAGTTCACAGCTTTGGATTTAGTGGCATGTGCTTGCTTCAGTAGTCAAGCTGTTTTCTTCTCACTTACTTCTTCAATCTTTTTTGGAAAGGAGAGTTACCTTTAATCCAGATTGTTTGTAGGAATCCATATAATTTCAAGGATCTTCCTTATTGGAACAGATAAATAGGTAACGGATGTGGCATGGAGTGGGAATGAGCTGTCAGAACTGGGGTACAAGTATTAATTTACAGCCATAACTGGTGTACTGAGAAATGAAATCCCTAAATTGTATCAAAAAGATTTTCCCTCAGTGAAGCTGAAAAACACAAGGAAATGTTATGCCAGTACTGTTCACGGCAAAGCCAGTGCTGAAGCACTGTTAACAAAACCATGAGATTGCTTCCCTCCCCCAGCGCAATCGGAACAATAGAAAACACAGAATCAAAGATGCAGTGTTTTATATTTGCTTGGCACCATGCTAACTTAATCAAGAATGAACTTGCTCAAGGATTTTTTCCATAGAAATAGGACAACAAGCTTTTCTGGTACCACTCCCAGAGTATGACTCACAAAGAGAAAGCAGCAGAGAAAGACAGTGGTTTTTTTTTTTCCTTTCACAAAACCACTCGTTTCCTTGCAAGGTTATGCACTTGTTTTTGTTTCTAAATGTGTCACTTTGATTCTTTTCCTATTGATGTTTGAAAAACTAGTCTTAAAGGTAGATGATGTCAGTGTTGATGGAGCAGATTGTCATCCCCCTCCATTTTTGCTGAAAGATGGATGCTACATTCTGTGTTTTTAGTCACTTCAATGCAATGTGAAATCCTGACACGATTACAAGTTCTCTGGCTCCTTACCAAATGAGTGTTCTAGCAAAACAGACCAAATGATACCAATAAATTTTCTCTCATCATTCATTCATTAGCGTTAAGAAGTATTGTGATGTGCAAGACTTCTCTCAATAGTTAAGGTGCTTCTCGCTCAAGCTAGACCCAAAAGCTAGCTTTTCACTTCATTTTTTAAAATCAGCTTCTAAAAAATATACTTAAAAACTCTGAGAAGGATTTTTTGTTCTACTTGTTACAGATGATTAAAATTCCTGAACTCACATTTAGTTGCAGTTACTTGGTAAAATTAGGTCATTGTTCCACATTCTTGTTAATGTCATGTTTCCTGTCTGCTGTAGTTCATTATCACAAAATCATGGAATAGGTGAGACTGGAAGGGAGCATAGTGGGTCGTCTGATCCAACCTCCGTGCTCAAGCAGGGCCCCTAGAGCACATAGCACCAGATTGCATCCAGATGATTCTTGAATATCTCTAGTGAGGGAGACTCCACAACCTTTGGGCAATCTGTTCCAGTGTTTGGTCACCTGCACAATAAAGAAATTCTTCCTTGTGTTCAGGTGGAACTTCCTGTGCATTAGTTTCTGCCCATTGCCTCTTATCCTATTGCTCAGCACCTCTGAGAAGAGCCTGGCTCTGTTGTCTTGGCACTCTCCCTTCAGATATGGACAGCCATTGACAAGGTCTCCTTTTAGTCGCCACTTCTAGAGGCTGAACAGGCCCAGCTCTCTCAGCCTTTCCTTGTAAGAGAGATGCTCCTGTCCCTTTATCGTCTTTGTTGCCATCCTCTGGACTCGCCCCAGGAGCTCTGTGTCTCTCGTGCTGAGGAGCCCAGACCTGGGCACAGCACTCCAGATGTGCCTCACCAGGGCTGAGCAGAGGGGCAGGATCACCTCCCTCGACCTGCTGGCAATGCTCTTCCCAATGCACCCCAGGATCCCATTGGCCTTCCTGGCCACAGGGGCACTGCTGGCTCATGGACAGTGGCTGTCCACCAGGACCCCCAGGTCCTTTTCCACAGAGCTGCTCCAGTGGACAATCCCCAGCCTGTGCTGGTGTGTGGGGCTGTTTCTCCCCAGGTGCAGGACCTGCATTTGCCTTTATCAAATTTCAAAAAGCTCCTCCCTGCCTATCATCAACCTGTCAGGCTCCTTCTGAAGGGCTGCACAGCACTCAGGGGGATCAGCCACTCCTCCCAGCGAACCTGCTGAGGAGGCATCTGCCCCTTCAGCCAAGTCACTGCTGAATAATGGGCCCAGTATTGAACCTCGGGGGACACCAAGGCCTCCAGGGAGACTCTGTGCCACTGTTCAGGCAGTTCCCAATACACCTCACTGTCCACTCACCCAGCCCACACTTCCTGAGTTGGCCTGTGAGGATGTGGTGAGACAGTGAAAGCCTTGCTGAAGGAGAGGTAGACAATGTCCATTGCTCCCCCCTCATCCCCCCAGGTGATTTTGACAGTACTGCTTATACTGTCTACATATACTGCAGTCAGACAACTTCTCAAACATTTCATGTAGGTTTTTAGAGCTCTACTAGCACAAATAGTTTAATGTATCTGGGACTATTAAGAAAACACTTGCTGTTCTGAAAGAAAGAGTGAACTAGTACCTGACCTAGAATAAAGGCTTAGTTCTTAGTTTTAATTAATTCCATTTTGGTCTTGTCGCTGACCACAACTTGTTTTGCTAACAAGAGTTTCTTTTAACACTTCATCTCTCAGAGAAAGACGCTGAAGTAACAGAAATTATTTGTGGTGCTTATGGGCTTCTTGAACACCGAAATCTGGTAATCAAACTTAATACATTTCAGATATGCATATGTTAACGGGGCTTTGGGAAATGTGCACTTTTGGGGTGGATGGCTCATAGCTATTTCTTTGCAAGAGTAAAAGTATTAAAAAAGTATTTCAAAGGAATAGTTCAGAAAAAATGGAGAAAGGGAAATGTATTTTGGAAACATGAATTTTCTTTGTCTCTACTCCTGCTCATCTCTGCACTTTTTGATTACTCAGTGTTTCCCCTGATGTGTGCCTGCATGACAATTCCTTTCTATGGACTAACTTCTGGGGCCTCTGAAAGCCAGAGTCACCTGTAGAATTGATTAAATGCTAAAATCTCCATCCCATTAAAAATGTTAAATTCCATATAGTTCTTACCAGATTGTAAATGGTTTCAAGGTTGGAAAGTTCATGAATCTTTTACTTATATGTTATGCAATCAGTTCATCTGGGAAGTCAGTAAGGCAAAGGATTATTGATTAGTTCAGGTGATTTATTCTAATGGGACCTGCCCAAGTCCACCCTGTGTGGGAGTGCTGTCCCATTAAAGATGATGATGTGCAGGAGGAGCAAGTTCTGAACCCTCTCCTCCTGCTCATTTCTCCAGCCTCCAAACAGAAGATTCTGGATAGTGGCCAGACTTGGAAAGTAAGTCTATAGGGTTCACAAAAATAGCATTTTAGTCTGGTGTTTCCTGATCTGCTTATAAAGACAGTCTTTGCAATAGGGAGTTTTTGTAGTGGTTGTATGTGGGTGCACCACAACCTTCCACCCTCTGCATACTCATGTAGACTTACATCTCATTACTGTCTAGCTATTAATTGTATGTGTCTGTGAACAATGATGGCTTCAAGTACTAAGCTGTCAATATGACTTTCCCAGATGAACATCTGAGTAGGCGTAAATGTCATGATAAGCATGCTGCCTCCATGGATCACAGAAAGTTGTTACCTCCTTTTTGCTGATTCTTATGTAACTCTACTTTTGGCTGATAAAGTAGAATAAATACTTACTATTTTTCATAGTCAGCTATGTTAATGTGAAAATTTCTCTTACTGATAGTGATATTTTTTCCTTCCAAATATGTGTTAAATCTGACTGATACTCTTTCCCATATGCTTACTTAGGTGAACTTGAATGCTTTTGAGAATTTTGGTATGCAAGGGTTATATACACCAATACCGATTCAAGTCACCAACATTAATTTGCCCTCAGAAACCATGGATAAAGAAATTAATTGAATACTTCCTTTAACTTAAAAAAAAAGAATAATTTTTAGAGGTAGGAATAATTTTTAGCGGTAGCATTACTGCATACCACTGCTAAAAATATATCTGAGGGGCTGGACTAATCCATGCTTTTGGAAAGCTATAATAAATTTAAAATATAATATTTATGTATTTTTTTAAATCTTCTTTTTTCTATGAATTTTCCAAATTGAAATAGTGTTAGAACTATAATAAATAGCAGGAAAATAATACAAAATTATGGCATGAAATTGATACTTTAGACAAAACTGATGATGCCCTTCGAAAGTAGAGTGATGCAATCTCCACAGCTAAGATAGGTATTGTTAACGCAGAATAGCACAGAAAGATATTTTGTAGAAAAAAAAAAACAAACCCAAACCAAAACCAGCATGATCATAAGCTCCTGTAAAAGAACATGTTATTATTATTTACAGTACAGCATGTAAAAAGATTTTAGAGTTTCTTGGGTTGTATGCTCTGTTTAGGTTCCAGGCTGCTGGTGTAGCTGATAGGCTGCACTGCTAGTGGTGCTTCTTCCTGGGAGTCAGAGTCTGACATTCGTGATGAAACGCAGAATACTGATAATCAGAAAAGAAAACCAAACCCAGAACTTAAATGCAAGATGTTTGGGGAATTCATATGTAGTGTACAGGCTGCCAGTACTAAGTTTATTTAGCATTACTGCTACTCGAAGCAGACACTTCTAAAAGAAGTTCTTTATTGTAATTTTGTGGGGGGAGGTTTTGTGTCAGGGTCAGGAGCAGATGCTTGAACTTTCTAATCTCTTGTTAGACCAGTGCATGAAAAAACCAAACAATGCTGTCTGCTACTTTTAAGCCTTTCAGAGAGCTTCTTTTCAGTGGCAGTTGCAGAACATGAGTGTGAAAATGTTTAAACCAACTGTTCCCTAGGCATCTCTCAGTGTTCATGAGATCCTCAGTACTCAAAGGCTTTCAGAAAAAGCGTGGAGATGAAAGAATTTCTTATATCTTATTCCTTTGTAAAAGGAAGTGCTGATTTTATTTGTCCATTAATGCAATAATTGAATTAAATAGAAAATGCTCCTTTGCTTCCATTTAACTGTTCTATATCAAAGTTTCTAAACATTCTTCTCTTGGTCTACCTCAGTGAAGAGCATAGTTGTGTGCAGGACATAAGAAATCATGCTTACGAGTGACTGATGGTTGTTAATGAAATTTCAGACAAAACAGAGAAATGAAGGTTGAACTTCTGGGAAGTAGTTAGCATGTTTAAGTGCCTAGACCTGAACTTTTGATGGAAACTAATCAGAGGACTTTAATGAGACTTTTAATAAGACTTTTGATAGTCTTGCCTCAATATGTGATGCTAATAAATTCCACCATTACAAGATTCTGCTTGGATAATCGACATAATCAAATTATTTCACTGAAGTATCCATTTGTCACAAGAAACAAATGCAACTCGTTGGCTTCTTACCCATTCTCCTCTTCTTAGGTCCATTTACATGTAACTGAGTTTCTGCAGATCTTTCATCATATCTCATAGCTTAAAACTCCTCACAGTTCTTGTTCGGCAGTTTTTTTCTAGTCTTTTATTTCAAGTTTTCTCCTCGTACCAGTGTGGAAAGTTTAACAGTCTGGCAGTTTAAGCAGAGTCTCATTTCTCTGTGTGTCTGTTTTAACCCTTGGTCTGGAAAAAAATGCTGCAGCTTTTTGGGCATATGCCAAAATCAAAAAAGGAAAAGTGCCAAGTTCTTAGTTTTAAAATGAGACCAGCAAAAGTGTATGAAATGATTCATCACTTCCTGGCAAGTGTAATTATCACTGCAGTCACCAATCTCTATCTACTTGCACCCTTTAAAGATGTGCTACATGTTACTGTAAGTTCCAAAAATTATTGTTTCAGCTGAATCAACTAAAAAAAAAATAGAGTATTAGAGCACACAGGTGTGTGCTTTAAACAGGAAATGATGCTGATCTCTGGGACTCTCAGAGCTGCCTTCCTTTAGATTGGCCCACAAGAAATGTGTCACATCGGTGTAAAGATGGGATATGCTGAGTTTATGGTGGTGGCTATACAAAGGAAAGTATTTCAGCTGGTTTGGCTATTGTTTGTCATTGTTGGAAGCTGACTGCTCAAATTTGAAACCAGTTCCATCTCTTATCATTGTCTAGACCGGGACATTGGAGATACAGTAATTATGTTTATTATTCAGTTCATGTACTTTTTTGACACAGTTTAAGCAAACCACTTGTAGCTTCACTCCTATAGATGCTCCCTGGCCATTATCTATAACCAAAGAATCTTATTTTGACAAGGTATAGTTGTAATTTCTCTGTATTTTGAACCTTATAAAAATGACTCAAAGCATAATTGATTCTGTCTATAAGTAAACTACTGTGGGATGCATTCTCACCAATCACTGCTGAAAGTCTAAAACAAAAATCAGACTTGGTAACATATCGGTGTACTCATTTCTCACATAACATATGTTGTGAGATCTTTGGGGTAGCAATGAGCTTTTTTGTTTTGTTTGTATAGCAACTACACACTGATGTCTTTTATCTACCACTGGCAAATTTGGGTAGTATCACAGCAAACAAATGTTTAAAATATATTGTTTAAAAATTTTACAGTACATGAACATTTTTTCCAAGTTGTTATGCACGATTGCTGTGTTAGTGAAAAGTATTTACCTTACAAATAAATGCTATTATTTAGTATTTCAGCATGTCACCTAAACTCTGCTCGTAACCAGGGGATTGGTGCAAAGAGCTGCCTTTATTCCCCTGATCCTGTGGCATTCAACTCTAGCTGAAGGTCTCTCCTGTGACATTGTGTTGTTGTGTGTTAGGATCAAAGCCTTCCCAAAACATATCTCATCCTGGAATGCTACTAAAAATGGAGGAATCCAGTGGTGTGTAACAAAAGAAATACTAAGAGCGGCAGAAAGGGAGGAGGAAATTACTTCAGTGGAAGTAGTAAGGGAGGGAAAAGACCCAAAAATCTCCAGAAGTGATAGCTGTGGAATGCCCACAACTCACATTATCTAAATTCCTTCCATCACTCTGCCCAGCTGCTGATTAGTTATGTTAGGACAAAACAGTGTTTCAAAGTAGGTTTCAGCTTTAGAATGAGTGAATATATTGTCTGTTTAGGAGGGCTGTATCAAAGTGTAGACATTTCAGTAGTTTTACATCAGGAGAATAAATGGATATTTTGTGCATTGTGATGTTCTATTTAGAATCTTGGATTTACCTTTTAAAATGTCATAGTATCAAAAAGTGCTGGAGATGGAAGTAGATTTCATTTCTAGATTTACATTAGAGTAATTAGGGAGCTGGGAAGGGTGCCAAACACCTCCTATCTTTCAACATATTCTTTAGAGTCCAGAATAGTTATCTTTGACTCCTTCAGGAAACCTGTATGAAGCTGACTTGGGAAATTGCAGTACTCTTTCTCCTTACTCTTCCCTGAGTCAAAGATGCCAGTGAAGAGTCCTTTGAGAAGCTGAAACAAGATACCCTGCTTTTGTTTTGTGTCTACAATAAGGGGAGTTATTCACAGATGCTGTTCTTGCATTATGATGTTGCTTAACTTGAAAGACTGCCTTGTGCTGATGAGGAAGGGTAAGTAGGTTTGCTGAACTCCAGATTGGACTAAAGTTTTAGTTTTAGTTAAAACGAAGATTATGTATATGCAACAAGTTGCATGTATCCCTATGGTTTAGTGAGTCAGACTGGTCAAGTATAGCAGCCTTTTTCAAAGTTCTTTAGTATTTCTCACTGTGATTTGAAGGGTTATTTGCATTACTGACTGAGCAAGTGTCTGATATCGTCAATAGGGTTTGTCAGCAAGCTGGCAGAACGTAAGTTTTCCCTTCTTGGCACAGATAACATTAAGAAGTTTATCAGGGAATATTATGCAGACTAAAAATCTGTCAAAAATATGAATGACAGTGTGACAGAAACCACCTGCACAGCTCATGATATTCTTGGATCAAAGTACCAGCAGGAAATAACTGCAGTATTCCAAACAGTAAGTATGGTTTTGTAACAAGGCAGAAATCTTGAGAACAAGTAGATATTTACTTTTTGTCACTTTAAAGCAGTTGCTTAAAGCTTGTACCAAAGGACATACTGAATGTGTGGCAAGTGCTAGTAAGAAATAGTGAGTTACATATCCACAAATTAACAAGATCTGTCTGAAACTAGGGCACCTGCTACATAACAGGGACAAAAAAAGATACTACTAGATATGACTGCATAGGAAATAGGTTTTAGAAGAAGCTGTTGCTACCGAGTCACTGAAATGAAAGTTTGCTTGATACAGGAAAAGAAACAGAGTTAGAAAGAATACCTAGTGCTTGCAAAGACTTTTAGTCCATAAAGCGAAACAGCTTTTGAAAGGAAGAAATTTCACCAGCTCTCAGTGCTGAACTTAGGCAGTCTGAGTTGAAAGTGACCTGTCCAAGATCAGTCAATGGACTCATGAAAAGCTCAGGGCTCTTAGGTCCCAAACCAGAGTCTTATCTGTCAGTCCACGCTGTTTACATTTGTATAAAAAGGAAAAAATAACCAGGTTATTTTTGCCATTAATCTACTTTAAATGCTACTCACTTCACTTAACAAAGGACATTCTGTGAAGTGATCAGCTTCCAACATCAAAATGGCGTAAGTGTGCAAGGCTTTGCACAGTATAAGCAATAACAAGCTAAATTTCTGCAAGTTAAAATTGAAGCAGCCTCGTATGCATTCAGATGTCCCTTCAATGTCATAACTTTAGATTAATGTCAGAAAAACCGTGAGGATAATTTACTTACTGCTCATGATGCATATAGTTACCAAGGTGGCTTTCCAGTTGGGGAAATATCCAATTTATAATTAAATTTTAGTTGTCAACATCATTTTAGATAGAGTCCAAGGAAGGATCATTCCTTAAAATAGTTGCCAATAGAAGGATATTTTCCTGCAAATTTGAAGGCATGCTTTTGATACTAGTTGGTTGAAATTAGAGTGCAAGTGTGATCTGTTTGCCTTTTAGACATAGCTTTTCCACAGCTGTAGTCACTCTGAATGACTACAGTGACTTGCTTTATCACCTTTTTTTCCCCCTGATTCCTTTAGAAACATATCCATATAATCACTTTTAGGGCTCAGAGCAACTTTGTAAAACTCATACACTGGCTGTAAAGTATATCTGGCAAAGATTTATCAAAGATTTTTCTGTCAGAATAAAAAGGTGTTTCCATGGCTCTGAAGACCTCTGACACAGGTGCATTTTTTTTTTCATTCAGAATAATATAAAATTATAGCAAGACCTGAAAATACAGTAAGAGGCAAATAATAATTCAAAATGATACTTGTCCTAAAATGCAGTAAAATTGCCAGACTTGTGCCACGTTTGCATGATAGTAATCAGTTGTACAAACATATGATGGGGTTAAACTAGCTGCATTGCAATACCACAGAAAAGGACCTGGGAGGGAGTCACAAACTTGAACAATAGTAAAGTGTCCTGCTGTTACGAAAACAAGTGAAATATTATGCTGGGAGATATAATCTCTGCTAGTGCTTGTGAAAACTGACACAGTGATCTGACTTCTGCAGTTCATACATCTCTTTCCAAACGCTGATCGTTGTCTTGGCTTGTATTATTTTCTTGGTTGCAAAACACTATTTATGTATCCCATTTTGAGCTTCGCATGTCCATCACTGTGCTGTTCTCGAAAGGTTTTGTCCCCTTTTTAGTGTTTGCAATGTGAACCTGAAGTGCAAAGTGTTCTTTATTTGCAAATCAAACTTGTGAAGAGCAAATGCAGTCTTTCAGCCGTATCATTCTGAGATATTTGTCCCAGATCATCATCGTATTTTGTTTGGTTTTATTTTTGTTTTCAGGGAACTGGACTGCATGTTTGTGTTAATGAGTGATTGGGTCTTCCCCTTTTTATTCTTTTCAAGAATATGTGTTTGCCGTTTTAAAATTTTCTGTTTTAGATGGAATGCAATTTTCTTCAGCATCTGCGAATACAGTTTCATAGTGTCATTACTTTATCTAACAGGAAAATGCTGAGGTGTGAAGTGCATCAGAACCAGTTATTCTACGAACTAAACCTACTTTCTGTCTTATTTTCTCATGGCTGGCAGCCATTGCTGGAAGAGACCCATGAAGCATTATTTAAATCTGCAATTATTCCTGGTGTTTCCAAAAAGCGGCAGGTCTCTGTGAGTTTTCAGTGGCTCCCTTCTTGCAGTCATGTTTCTTGCTTTTGATACCCTGAGCCACCTGGAAGCCCAATTCATCATTATCCCAGATCACTATTCCTCCCTGGCTATGTAACATGAGATTCTGCACAGCAGCCACTGAATGCCCATGAATCTCTCCCTGGAGATACGGTTTCCCAAACCAGAAAAATCCAAGTCACAAAAACAATGATTTCCACAGGGATATAAAAGACAGATATAATCAGAAGTAGAAGACAACATAGTTTTAAATAGACGTGTTCCTGGCATTTCCTTGGTCTTCCCTGTGTTTTCTTTTCTAAAAATGATCACACCAAACAGCCTTAGCAGAATTGACCTGAGTAGCCCATTTTCCTTAGGCTGTATGTTTTTGTGAAATGTTTTTCTTAACCATGGTTTATGAGCTGGTCCATATAATATCACTAAAAGAATAATTTCCTAAAGGTCAAAGAGTATAATGCAAGAATTGATATAACTAATCTGGATAAAGGCATAACTAAATTGCATTGATCCAAGTGAGAAAAATTTGTAGTTGTAATTGAAATTTTACTGACAAATGTTGTGTGGGCACAGATGCTTGGCTGTATAGGATCAGGGCAAAAGCCAAATTCATAAGTGCCTCACTCTTTAAGAAAGGCTGCTAAATGAACAATTGTATTTTAGCACCTGTCATACAGTCATTAATTAATAACAAGCTCATTGCATTTTACATGCTACTTAAGTGCTCACCATTGTTAAATGCTTTCTTGATTATATGTATCTTTAGAGTAAAGTCACTTCACTGAACCAAACCAAAATTGTTCTGTCATTGAATTTAAAGTCTTTAATGTACTATAGTGGCCTCACAGTAAATATTGTGGGTTACTTCAAATGAAACTGAGGAATAGGAGCAGCTGTCTCAATCTGAACACAAGAATTAACTGAACTCAAGAAGTTCAAGCAATGAGCCTCAAGAAATTGAAGAGCAGTATTAGAGAAAAGGGTGCAAGCTCAGTCTGTGCTCTGTGCAGTGAGGGACAGGGTGGCAGGGGAGCATTGGCCGCTAAAGGGTTGGTTTGACTCATGCCTGGTTATCTCAGTCTAAGGCTTGGGGAAGATACTGAGCTAAGTGCCCTGCTCAGGGCTCTTCTCTAAAAGTTGGGTTTCTGACCTCTACTAGTGCTGCCATCAGGCTATATGGAAAGATGTTTAGCATCATCATGGCTGATATTGCTGTTACTCCAAAGAGTGTAATTCCTCACTTGGAAAATTGCAGTAAACTTTGCTAATATATCTGGAAGAGTATCTGACAGGTGATACCCAAATTCAGGGCTCTTGGGCATGAAAAAGCTTAAAATTCAGTGGAAAGCGTTTTTTTTTTTTTTTTTCCCCACAGCTTTACTTCAAAAGTCCCAAACTCTGTTTTTTAAGGAAATAGAAATAGTTTCTTCCTAAGTCTATCTCAAATTGCACATTTTATTTTCTACTGCAGATGTCCTGATTAGTTAAGACCTATCGTAACTTGATAGGGCTGTTTGTTGGGAGCATGATTTACCACATACAACAAATTTAATGAATATTGCTCCATCTGCTCCTTGAGGATCACGCTGACAGTGAGTTAGTCATAGTGAATGCTGCTAACGTCAGTGGGACCAATGTTACAACAACTTCTCTCCAATGTGAATGAAAGGTCTGTGTTTCAAAATGTCCAAGATGAGACTTCTGCAACACATAGTGGGAAATATTGAATTAATCAAATTTTGTTAAACGGCATTGATTAATCTTAATGAATTACAGTTTCAGGTCCAGGCAGTGCTACAGGCTTTGAGTAGAGTGGCTGGAAAGCTGCCCAGTGGAAAAGGACCTGGGAGTGCTGGTTGACAGCAGATGAACATGAGCCAGCGTGTGCCCAGGTGGCTGAGAAGGCCAATGGCATCCTGGCCTGTACCAGCAACAGCGTGGCCAGCAGGACCAGGGCAGGGATTGTCCCCCTGTACTTGGCACTGGTGAGGTGGTATCTGAGTCTTGAGTTCAGTTTTGGGCCACTCACTACAGGAAGGACATTGAGGTGTGGGAGTGAGTCCAGAGAAGGGCAACGGAGCTGGTGAAGGGTCTGGAGAATGAGTCTGATGAAGAATGGCTGAGGGAGCTGGGGGCATTTAGCTGGGAGAAAAGGAGGGTCAGGAGAGACTTTATCACTCTCTACAATTGCCTGAAAGGAGGTTGTGGTGAGGTGGGTTTTGGTCTCTCTTCCCAAGTAACAAGCCTAGTACTTATGAGATGAAATGGCCTCAAGTTGTGTTAGGGGTAGTTTAGATTGAATATTAGGAAAAATTTATTCATTGAAATGGTTATCAAGCTTTGGAATAGGCTGCCCAGGGAAGTGGTAGAATCACCATCCCTGGAGGAATTTAAAAGACATGAATTGATAGTGTTTATGGACATTGTTTAATGGTGGACTTGGCAGTGTTAAGTTTACAGGTGGACTCAATGATCTTAAAGGTCTTTTCCCGCCTAAACAGTTCCATAGTTATTCCATGAATTGATGGTGTTACGTGTGCTCAGTTGCAGCCATTGTGACTGGTTGGAGTTGCTTACATCACCAGTATGTCTTATATTGATTTTTTCTATATGCATGAGTTTACTTCTTGTACCAAGTGGTCTAGTCTGAATATTCAAAAGCATAGAGCAGTGGAAAAAATAAGAGTCTGATAGTAGCAGAGCCACTAAATGCTTGACATTCCCCATGGCACCCCTACTGGGCTTCAGCAAAAACATCAGTTTATGATGCACGTGGTAGTATCTGTTACACACTGTTTGACTGGAGAGGTTGTTGTTATCTTGGACAAAATAATTCCAGTTCTAGCTCGTCTTGTCAGGGTAGTAGCAGATAACTTTAATCAATGTATGGATCCCCCTGCTTATTTATAAATTCTGCAACAAGATAATTAAAAATCTGCTGCTTGGCTATTTATATAATTAATTTCAGATTAGTCTCATTATGCTTTACTGCTTGACAATAATCTGCATAACAAAGGAGACCTACTGTGCTCAGGGCACTGGTATTCAAAAGCTATTGAGAATATGTATTTTATATTAACCGGAAAATATTAAGTATTAGGGTAGAGCTGATTTTATTACTCATAAAAATTAATTACTAGTGTCAAAGATTTAATAGGTAGAAGAAAGAAAACAAATACTGGTGTGAAATGTACTTGCCAAAGAAGAAATTAATGTCAAAATGACCACTGTATTGCACAGTACAATGGCAACTTTGTATTTTGTCATGAGAATTTGTAAAAAGTAAATCATGGAAGTGCACAATATTTCAGTGTGCTGACTGAGGGGAACCTTGAATCTCCTGGGACACAACAGAAGAATCTTGCATCTTAGCATTAATGATATTCATCTGAATTGAGTTTCAGTGGTTTCGTTCAAATGCCCATTTGATGGTATATGATTTTAGTCTGAAGGTACTCACATAACATAAATCAGAATCAAAACGAATAACACAACTTAGCATGTTTTCCGATAGGTTTGGGAGAAAAAGCTGAGATGGAGTGTGGAGAAAATCAGTTCATCTTTCCATTAGGGAATGAGAGGAATTGAATGATAAAATTCTAAGAAGAGTTATAAAATTGACACCTTTTGGAAGAACAGAAAATACACCCAATCTTTAGTTCAGATAACATAAAATATTATACAGCAGTCAGTTTTAATCTACATCTTATTAGAAGTATTTTCCAGCTGTTGTCAAGATGTTTTTAGACACTGGCAAACCTTCTTCTTACTGAATATTGTGGTTTAACTTACCATTCAGGAGTAACTCACAAGAAGTTTAATAGTTCCATGAAAGACATCAGTGCACAGATGATATTAAAAATTCCGTTCCTTGTTGCTTTTAGTTCAGTTTTAAGATTTAGTATGAGAAATATTAACTCATTCTTTGGTCTAGGTACACAGACCATATATAAGGAGTTTAACAATGCCCTGGTGAGTACTTTGTCTTTTTAGTAGATAATCAAAACAGCTCATTCTCTGGGGCTGGGAGCATAGCCCATTACATATATGCTAAATTCATATAAAAAATAATTGCATGGATAATGAAGCCAACTACATTGTACCCACATTTGAACGCCTCGGAGAATTTAACTAGCAAAATTAGTCTGCCTCAGCCTTGAGTTCAGACAGGTTATGGTACAAAATGAATGCACATTCAATTTTTGGTTTAGCTTGTGGCTCTCCTAAAGTTTTGAAATTAATTTTTCTGAAATGGGATTTTAAATGTATGAATAAAAAAGATGTCTTTCCATGAAGAGGGGAAAGTGAAAAAATCTAGGCAGACAGTAGGAAATCATGAGTCATTCCTTGTTTATAAACTGTAATGTTTGGTGTGTTTCACATTCTCTAGTCAGGTTCTTTTTGTTCTATGTTTCTGACAAACTTTTGACCCTTGATAAAAAGTGTGAGCACTGAACTCCTTTAAAGCACCGTTTTTATTTTTAAAATTTGTTGACTAAACATACTGAGAAATTCACTGTAGATTAACTGACTGTCAAAATTTATCCCAAGGAGTCCTGAACATGAACACACTAGTGAACCCTTCTTGAGGATTATTATCAGTGCATTTGAAATAGTTTCAGAGTTTTCTCACGCCTAGACTACAATTAGCAGGAGAGCCTTGTTGTACATAATTTGTTCATGCTAAGAATTAACTTTACGGGGTGGGGAGAGCGAAAACTATCTGATAGATAAAATTCTATGTTTCTCCTTTCCTCGTTGCTTTTCCTCTCTGTAAATGCTGTTGCCAAATAACAGGGTGAGTTTTCTTCTGAGTCTCTGTAAAGTTTTGCTAGAAAAGATAAACTTCCTGCTAGTCTTCTGTCATGAGTACACATATACTTGGCACACGTGGAAGAATATCATCACAGTAAATAGACTTGGGAAGAAGTGTGTGGGGTGCTGGGGAGATGGTGAGCTGGTATAAGGAGGAAAATAATGTAGGTAATATAGTATAAGGAGAATAAAAAATTCCATTTGTCTTTTTACCTTAGAAAGACAGTACTGTGTATTGCAAAGGCCATAATAGAATCTAGATAGGAACAAAAAATTTGGATCATTACTGTATGCATTAAATTTTGTGAATATCTTTGTAATAGAATGATAAGAATGATCAAAATGTTATTGTCTTAGAATAATAGATTTCTGAGTCATGCATGAGATATTTTTTGTCTATGGCCATGTTAGATATCTGAGGATAGAGCTGAACTCAGAATTTCATTTATCATTATTTGTAAGACTTAAAAATGATGAATGTCAGATTCCAAGACATCTATGGGGAAACTGTTATTTAAAAGCAATTTTTCAAAATCAGAAAGCAAAGGTCTGTTATTAGTGTTGCTATTTCAAAGAAACAGCTTTGTAGATGGTTTATAATCACCTGCAGATTTTTTGCTCTGTCAGCTTTTTTTTTGTATCTACCCAGTGGTGATGTGACTAGAGAACAAGTAGCTGATAGAAAAGACACTGCAACAAGTCCCAGATACTGCTAAACCCCTAGGCAAGTGCATGGGTTTATGCTTCCAGATAGTTTCTGTGTCAGTCAAACTGGATGCCAGAAATCTACTGATAAAAACCAGAAAAATCTCAATAACTGTGCATGGACCAAAGTATTTTAACCAATTAAAATGAAGTGAGTTTCAGAAAACTACTAAATACATTATCTTGGAGACCACGATGAAAGACAGTGCAAAAGATTTTCAAAACCTAAAAAAAAAAAAAAAAAGTCAAAAAATTAAGTTTTCAAACTCTGCCACCTACACAGATTTGAATGTGACTTACAAAGAAAAAACTGTGTAGTGAAGAGGTAGCTAATGATTGATTCTTGCCTCTTTGTTCCAGACATTCAGATGAGAACTGCTGTATATAGAGAAAATTGATGCAGTCTACCATATATCTTCTGATTCCTTTTAGCATAGCCTTTGTCCTATTAAGTGCTAATATATTCTCCATGAGGAGCTGCAATTTAACAGAAATTCTTTTGGTCATGATTTTGGCATTGTCCAATAGCCATGCTTAACATATGGCACAGTTAGTCATGTTTTCCTTTCTGGACAATTTTGGATTTCTAAACTTTTTTTTGTTTTTTCAATCTTTAAGTATTGTAGCAAACAGTTATACTGGCATATATTTCAATCATTCCCTTTAAAGTGTTTAGCAATTATTTTTTGCTTGATTTTTTGCAGCCCATCTGTACTAAGTTCTGGAGATTGTATTACCCTTTTCCACCCTAAAGAGCAAGAGTATGCTCAGTCAGTAGTTGCTCTATTGTCAGTGTATAGTTGCCATTATATGTATACATTTAGAAAACACATGGCACATCAATTACAGTGTTTTCTGATACAGACTGAAATTCCATCAACTGTGGCCAATAATAATATTGCACTGGCTCAAAACCAAAGAATGCCATGTTTTGACTTGTGTATCTCAGTGCTAGTTTAGCATCATATATCCCAAAGGAATTTCTTTCTTCTTATTTCCCCTCCCTTGCTTTCCTTCTCATCCTCCTCTTTCCCTTCACTGAAGATGCAGAGTATAAAATCCTAATAGTATCAGGTAGAATCCAATAAAATACAGCTGTGATACTGGTCACGTTCTTCTTTAGAAGAGTTTTATTAATCAGGAAAATGAATGTTCCCATAAGACATTGGTATTTGTATTTCTTTGTTATTTCTACTTATTTGCTTGAATTTTACTAGGACTTTTACGATGTAGTAAAATATAAAAGCACAAGTAAAGCACTGGGAAGCTTCTTAAGCCAAGTTCCTGTGTTCCAGTCTGAGCAGGAAAGTCTTAGCAGGGAAATTAATCTCCTGCATGACGGCATTGACGTAAGTCTCTGCTCAGAGTGTGTGTGCATGTAAACAGGGAAAGTAACAGAGAATAACGCTATTTTATTTTACAATTTCATTTACAATTTATTTTACTTAGGAAAGGTAAAAAGGGAAGGCAGAACTTAAAGGCCTGCACAAGTCTTTTCACAGAGCTTTACCACGTGGACTACAATAGCTGCAGTGGCATTTGCAAACTCTTCGATCTGCATTCTGAATGAGTCACAATTCTCTTCAGTTCTGTCTGGTTTCTCAAGCTTGGAGAAGTCATTAGGTGAGGTTTTAGAGTGGGTTTTACTGACGTCAGCATGAGGAAACCAACTGAGACTGTCCTACACTGCTCAGAGTGCAGTAAGCTGAATGCAAACCTGGCATAACAGTTGGGTGAAAAACCACTCAGCCTGATCCTTAACAGGATGAATTGTGCCAAGGAATATGAAGAATGTGGGTAACTATAATTCAGCTCTTAAACCATTACCCAAACACAGTTCTAGTAGGTAATATTGTATATCAAGCATGACATGCTTCTGATAAAATTACCCTTTGCATGGTGGGCAATCACAGCATCTCCTTTAGCATTTAACTTCTTTCTGGGGACATCAGACACCTGGACAATTTTATTAGCTTGGTATAGACAGTTAGATTTGGAGACCCTGCATTGGAAGCTGGCAAAAGGTGTGCTGAGAGGCTTATCCCTCTCATTATAATGGGAGGGAAGGCTATGGAAGCTATTCTGTGTTGTAGAGAGCCTTGGAAGGCCCTCTTGCTGAAGTGAAACTGATGGTATAGATACATTTCACATAATCCCCTCTGGTTTCTTATGCACCAAGTTTGAATCCTTAGTCTGTACGCAGCGTTTATCGAGTGAATTTATTCCAACAATCTTAGAAATACCTGAATAAAAATCTCGTTAGGGATTGGTTGCACAACATATGTTGACTTTCTACTATAAAAAGTTTTCTCTTCATGCTTTACTTAGTGATTTAATTACATTACAAGTTTCCTAAACAGAAAACTGGTGCAAGTTGTTGTACTGGAAAGTAAGATAGCATTCTTTTCATAAGTTCTGCTTTAGATTTTCGTGTTTCAAACCTGTAGGAAGAGAAGCATGTAGAAATACGCCATCTTTTTTTTGAACTACTTCATTAGTGCAGAGAATGGATGCACACAACTTAGCTCTCCACTTGTTCTCGTGTTGCTTGTGAACAACATGGGAAAGCCCCTGACCCCATACTTATGGAAGCAAAACAGAAATGGTGTTTAATGGATTAAAGCTTTAAGTGTCACTCTTTGTTGCCAGAATTAAGGACCAAAGTTCAAAATTTGGATTAAGTGGCAATTAGGTGAAAGATTGAAAAGCCCAAGTGCTACAGCTGACTGGTAAATGGTTTCGTGCACACTAAAATCCAAAACTAAACAGCAGGTTCAGTTAGAAGCTGATAATAGCAGTTGGTTACCAAAGAATTTTAGAACCATGAGGTTAGATGATGTATTTAGAGATTATTTAAACTGTATTCTCATCCAAGGCAAGGCTAATAATTTCTGAAACATGCTTATATAGCCTTTTAAAAATCTGATGCTTAGAAAGCTACTAATTGTGTTTCCAAGAACAGATTCCTGTAGCAATTAATGTCCTTATTACTTTAAAAAGGTTTTTTTTTCACCATTGAATCTTTATTACCACAACTTACAACCCTATGAGCTATTTTGTAGTTTGTTATTTCTTGACCACGGGGGTAAGGAAAATAGTCCGTTTCCATAAATTACGCAGCTACGTTTATGTTCTGGAATATTTTAAATTGGGTTTGCTTTTCCTTTTCCTTAGGCTACGTTGTGTGACTTTCTGTCTTTACTCATGAGATGTTTTCTAAATTTCTGTTTTGTCAAGGTTTAGTTCTGTACATGTCTGCTGAATCGTGTTGCCTCAAAGCAAGAAACAATGCTTCAGGTGAGCCCTAGGAACAGAGAGAGTGGGAGGTTGCTCTTCTGGACAATGCTCCTTTTTATATCTCCCAGAATCATGCTTGTTTTTGCCTAAGACTGCGATTGTTTAGTGTATGATTCACTGCTGCTTCCCATGCATTTTCTGAAGAAATGCTGCCTAGCCAATGGCCCCTTGTCCTGCAGATTATTCCCGTGTGTATGTAGAGCTTGGTATTTTTTATATCCTCTTTTTTTTTTTTCCCCCTGAACATTTCTGCAGTTTGCCAAGGACATTCAGAAAAGATTACTGGCTTAATATTGTTTTGGAATAAGAACATCTCCTTTCTCCATCCAAACCATTGAAGAAAATATTGAATAGTGCTGGCCTTGAGACAGCAAGCTGCTTAGATAAATTATCTTTCTGCTTTGACAGAATTGCTACTCTTACAGTTCAGTTGCCAGTTATTTTTCTCACTGGTATTTCAGCATTTTTGTAAAGGTAATTTCTTTTTCACGTATGTGGTTGATCACGCCTTCCTAATTTCTTTGTCTCCCCGTTCTGTTGATCTCCCCACCTATGTGTCTTCCTACAGAAGTAGAAAACCCCAACCAGGAGTGCTTACACATATCTTCACAGCCAGAAGATATTTTAGCTAGAAAGTAGAAAGCATCAAGTGTCTGACACATACAGATTACTGGTTCTTAAATTTACCATCTTAATTGCCTACAGCTTTGAAATCAAAGTAGGAGAAATAATTGCATTTCTAGACTTCTGGCAAAGAAATATGTGGCATTAAAACAAGTAAAATAAAATGTTTTGGGTTCTACCTCATATGTAGTCTTTTGCCCTGAGACATGGTATTAAATATCAAATTACTTAACTATCACTATAGATACTGAAGTTTGGAAAACTCAGGTTCTGTGAGTGGTAAAGTATTACAAGGCTATGTTCCAAAAAGTCTTTGTTCCCATTAACATATGCATGGGTGATGAAATAAAATAACTTGCATCACATAGAGCAGTGGTCATTGGTTGCGATGGGCAAACAATAACAACAATAATTGGAAAATAAATTGAGAAAAAATAATTTAGATGTTTTCTACTTGAGTTTCATCCAGTGTTGGAAAATTAAATAAGATATCTCTAGAGCATAATTTAAATAGATTTTTACCATTCTAATTAATCCTAAAAAGATTAGCTTGAAGTAAGAAATATGATGAAGCTTGTCTAAAGAGGACTTTTTAAAATTACAATAATGCTTTCAAGGAAAAGCTCATTATAATTACACTTCCTCATTATGATTAAAGTGCATTCTGAGTATCAGGTCCAGTATAACCTAATATTTGGAGTACCTATAGCCTGCAGATTGGAGTCATATTAGTCCAGTATGCTCCAATTCTGTGATTTGCAAACAGTGATGAACTTTATACATGTTATTTTCCCAGTGGGACTCAGGCTTCAGGCCTGAGTCTAGTTAATCTGCCATATCTTTCTGTCATGCCCTCTGTCAAAGGGTTTGTGTGAATACTTAATTAACATGTAGACATGATTTCTGAATATCATAAAGAAGTCAGTGAGTAGCTGCTGTGTTGAATGAAAAAAAATGGTTAAAAAGGGCTCTTTGGAAGATGAAAACCCATGCAATTAAAGTGAAGTTCTGTTACCATTTCCTATTAATAGTACTTTATTCTCAAGCCATGCTTGAATGGAAGTACCATGAACAAAAATGTACATTGGAGTTGGCCCAGAAAAATTTACTTCTAAGATGTTTGCTACTTTCAGGACCAGTAAAACTGCTAGATAAAGGTTGGGAGTTCAGTGGAAACATATTTAGTATAGCTTTTGTTTAGAATTTGGAGAATTTTTTTTCTTTCTTTTAACACTCTGGATTTTTACCCTGAGCTACAGAAAATCCCTCTAAAGAACAGAAGTATAGCAATATATGCACATAATGTGAAACAGAAAGAAAAGGGAAGTTTCTTTGTGATTTTTAGCTTTGTGTATTATCAGTGAGTGAGCACACTTCAAAAAGCAGCAAATTATTTTGAAATGCTGAAACCCAGAGCAAGAAAACTATATGAAGGAAATAGTAAATCTTGGCAGACAAGAATGAATAAGATGATGACTAGATGAAGGTCTTTAAAAATATGACAATGCTCTGAACACTGCATAGTGTTGAAGAACGATCTTCAGATCCTTCAAGATCTTGCAATCTGATACAGGTATTTGTTTTCCTGGTGAAGATGTATTTCTCTCTACTTCTCAGAGGAATAGAAATAGTGGGGGAGGTGAAACTGAACTACACAAAATAACTGGTGATGACAGTCTGATAATTTTTTCTTTAGCTAGTTACTCCATGGCTTTGTCAAGAAAATAGTTTTATGCAGTGTGGGGATCACTTACTGGGTCCTTTCAGGTTAACCAAACTTGACTCCATCACTCTGTTGTAAAAGCAATTTATTTTACCTCTAGGAAGAGACTTTTTTCAGTAAAATCCACTTAACTCCTGGGTTTTTGTTTGTGAAAATACATATTAATAGAATATATGTTATCTCTCTGTTATATAGTTATTTCATGAAAATATTGTTAATTGAATAATAACTTATGCATAATGTAATGGGAATTTTCATGGTCATATACAGCCCAAGACACATTTTACTTCCTTATCTTGCCTCAAACTTTGATAATGCCAGTGTTATGCACTTAATTATGCAAATCTGCCCCTCTTCTCCTCTCTCTCCAACTACTAATGCAACTGCAGAAGAATCCCAACCATCCCGATCCTACTTGTCCCATGTCAGGAACTCCACCTCGCACACACTGAGTGCTTTGCAAGAATGGAGCTGCAAGGGAGCTGCAGCGCTGGGACGCAGGGAAGAACCTGTGGCAGGACCTTCCCTCCCTCGGCAGGAAGGGGGCACACGGTTCCAGGGTGTGCAGCTGCACACGTGGTGCTGCCTTGCTGCTGGTTTGCTGCTCCTCTGGCTGGCTTCCATGTTTCCCACCAAGACCTGTGCCCTCTGATGCGTGCTGGAAATCGTGTCTCACCTGAAGCCCTGACGGCTTCAGTTCACTGAGAACCACGGTCAGCCGCTTCTGCTTTATAGCTTTGTTTACAGCCTGTGTTCGCTGCGGTTGAATTCTTCCTGATTTATGTCAGTGTGATGTCAGAGCAAGATTTTCAGTCTGGATCTATGTTGAAACCTTATCTTGCAAACAGTAACAGTTTGCTACTGACACTATCTGAACTTGGTCATTTTTGTTTTCCTCACCGATGTAGCTTTGGTTTGTTTCATGTAGTTGTGGTCCCACCAGCTGCAAACACCATATTCTGCTTCAGCCAATTCTAGGTTATTAGGTTATGTATGCTAAAAATTATGAGCAGTGCTTTAATTTGCATAGTTATATCCACACATCATCCAGAGTGAATAAAAGCCAGATTGTAAAATAATTACAATCTCTTGAAGTAGAGCCAGCCTTGCAGACCAGATCCATCCGTCTTCATTAATTTGTATACAGTTTTTTTTACCAGAACAAATTTTGTGAAGGTACTCGCATGGGAATGCTGAAACAGCTGCACAACTTTTATTTTGAAGAAAAAAAAGTTGAGCCTCGGAACAGTGTGTTTTAGAGAGAGAGAGAGAGAGAGAGAGAGAGAGTGACTCTGCATTTAAGACTTTGACCAGTATGTGTAAGAAGTGCTCTCATGGCTGGGATAATCTAACAAATTTTTACCTGGGTGGCACTTGGCAGAGCTCCCCCGTTTTCTTGCACAGTTGAAAGGAATCCAGTGCAATTCTGTGCTTCGATCAACTTGACTCCAGTTTTGCTCAGCCTGCCCGGTTTGGTAGCGCACGGCTGTGCCTGGCTTATGTGGCCTCTATGGCCCTTTTCTGCTCCACTGTCAGAAAGAGGGAGGGAGGCTTCCCCCAGCACCAAAATACCATTCTGTGTGCTCTCTGCAGCACAGTAGCTAAGAACAAGTTTCCCGATTACTCCCTGGGTTTTTTTGGAGTTATTTGCTGGAAGAAGTCTTTTTCCCCACTTTAAATGGATGATTGTGTTACAATCAAGAAAAAGCATCTCCAAAGACCAATCTTTAGGTAAGTGATGCTATTATTACTCTGAACTGAAAATGTTATGAACTTTACTCTCTAGTCCTATTTGTTAACTTAAAGTTCATATGCAAGCGCACAAAAAATTGTTGAAGATAAATGGTTTAATATTGCATAGCCTGGTAACATATTAGGTGATTTTGGTTCTCAGAATATATTTTTTTTTCACTTATACTGAGACTTTATAAAAGTTATTTTTCTTCTCCTCTCTGTCCTCTGCATTCTCTAAAGTTTTGTGTGGGATTGTCTTTATTATGAAAGAGAGGCAGAGTAGCTTTTGAAAACTTTTTTGTGTGTTCTGTTTTCCTACAGCGCCGAAGCCCCTCAGTGTATTCTGGAATTATAAAACTTTAAAAGTGGAACATGGTTCTTGGCTGGTTTAGCTGGTTATGTCTGAATGGCAGAGTTTTAATTCTTGAAATGATACACCTTTCAGAGTAAAGCAGCCTGCTTGCTGGGATGTGCAGACAAGTGCTTAAAGTCTAAATGATATGTAAGACACTTCTGATAGAAGGGTTCAAGTTTAAAGAGTAACAAGCTGGAATTTTAGTGAGATGGATCTTCAAAGCATCCTCTATATATTAATTTGATCTCTGAAACACCTTTCTGATTATTTTATATTTTAAAGTCAATTGTAGAATTCCTTTACAGATCAGGATTAGATATAGTTTACTTGTGCTTTCTACCACAGGAGACTCCTTTCTTTCCTTTGTCAAGTCCTAGCTTCAGGCCAAATGACCTTGTGCGGGAAATAATATTTTTCAAACTGCTATGAATAAGGATGCAGTGGCCGTAAGATTAAATAAACCTGCAATAGTTCACACTTCTGTTTATGGCTGGTGACAACTTTAACAAAACCCCAACTCTTACTGGGTGACATCAGTAGGATATTGTAACCACAGTGCTGATATGACAAATAAATATAAGATTATAGATGGTCCCAGAGCAAATACAGGATTGTTATTTATTAGATCACCACTACTGATGTCATATATGATGGGAGTGCAGTAACAGTTGGTATTGCAGCTCCAGAGTAAGTTCAGACAGGTAGTTGTGCCAGGGTTATGTCCTACTAATCTTGGATGTGGAGAAATCTTTCAGTAGTATTACAGTTACAGGGCAGAAGGAGAATCTGGACACTAAAAGGTTACTGTAGAAGTGAAATGACGTAACTGTTAACCTTAAATTTGAGTCTCCTGTGTGTATTTGCTATGCAATTTATATTGTAAATTAAATTAAACATTTTGCACTTCGATAAAGAGGAGCTAAAAAGTTCTTTTGCAGAAAGCTTTTGACTTACAATTAAGAGACATTTGATATTTTCCCCAAGTGATATATTTTTATTTAAGTTAATAGTTTAATTGAATTTGTTTGTTTAAACATCAGTAACTATTTCCAAGGATCTGTGATAATTATCCTATAAGCTTTAATTAAAAAAAAAATTGAAATGCACATTCTTCACAGTCTTTTGGGGCCATTAGAATTGTGGGTGAATAAATGCATATTTCCTGATGTTTGGTAATATGCTATAGAAGTCTGCTGTAGCTGGTATAGTGCTGTATAGTTTGCAACAGCTTTCTTAACGGATGTTTCTCTAAATCGTCTTGTGGGAGTGAACTCAACTCAATGAAATACAAGAAGTTTCAACATTTCTTACCAAAATCCATTCCTTCAAATCAGTTCTAAATACAGAACGGCAACTAAATACTGTTGGCATGCTTAATCCAGAGCAAGAAAACCCCTAATATGGAAAGCCCCCAAAGAGTCCATGGCTCTGCAGTGACTCTTCTGGCAAAAGATCTCTGTAATACTACAGTAAATGCTTAAGAAACGTTTCCAAGGTCGAGACCAGCATAATATTTTAGGCAGCTCAAACAGAAAGACAGTCTCCGTATGTCATAAAGATTGTATCATGTACAGTAAATACAGATGCTATCCTATATTAAAGAGCTGGTTTTTTAATGTGTGTTCGTTTTCCTTATGACTTTGGAAAATATTTCTCTAGTGAAAAAGTGTTCTCAGGCAAGAATTGTGAAGATTTAGCCTCAGTCCTTTGAATCCTGTGATTTTTTTGTCCATATAGGCAAAATGGTTTTACTGTATACAAATCTTACATTAAGGTAACTGAATCAGCAGTCTATTCAATTTTGTCCTTGAAAAGAAAAGAAAAAAATTCCCAACTTTGATATATATTTCTATTTGCCAATCTTTTGATGACAGCCAACACTAATTATAGTTACTCTTAGAAACCATGTCTTTCTTGGGAGTTATGTTAGAACTCAGTAAGTACCTAAAAGTATCTTCCTACTTAGCAAAGTTGCATTTACAGTGGGCTTGTGCTTTTACTTAAGTTGTTTTTTCAGTAATGTAAAAATGTAAGTATCTATTCTAAATAATCCTTTCAATATTAACAATACTCTACGTAAGAGCGGGATAGGTATTATGTGTCAAGAGGGGAAACTCAATAACAAGAAGATATTTCTGACTTATTTACAATTTTTTTGCAAGTTCTGAATTCATGAAGAAATAAAAATATAAAAGTAGTGGGAACTAAGTGTAATGTTTGGTACTTGCTACCCAGCAGTGCTTGGAAATAATGAAATTAATTCAGAAATGTAACTGTGTAAAAAAAAGCCAAGCTTACGAATCACATTGAACTGATTACTAAAGTACTGAAAAACATCAATTGGGATAAAATTTTTTAATTGCATCAGAAAAGACTGCCAAATACTTAGAGATTCCAGCATTCATTAGTATCAAAGGAAGAGTCTGCTACATGCAAAGGTATATTTCAACAGAATGTGTAGCTTGGATATTCACTGGCTGTTTTAATGCTAACATAAGTTACTGAGGACATTCCATATTTTTATTAAGAACAGCATCTTGAGCATATTTGCTGTGACTGGATATGGTGAAATTCAAACAATAAACAAATCAGCTTTCTCAAAGAAAGCAATGGGAGCCTCACAGCCCCTACATTTAAAATTGGACAGAATAAAGCATATAAAATATGCTTTAGGGAACAAATCCTTCTCTGTCAACTGCATAGAGTAGATGACATAATAGGTGTTCTAGTGCTCAAATTTCTATGAATTCAGTTAAAGTATGAATCTACACGGTCATTAATCAAAGCTTATACTGAAACGAACGTTTTTCTTCACTCTGTTTCAGTCTTTAGGGAATGGGTTGGGTTGGTATGACTTTGGTCTTCCTGGTCTTTTCTGTAAATGGAAGCAAAAGGATCAGAGTGTCACAAGACAAGTTGTTATTTGGGTGTCTTTGCCTTGGTAGGGTCCACAAAAGCCTGGAATTAGTTCAATAAACCCATGGGCTTTGAGATTTCCAGATCAATGACAGCTGGATAATAACAAAGAATTTGTCCTTGCTGTGTAATATCTTTGATTTACGGCTCTTAGTGTGTTTAAAAAATATTCGTGCGTTAGCTTCAAAATTTTGTTCTGCACATTTTCTCTTTTGTTCTGCACATTTTCTGTGGTTTCATGCAATATTGGATCAAGGGTTTTCCCTTAGAGCAATAGGAACAGGAAAATAGGGGCTCACAGTGCTGAAAGCCAGAGAAAGAATAAGGGTGAAGCCCACCAGTTTTCCTGCTCCGCAGGGAGCTCTGGAGTCAAGTTCTCTGTGGTGTCTGCACATGAGAAGGGCTCCTGGTACTGTTGCTGTTGTTCCAGCACCTTTTGTTCATTTACGTATGAATGTTGTATTAACTGCAATTAACTAGGCTGGATCTCTCTGTAATTTGAATTCTCCTTTACTAAGAAAATGGCCCAGTCCAGTCCTTTGGTCTCTAGTCCCTCAAAATACATATAGCCGATTCATTATTTTATTTTAAGATTGGTTCTAAATACCAAATGCTGTTGCCTACTGTAATCAACTGGCAGAAGCTATTCCAGCACTATTTCTACACCACCATAGAGCACATAGGTGATTATATACTGTACAGAATATTGTTTACAGACACCTGATTTCCAGAAAATGTTTATACTGCTGTAGTTCGTGGAATAAGACTAATCCATATCAATAACTCTGGTGTTTTAATGATAAATAGAGTAAATAATATTAAAATATTCTGTGACTTCCAGACATTTTAAGTTTTCGCCAGAGACTCTTTTCTTCTTGAAAAAATATACTAACATATAATTTCTAGCAAAAGATAATCATCAGTGTAATGGCTTCTCCTTTTTTCCTTTTTAAAAATTCTTTTCCTCTTCTGAATGCTTGAAATATTCAGGAGTTTTACCAAGTACAAGAGATACATCCTCATAATATGGTAACAGATTTTTTTCCTATTTGAGAGTTTTATCTTGTTATGCTCTGGCATCAATATAGTATGTACTGAACAGGCATATTTGTGTTTTGCATGGGGATAGATGCTGTTGGCACCTTTTAAATTTATGTCTGTAGAAAGGTACCAGATCAGAATAACTTATGAAGAAGAAGCAACTTAGTAAACAAGACAAAAATTATGTACCTGTGGGCAGCATAGAAAGTAGAAAATTTTAGCTGCTTAGAAGTTTGTAAAAAAACCATATGTTTTATCCCTTTATTTGTAGCAGCCTTCAAGTGGCTCCAAATTATTATTATCTTTATACTGTGTGTAGGAAATAAACATGTATAGGGAACTTTGAGAGGTTTATATTGAATTGTGCGCTGCAATTATGGGGCATATACCTTATATATAATTATTCCTGGTGATAGCTTAATTGTAAATTAATGTACCATATTAATTTAATGAATGACAGTTTATTCCTGTTGTGTAGGAGGAAGGTGGGCAGGGAAGAGAAGATGCAGTTGTCCTTTACTTCATGCTCTAAGGAAAGGCTGGAATATAAAAAATCACTGTGCCACAAGAAGACCCTGAAATCATTGCCTGTTTCTTGATTGCCCCTTGCCCTAATGACAGATTTTGCTGCAGCTTTGCAAACATGCACACAGGTCATAGCCATGCCATCCTGTTAGTGATGGTGTATTTTCTGTCTATGAACTCCCTTCTATTTCTTCCTTAATGGCTACACTGATGGGTAAATGCCCCAAAATATTACATAGTTGTGTTGATTTAAACTGTCAATATTGTTTTTTAAATTGCAGTACCTTAGAAGAGCTGACTTATAAATTCCGATGAGAAAGAGGTTGGTGTAACAAAGTAATTCTATTGAGATCTGAAGCTGAATGAAATTTCTTCCTTGGTGAGGAAATTTTTTTGTACTTTTATCTCAAAAATCTGTTTAGTCAGACCTAAAAGCCGTAAAATAGCCCTGTTATGCTGTGTTTTTCCTTAGGACAAGGCCCTTGAGTGAAGAAGAAACACAGTAAATGGATATGGTGAAAAGTACTGGCCCACTGCAGAGGGTAGCAGTGATTTATATTTTCAAGCTGGAAGGGAAAGGAGCTCTAGCAAAAGTTTAGAGCCACTCCTATTTCACAGACCTTATAGCCTTCAGTTTGGTGGGAGAGATTTATTTTTACTCCTCTCTTGCACTGTCCTTTTTGGGAAAGTCCTAAGTTTAAATCACCAGGTAAGAGCACCCAGCTCTGCTTTCCCAAAGCATCCATTTCTGCAGTTCCCAGAGTACATGGCACTTGTCTTGTCTCAGGGGAGCGGGCTTTCCATCCATGGAAGAGAGCCCGTGACGAAAACTGCAGTTTGTCCAGGTGTTAGCCAAGGCACTATGTCCTGTCGTGCCTGTTTAAGTAAAAGGCAGGTTTTATCTGTTGTACAGGCAGGTTTTTAATTTGTCTCTGTGGTGGTGAGAAGGATGCTCAGGCTAAGCACCTCCTTGGGGTCAGGGATGAAGGTGGGACTCCTGCCTCTGTATCCGGGGTGGAAATTAGTGGGGGAGAGAGGGGAGGCTGAGTTAGTGAGGCACAGCAGTGCTTTCTTTACACAGTTTTTGAAAAGCTGTTTCTGTCAAACCAGGGTGAATATTTTCTATCATAATCCTGGACAGATCACAGGGATCTTGAAATCATTGGTTTAAAAACCAGGATGACTTTCTGGGTTCCCAATTTGCCCATGTGCACATAAATGCATTCAAAGCAAAAGAAATCCTGATTCACCCATGTAGCAGAATCACGTGTGCTGGAGTTGGTCACAGTGCTGAGACCCTCATTAAGCAGTCTTTATTAGTCTGCTAGGAAATTATCTTCACTAAATAAGAGAATGAAAACAGGGTATGTCAGGAAGACATGACATTTAAGAGATTACTTTTTTTTCCCTTTTCTTTTCATAGACTTAAAATTTCAGTGCATTCTCTGTTTATAATATTTTTGTTTGCCCTTAAGGACCCACTGGATAATGTCATTAAAAATTGTTTTCCAAACCAAGACAGAACAGTAAAGAAGAATCCAAACCAATATTCTGTTTATTACTGCATATTATGGAAATTTTGACTTCTGAAATGTTTAATTTTCCATTAAAAAAGCTTACACTTGCAAGCATTCATTTTAATTCTTCAAAATGTCTCCTTTTATGTATATTAAAAGGCAGAGAATAGAAAAAATGACAGAAGCAGTCTACCCACCTAACAATGGTAACTGTGTGATTTACTTTTTCAATGAATGTGAAAGTGAAAACAGGATTTGGAAAGACATTAAAAGAATTTATATTTTAATTATTTCTAAGTTTTTGACATGGCTATGCTACCCATGAGACAATAATGACAAATCATGAAGAAAATGAACACAACCAGATTAGAGACTGAGAAGAAGTTTATGAAAAGCTTTGAAACTGTTATCCTGTTATAATTTTCTGAATTATTCACTCAAGAATTATTTTAAATTTGTTTTAAAAATATGAATTTAGATCAATTTTATAGACAACTGCATAGGCTTCATTGGCATAAGCCTGTGATTTTCTGAGTTCAGCTACTAGTGTGCAAAAATGGATTTATTAATATGTTCTCTTAGAAGAACTTACTTGGCCATTGCAACACTACTTTTAAAATAGTACCACTTGATTTAATATTCTTTTTTGGCAATCTATTTTTATTCAGAGAATGGAAACCTGAAATTCAGCAGGAAAAAGGGGAAAATACAAAGGACTTTATGAATATTACAGGATAATTTAGAAATCAATACTTGACTAATACAAGAAGTTCAGTTACGTTAGTCTTAATTAACGTATTAACTAGTGTACTTCAATTTGTATGTACACTTTAATAAAATTCTGGAGTTTCATTTTTATTACTCATTTGTATGTTGTGATCTCAGTGTAAAATTAGCCTGTCCAATATAAAAGTAGCCAGATGAATGTAGATTTTCTTCTGGTATCAAGCATATCTCATTTTCAGCTTCCCTGTGTGTCCCTGCAAGGCATTATGTTTTGTTGTGGAGACTTAAGAAAACTTTTATTTTTAAGGAGACCTGTGTGTGGAAATGTAGAAAAAGAACTGCTTTCCATTGCTTCATCTTTAAACTTTGAAATTATGACTATAATACTAGGAGATATGAGTCAGGAATGTTGGATGATTGCAAAAAGAGCAAGTAAAGAAACTGAAAATCACGGAAATATAATTTATTCATCAAATATTTATAAAAATTATATCCACAGTAAATTACTATAATAGGTGCATTCTGAGCATGGATATTTGTAAATCATTGTACTATTATGAAAAAGGAGGCCCTCAATTTATGAACCTTGAAGATTATGCTTTGCTATAATAAGAGTAAATCCAACATTGTCTATTATGAGATTTTGTACTATGTTATCATTTAGTAGGCCCAGTCCAGAGAAGGACCCTTTTATACTAAGGTCTGTACTGATAGAGACTGTTAGAACACTTCGATAATAGATTCAGAAAAAGGCAAAAATATTAGTAATTTCATCAGAAGGCGAGGATAACTCGGGGGGGGTGGCTGTGGAAGGACGTTCAGCGAGGTAAGGAGAGGGAAAGCCAGGCATGCAGATGATGCAGAGGGTGAAGATCATTTCATAGTTACAAGTGGAAGAGCAGTCAAGCCTTGCTGGCTTTAAAAGAACGTGATCACTGCATACTGGTAGTGGGAGGGGAAGAGACCTGGCTTTTGGGAAAGGTGGAAGAAATGGCTGGTGGTTCTGGGTGGGAAAGGGCATAGGAAAGGACATAGGAAAGGGGACAAGTCAGAAGATGGAGCATGGCCTAAGCAAGTTAAGTCTGAAAAATCTCCTTTCCTTACCTCCACAAATCTTGCAATGGAGACATGGTTTGGTCAGTGCTGGTGTGCCCACTGCTGCCTCAGGAAGCACTGAGGTGCCCCCCAAGGCTGCAGCGATGCAGGGCTCGTGGTGACTGCAGGGTAACTTCTGTGAGTGTCAAACCAGGTTTCAAGTGTTGCTGTTTCCACTCCAAGGTCTCTTCCTGCTGTTTCAAATTTCTGTACTTCATCTGCATCTTTTTTTTCAAGTCAGAAATCTCCTCATAATTCATAATGTTTAGCGTACCTGACGTTTATTTTTCTCTTTAATGTAAAGAGTTTTGTGAAAGCACCCTTTCAGAGAGATTTGTGTATCCCATCCTCACATGCAGTTTACACTCATGCTTCTGTTTTAACAGCTGCTGTTATCTGGTCCTTTTGCTCTAGATGGACCTTGTAGACACTCCCAGAGCTGCAGATGAAATTCAGAATTTTAAATATAGGATGTCAGCATCAGAATTGAATTTGATGATTGTGGTGAATGTGTAAATATAAAAACCAATGCAAAAATCAGTGGCTTTAGTGGCAGAGTAACACTGAGAATTTGGGTAGGAGTTTTTGGAATTGAGAAAGGGAGAATGGTGAGAAACTTTATAGAAATAATGTGAAGCCAAAAAAAAAGAGGCGAGAAAAAAGGAAAAGAGAAAAATAAAATTAAAGGAAAATTAAAAGAAGAAGAGAATGAGTAACAGAATATAATGAGTAATGTGGAAATATAAAGATAAGCAGGTGGTGAGCTGACAAATTAATGACAATGTGGTCATCTGCAGTTTTATATTGTTACTCATCCCTTAATACACTGAAACATAAATTGTGGTAATTACTCCATGTTATCTGTAGGTAGACTACAGAGAGCGACACTGTTGAAATATATTGAATATTTAATGTTAGTCTGATGGTCTGTTTGGGACACTGCTGGTGTGCTCTTTTGTACTATGCCCAAGCAAACTTTTCTAGAGTTAATGATGAATTCAAGAGGCATTACAAGATCAGTTGTTGAGTCATTTTTCAATTGGTGTGAGTGAGCTTTGTAATATTTCCCATTGTCAAAAATGTCTGATTTTCAAGGTACTTTAAGGGATCTGAAAAATCCATTAATGAAGTGGATTCTGATGGGGTTGTGGTTTTTTTTTTCAGTTCGCAAAAATTAGGTAAAGCAATTTCCTGATCACCAGAAATGGGGATAGATGGCTTTCATCCAGACCTTCATCTAGTGTTTGAAACATTGCCCAACACAGAAATTAAGGCTGGATCGGGAATTAAGTGGCACTTAGGGGCATGGTGTAGTGGGACTTGGCAGTGTTATGTTTACAATTAGAGTCAATGATCTTAAAGGTCTCTTCTAACCCAAATGATTATTTGATTCTATGATTCTGTTCTCGAGTACTGCCATTCTGCTTGCTGGAGCTCAAAAGTTCTCAGTTAATGTTCAGACCTTAAAGAATGTTCCTCTTGCAATGTCATGGTGATTGTTATGGAATTTATGACTTTTTGAGAAAATTAGTTTGATTTCGTGGTGGCATCATCTGAGAAATATTTTGTTCTCAGCTCATCTTTCTTAAATTATATCCTAACATTAGAAAATTTACCTTTCACCATCAGAACAGGTCCTGTTAACATCTCATTTGTAAACTAGTCGTGTTTTCTTGTGGCTTTGTATAGACACAGACTGGAGCATTTGTTTTATGTAAAACAGGTAAAATGCATTGGTGTAAAACTAATGTAATTGCAGTAACCTTTTCTACTTATAATGGGCGATTACAAGAAATTTTCAAGACGTTGCTGTGAACCAAATTAATGGCTTCCTTAATGCTGGAGAAAGGATTTCATTGCTATAACATGTTTCATAAAAATTAAAATGAAATTAATATTATATAGCTATAACTGGGGTATTGTTTCCAAATAATTAACAGCATTTTGGTGTTGTTTTGAGCAGAAACAAATTACAGAGTTCCCATAAAAATGCATATAGATTTTAAGCTATTTTCAACAAGACTGATCTAGCCAGAATGATTGCCCCTTCAGGGCCTAAATTAAAAGGTACTGTTGTGTTGCCAGGTCTCGCTTTTTACATTCCATCCTCCTGGAATGTGAAAAACAGCTTTAATGATTCTATTACCTGATGTAAAACCAGACTACATAAAGGTTTCCTTAGGAATCCTGAAGTCTGTGTCTTGGCACAGTCTGAACTCTATTCTGCTACTGGCTGCTTCCATCTCCTGACTCAGCTTCTCTGCATGTTCTCTCACTATCTGTGCATGACAGTGAGATACGCTTAAAAACGTGCCCAATTTGAAATGTTTGTTTCCTCAGCGTATGGAGGAATAGGTTCTCATCAACTTCTTAATAAGAACTTTTTCCATGTGTTTCCATTTCTGCTTTCAGTCATCTCTTTGCTTGAGACAACTAATCCAGTTCACTCTGCCCTGGGGACAGGGCAGCCCTGGATGTAGGGACAGACTGGGAAGTGAGAGGCTGGAGAGCAGCACGGTGGAAGGGGACCTGGGGGTCCTGATCGGTGGTGAACGTGAGTCAGCAGTGCCCTGGCAGCCAGGAGGGCCAGGTGTGTCCTGGGGGCATCAGGCACAGCATCGCCAGCCGGGCAAGGGAGGGATTGTCCTGCTCTGCTCTGCTCTGCTCTGGGGCAGCCTCACCTCCAGTGCTGGGGGCAGGTCTGGGTGCCACAGTATAAAACAGACACAAAGCTGTTAGAGAGCGTCCAAAGGAGGGCCATGAGGTCTGGAGCAGAAGCCATATGAGCAGTGGCTGAGGTCACTTGGTCTGTTCAGCCTGGAGAGGAGGAGACTGAGGGGAGACCTCATTGTGGTTACAACGTCTTGTGAGGGGAAGAGGAGGGGCAGACACTGATCTCTTCTGTGTGGTGACAGTGACAGGACTGAGGGAATGGCCTAATGGACTAAAGTTGTGTCAGGAGAGGTTTAGGTTGGATATTAGAAAAAGGTTCTTCACCCAGAGGGTGGTTGGGCAAAAAAACTATTTAGGGCATAGATGTTGGAAAAATGGTATGTCTTATTGTATACACAAGTTTTTCTTAAATCACCTTGGTAAGACTTGCATTTTTGTGTTATTATCCATTCTTACTCATGTTATTGTTCTCAATATACTTTCCACATAGTTTTCTGCATTGCTGCTGCCTCATCAGTTGCCTCCATCTTCTTTCTAAAACATTTTTCAATTGTCTGTATTAATGTTACGTTGTGTGATGAGAAGCATTACTCCAAATGAAATATTTACCTAACCTCCTACGTATTTGCAACTTTATCCATTCTGGTGACTTCCACAATCTCTTACCACTGAGCTTCATTTCTTTATTCAAGAGAATTTGCAATGGATCTGAGCTGGTGTCTTTATGATACCCAGCTGCTTCTTAGGCAGTGAACCATTGCTAATTATTTATTCAACCGGAGACATATCCTTATCTTAGGGGATTTCATCAAGTTGTGTTTCCTTTCTTTCTTTATGAGAGTATCTTATTAGGACAGCAGAAAAGACTTTATTAAAGTCAATATATTACATAAGCACTTCCTCCTTACACATTAGACCAGTTAGTCTAGCAAAGAAGAAAATAAAAGCATTTTGACATGATTCGCTTTGGGCAAATTCAGTTTGGCTGTATTTTGTTAGGTTTTAAACATGTATGCTCTTATAAATGGATTTCTTAGTTATGAGATCTTTTTCTTTCAGTGAATCACAGGTAAAGGGACAGATATCTTTCCCAAGTACTTCTTTACCTCTCCAAAGATATGTGCCTTTCCTCAGCCCTCTAATACACTCTCCCTATTAGTTTGTGAAGCTCTAACTAATGACTGAGAGCAACATTCAGGTAATTCCTTAATTATGTAACAGTGAATTTCATCAGGCTTTGCCTATGTGACTCCATGTTAGTTTCATTCATTTTATGCCTCCATAATTCCCATTCACACTGTATTTCTTCTGCTCCTTCCTTTTTTCCTTCCTTTTCCTATAACTTTAAGCTCCAAAATCTCATCATTTCAAGCAGAATTTGTTTGCACTTTCCTATCATACTTTTATTATTGGGCATAAAACTGAAATAGTGGCCCATCATTTCTCTCCCTCTGTAAATATCTCTACTTCTTGAAACAACTAGTTGTCTCCAACAATGGGCTCTGCCATGTTATTTTATTTAAAAACCCCTCAGAGCTCTGGTCTCATTATCTTTGTCTGCTTTTGGCATTTTCTGTACTTCCCCATCTTGGCAATGCTCTGTAAATTTGCTTCATTATTTGGTCTCTGTGGTAGTGGCTCTATATGTTTCCATTCTCTTTGCCTGACACCATTTGTCTGCATATTTATCTGTCTCCTGTGGGCCTTCAGTAGGAGAATAGAATGCTTGCTGTGCTGCTGATTGCTTCATGGCTCTGAGGATTGTGTCTGGCAGTGCCAGCAGGGACCAAGGGGGAACAGCACCAAGTGAGAAATGGATCACATGCCTCAGGCAGAAGAACATTTTGACCACTATCTTGCACTGACTCCTCCTAGCAGAAGAGTGAGGTGTGAATTTTCTCACCAGCAGGAATCACTCCTCTTACTAGAAGATTTGGTATCTTGGTGTGTGGAGGACTTGCGGTGAAGGCAGAACACTGACATGAGTAGGCAGTGGCTGGTCTTATGCGGCTGCTGATATAACTGCAGTCTTCACTAGTTAGCTAATTTCCTCAATCCATGCTTTATATTCATCTTGATGAAGTCCATTGTTCCGGGAAATGTCACACTCAAACACGCCCTCCTGCTGCTCTCCTGAGCTGTGGAGGGACTTCCTTGGCAGATGTTTCCTAGCCTGAGTGGTAGTTCTGGCCAGCTTTCTTTGGCAGGAACACAGAGTCTGGTTATTAACATCAGGGTGGATGTCCACAGTGTCAAGATCATTTTATGGGCCAAGACTTACCAGATGCAGACTGAAGAGGAGATCGTGGTGTTGGCATAATTTTTTTTCATAGTAATGTGATTTTTTTTCCTATGTAGCATCTGAAACAGCGATGGGAAGACCTGCGTCTGTGTCTATTATCAATAGGTGAATTTAGCAGGCCATTTCAGTTTGTCTCTCAGCTTCATTAGATTCCTGCTGCATGACAGATTACTGTGACCTGAAGACCATAGTAATGTCTAAGCAATCCTTATATCACACATTATTTATGTATTAAATCTCACCTACCAGGTGAAGAAAATAGATCAGGGCTGAGTACAAGCTAAAAGGTAGAACCAATTCTGCAGTCAAAAGACTGGGAAGACCACATGGTGGTTAAGGTGTCTTTGCTGTTAGGAATTACCTCCCAGAAGGAGCCCAGTAGCAGTAAGTTCTCCTTCATTGTAATGCAGTCGAATAAATTAGTTTAAATACTTGCCAAAGGAGGTTGAAATTAATGTTTGACTTGGCACTGGAAGAACTGCTCACATGGGTAATAAAGCCAGGAGTTACCACCTCTCATTTAGAGATGGAATGTGACTCCAGCTAAACTTAGCATGGGCTAACACACCAGTTGCAAATTTGTATCTATTCTGCTGGTAAATAAGCTGTGATTAGATTCAGAAATGAAAGCAAAATGAATTAACCATGCTGAAGATACTCTGGAGAAGTGTCTTATGAAATTAAGTGAAATACAAACTAGTAGAGAAACAGCTTAGATTACATATATTGCAAGTTCTTCATGTTTTGATGTCTAAAAGCACACCTGCTGTTCTACAAGGATTGGTTGAAAACAAGGGGAGGTGTTTATTTGTGAAACTCCTTATTTTGTATAGTGAATAGTCACAGAATATAGAGTGACTGGATTAACTGGGTTGCTATCATCACTGTCCCAAGATGTTGTGTAGGTCCTGAACACATCCATTAACGTGGTATTTTGTATGTTGCAGCACAGATGTCTGCAGCTTCTATGTGAAGTGCCCTTCTGAGATTGCCGAATAAGCTCTTATAGAAACTTGCAAACTGGTTTGGTAAAGGGGTTAGATTTCTTTGTAGTCATATTTTTTTCCTTCAATGGTGTTTCTTAAATAAATACTGCCTGCAGTACATGGTGTGATAATCAGATTGCATTAATATATAAAAAAATCATATTTGTAAGAAGTTAGAAGCAAGTTAGTTAGCAACCTGGACGTATTCATAAATTTTTCTCTTTAAGGGTGTGTAACCAAAATGTGAGTAAGTGTGGTATATACAGCAGTCATTGAATCAGTTTGCAAAACAACATTTCTTTAATGTGAATAGTTTAGTTTTAAAGCTCTACCATGTAGCTCTGCAGAAGCTTTAGCCCAGCTGCTGGGACAGATGCTACATATCTCTTGAGACTGGCGCTGCTCTGTGTGAAGACCAATTGAGATATAGTATTGTTAATATTACCTTTGTCATATACATGGTGCAGGACTTCAATATCAGATGATATACTGCAGAAGGAATCTGAATGTTACAATTTCACAGTGTGCAGTAATTTTAAAAAATGACAAATGGCTGTAGAGATTTTTCACTGCTCCAAGAGCAAGAAGCAATTCTTTCAGATCCTCTTTTATGTAGAAATTTACAACTGAACAAAGCAGGCAAATGACAACTGGGAATTGTTAAATTATTGTATAGTAATTTATTTATAAGCAAATACTGGTTTGGTTTAATTTATGCATTAATGGGTTTTGCAAACAAAAGAGATAACTCTATTTACCTGTCTTGACTTCATGCTAATCGAGTATGTATAGTTACTCAGAATAAATCTCTACATCAAATCCAGTAACAATTATTAGACAAATAATATCTTCTGTGGGGGCAAATAAAGGTTAAATGATCAGCAATAAAGATTCTACCATAATTTTTGTAAATTAGTTTAATACTTAATTATTTTGTTACAAAGACAGCTCTAGTACTCTTTCCTTTGATTTAAGCTTGATTCATCCACTTCTGTAACTTTGCTAGACAGAAATACATCTCCTTTTGAGTTTTTGCCCCTTACTTAAACACTGCAGACTTCTCTATTTAATATATCTATACAAAAAATCAAAAATCCAGAAATTTTACTCTAAGGCATTCAGTCCCTTATATTCATGGCTTCTCTCCAGTTGTGTAGCCAGTTTTCAAAATGTTCCTTGAATTATGAACACCTTGTTGGATACTGGTGTTCCAGTGTTGATCCCACCAGGACCCGACACAGAGGAATATCACTTCTACATCTTGTTATATGTCCTTTGTTAAATGTCCAAAACAGTACTTTACTGCCTTTAAGTACAATATTCAAATGATTCATTTTTGGCCGGCATCCCTCATAATACTTATGCAAGACTACATGTGTATATTTATATTTATCTGTTTATTTGAGAGCTTAACCAAAATAATAATAAAAAAAGTAGTTAGGTCGATTACATTTATTCAGTTAAACAAAATGACTTAGTTCAAATGATCTGAGCTGATATAAAATTACATAATCACTGGATCAGAAGGTGTTTTGGTCTTGGCCTCGTGGTGTCTTCTTTTTGTATTTTGCCACTAAAATTAAGTACCTATTGGGATTGAAACAAATTCCACCTTATGGCTCTCATGCTGATGCCTCAGTCACTGATTTAAACAACTATTTTTAAACTTAGCTTTGTGATGGTTTCAGTACTCAGCAAAGGAGGGACTTTGTAATTTTCCTACGGCATGACAATTAGGACACTTCCATAACATATAAGAAACTCCTTCCATAAATGAGACAGAGGGAAGATTTGAACAATTCCAAACTTTCATCATCAAGTGTGGTTTAAACCATGTTGATTGTTCTAAGTACTTTATGAAATCTCCTGTCATTTCAATCATGTGAATTTTTGATCAGATTTTAGTAATTAAAATAGCAATTAAAATTAATTTATTATTTAAAAGCAAATGCATGCTTATCAATGAATAGTTTTGATTGAATTTATTATCCACCCTTCTAACACCATGTGACAGTCAACACAGATTTGTAAACCAAAGTGACGTTGGACTCTCTTATGTAGTTTTTTGGTGTCTACCTTGGTGCTTTCCAAAGGATCTAGGTTTATTGCAATACTCATCAGATTTGCAGGGCAACAGACAGACTTTACACTTCAAACCACATGGATCCTGTCTCTCTGAAGTTCCCTGCAACAGACATTCTTAATTTCCTGCTTACAGGGATCCTTCTGTCTGGGCCTCAGCTCTTCAAGTGGGATGTCTCAAAACTCCATAAGGTTTCACCACAAAGACCATGAAAGACATATTTATTCCCCCTATTGCTCAGTCTGTTACTGATCTGGTTCCCTTGGAAAAGAATTTTCAGGAGGAGGTATAGCAGATGCCAGTATATTTGTCAGCACCAGCTGAGCCAGCCATCCTTTAATCATACTCTTTTATCCCAGATGATTAAAAATCCTTCCAAAATCTCATGAGAAACATTGCTTGACATCTATGTGGAAGCTGTCCAGGAAAATCCTTACAAAGCTGGATGCATTGCACACAGCTGTGCCTGGATGGATAGCTTTACCCTTTGGTGAAGAATTCTTGAACATGGTGAAACTCGGCTGGCAAGCAACAGCTTCCTTCCCAGCAATCTCCAAGAGAGCAGCTTGTCATTAGTGTGGGCCTTCATGTGAGCAGTTCTTATATTTGTCCTCTGCTGGACTTTCTGGTGGAAGAACCACTGAGCAAGAAGCCTAAGCAAAAGTAGTTTTAATCCCCTCGATATGCAGAAGTCCAAATGTAATTGTTCTAGAAACTCCAACACTGAATTCCCAGACCCCTTCACAGACTAAATTCATGAGGGTCTGAGGGAGTTTTAAGTCCTTTATTGATAATGCTCAGCTTGTAAACAGAACATCACTGGAGACTCTTTGTGCTGATTCAGTAGATTCTCACATGCATTGTAACACATATCTGACATCCTTCAGAATTTGAGGCAGTTCTTTGAGGATTGCAGTTTTACTGAAAAAAAATAAGAACTTTTACAATTTACCTTAAATATTCCAAAGTAATGGCAAGGATACTGAAAGTCAGATCTTCGTCGATAGAGGGAACATGATGTCACAAATGCTTAGGTAGGCTCTGCATTTGTCTTTGTGTCAGAGATACTTCAGTCCACAATCCTCTTGTGGCCCTTTGCTGGAGCAGTCTTACTGCATTGGTGTGAAAGTACCAAGCACATTCTGAGCTCAGTAACATGGCTACCAATTCCTGTGCACTTTATTCTAATATGTCATTTGCCAGATATTAACTGTATCTAGTACAAATCCATATGAAATACTTCTGGCAAAGTAATAAAAAACCTCCTACAAGGACTACCATTCTATCAATTTCATAATAATTTTATGAAAATCCAAAATGTTCCCATATCACCAAACCTGAAATTTGACCAGACAGACCCAAATTGCATCAGGAAATACCATATGTGCGATATCAGGTCCAAACAGGAACATGTTTTGTTTTGCATAGTTTTTTTTGCAACTATGCAAACAATGGTTTATGGTAAGTAAAACCGTCTTTGGTCCCAAACTTCTGTCTGACAGCATGAAGCAGATCACTGCAGCTTCACAAATATTTATTTCTTTTAGCTCTAGCTAGATACACATGCTGTCATTTGTAGAAAGAGTGATTTGTGGTTCTGTTTGTTTATTTGTTTTTAATTTTTTCAATGTTCAAGATGTGAATTAAGGCTGGGCAAAATTGTGACAGACTTTCTTTTCTCTAAAGTGGTCATTAAAGATGACCACTGGCTCGAAGTTGCAGGAGTGAGATGTTTGCCTCCTTGAAATCTTATAAAAGTGGTCCATTTCTTTTGTAATTTAAAATTTGTCAATTAAGTTTTGATATTTAAGACTTGCAGGTAGAAGTATTCCTTAATTGGAGCAGAAACCAACAAAATTATAGATGTTGGAAAGTAAAGTTGCCTTTTAGGGTAAAAGAAAGTTATAAATTTGCAAGACTAAATGTTAAAAGCTATTATTAGGAATTGATAAATCAGGCTTACAAATGTCTGCTTCACTTTGCGTACAATGCACTTCCTAACTTTTTGGAGTTCTTTCCATTTTCTGCTTTGAGAATATTTGGCTTATTGCAAACATCTGGTACTAATGTTTCTACTGAGCAGGCTGGAGTCATAAACTCTGGGAATACCAGAGGAAGCTGACAGGTGATTTCTGTGAGGATGTTCTGACTATTGAACATATTTCACATTTCCTTCCAAAATAAACCCCTCAGCAACTCCTACAAAAATTTGTGTCCCTGGTAGTAAATAAAAGCAGTAAAGTAGCTTTGTAAAGAAACTTTAGAGACATTTAGAATATGTTCAGAACTTGAAATGTTTATACATATATGTACTATTGAGAATCATAGATTTTTTTTTCCACTGTATTTTAATTTTAAATGTGTCAAGGAATAATTAAAATATGTTATCTCTCTCTGGAGGACATATAGAGTTGGTTAGGAATATCTGTAGTCTACCTTATTAGAGATTTTTTCTTTCGAATACCTCTCAACACAAATAAATAGCAACTCTTTTTTTATTGCCCTTTTGGAGAAGGGCATCTCAAAACACTTTTGTTATTTAAGCTGGACTCACAATATGGAAATCTTTGATGGTATCTGACCTTGAGTAAAGTGGGAGTTTTTTGATGGGGTAAATGAATACATAAAAAATACTTTCTTATATATAAAGTATTGTAAGTTTATCTTTTCCTGGAAAGTTTTTTATCCATGAGTTCTAGGTACATTATAGATGTAAAAAAGTTGGGTTTTTTTCCCCAATGTCTATGGAACCTTATGTAGAGCACAGTGATTGCTGGCTGTTGTAAACTGACTGGTGTAGACAGAAAATCTTTGTCTCATTTAAAGTGTATACAGTCTATTGTTTCTATTCTGCTTTAGAGATAAGATGCTCTCTCTCCTAATCAAAATGTTTTGCAATAAAAATTTAACAAACTGGAGAGCATTTGCAGAAACAAATTGCTAATGTGAATATGAATTGAAATAGCAGAAGAGAATAAGCTGTAAGGAAATGATGTTTAAAAGGAAAAGAAAAATATCTTAATTTTAAACAAATTTATGTCCTTTGAATGCCATTTCTTGAATGGGAGGTCATAATCTGCTAACACAATGATGCCCCATCTGCAGCCCTAATAGGAGCCAAATACTCTGGCTGTGCTGTGTTCAGTGCTTCTGCAGTATTGTTAACATCTGCTGTAGTAGATCGCTGCAGGAGATGGGGGGACTGAGCATTTCTGAAAGAAAAACAAATTTACATAAAGACCGACCTCTGGGCAGTAATGAAATTCAAGTGGGAAACGAAGACAATAAAGATATAAATGTAATAGAAGTAATTGAAATTGCAAAATGCAGCGGGGTGAAAGTTGCCCAACACTTTGCACTTTGGTTAGAAAGACCTGTTTCCTTCATTTATAACCTTGCCAAACCCACTTTGGAATCCTGGTGATTTTACTTTAAAGTGGTTTTTTGATTTCTTGGTGCTTGAAATCTGACCGAGAGGTCGTTTTGTCATCTGCTTTGTATCTTTTATTGGCTTAATGAAGTTTTATCTCGATTTGATAGTAAAAACTTCTATAAAATTTTGTGTTAATAGGCTGGGGTTTTAGCTTGGTAGGGTTGTAAAGCACAGTCCCCAGGGGATTTTGTCCAACTCAGAAAGTGACTCTGTCTTCCCAGCTCCTCTGTGCCAACAGAGGTTTGGGTTTGAAATTCCAAAGCAGCTGTGCTAAGGGACTTTCCAAGATAGTCACATTGTTCTCCAGAGTGCTTTTGTTAGCAATTTTGCTCTGAGATTCCTGACTCCTGCAGACCTGAAGCTCAGGGCAAAAATTCAAGGTTGTCAAAATAATTAAAACTACAACTGCTCTGTAAAGCTGAGTAAGAATCTGCTCGGTAAAGCGTATCAAAATCCCTCACAGATTCTGGGTTTTATTTACATCTATATGAAAAAAAGGTAACGAGAAAAGCATCTTAATTTTGATGCCAGCACCATACCAGCATATGTTCTGGTTGCTTTCTCCCTGACAGTTCCATGTACAATATAATACTGTTAGTCTAGAAAGCAGAAAGTTGAAATGCTGACCCATTTTTTTGTGCCAGATTTTTGTTTTTTGATACTGTAAAACTGAAGTCCTGCCATGCACAGCTTTCATAAAAGAGCAGTTACCTAGTTACTTTTGCTGCATAAGGAAACATCCTTTTCTCCCCCCTCCCCGACCGCCCCCCCCAAACCTTTGTAGAAATAAAACAAAGTGAAACATAAACCAGTGCTTTTAAATATTTCCACAATCTTTTCTGGCCATGACAAAAAACGTATTAAAAATTTGCTGTTAAAGAGGAACAAAAAAAGAACACAAAATTTATCTACGGACTTCTACTAAACAGTGAAAATATGCATTCTCAGGAAGAATATAAATCAGAAAAATACCAAGAAATACTTGATTCTGCTTTTAGTATTTGTTTTAGTTATGCTTCTCTTGGTACTAGTTCATTAAGTTCTTTCTTCTCGCTCAATAGTTATTGCAAAGAAAACCTTTAAAATCTATTTTACTATGAGAACACAGAACCGTCATCAAGGGAACGAGAGTGCATAAACAGTGTCACTGCTTGGCAAAGTCACTTGCTATCCTACCCCCACTTCACTTGGTAATTTTTGGTATGATGTGACCATCTGAGTTTTCTCAGATGAGAAGGTTTATAGCATGCAGAGAGCAAAAAGCTCATGGGAAAATTCCTTTTGTAACCTTTTCTCTGTTATTCTTCTTGACTGTTAGTCCTCTATTCTCATCTGTGTAAGATGTGTCTGCCATAGTACAACTCTTGATTATTTAGTTGCTGTGAAAGTAGAGTAGAATTCTTAAAATTACTTCAGTACTATTTCTGTTTGATGAAAAAGAGAAACTTGAATTTCTTTTAAAAATTTTTATAGAAAAGGGAAATGATTTTAAGATATTTTAGCTTTGTAATTTGGGGATTAATTTCTGTCTGACACAGACCTAGTGGTCAGCCTACAGTTTGTTTAGATGATCTTACTTTTTTTGATATATAAAAAATACTTACTTTCTCCCAATAAAAGAATCTTAAGCCACGTTCTATAAAAAGGGTTTGACTGATGTATATCATTCTGTGAAACTATATATTTTAAAGAGCATTCAAAAAGTGTTTGAAGCCTTGGCGTGTTCCTCACCATCTTTATATTGTGGTTATTGCTCAGATTTGAGTGTGCCCACAGTCTCTTAGGATTCTCATGTATTTTGAAAAAGGTGAGAAAGACTTTTATTTTGTGGGTTCAAAGTAGCACTTCAGTAGGATTATAATTTCATTTAAAGCTGCTGATTGCTCAGGTCCCATTCAAGGAAGACTCAAAAAACAGTGATGAACAGTTGTGGAGTGTGGGCTCTCTGCGAAGTCTTATGGTGTCTGGACTAAGGTTGTGACCTAAAAATTGATTATCCTGAAAACATGCCTGAAACTTTCTCCTTTGCTTCTTATTCTGCATTAAACAAGGATGTTCATGCTCAGTGAACATTGACGTCTCCAAGTGTTGATTGTATCTTCAGATATGCTTTTAGAAATAAATAAGGGCTGTCATTCACTACATTATGAACAATATTATGATGAACAATGTAAAAAGTAGGTATTCTTTAAAATGTTTTTCGAAGAGTTTCATTCTTCTACATTTCTTCTTTTTATGTTTAAACTAATATTTGCTCGTGAAGGGTGAAAGATTGCAAGTAGTTTCTATAACATTACCAAGTTGCCTCTAGTGTTATGCAACCCTCTTCAAAGAGCTGTGGGCAAGAACTCTGTTTGATCATTCGTGCATGCACAGGTAAGAAAACAGTTACGTGGGAAACTGTACTAAGTAATGGTTTTCCATGCTGGGCCTGTCAGCAGTTTTGAAATTTTCCAAGGACAGAGGAGAAAGGTACAAAATGGATAAAGAAGCAGATTCACTTGTAGATTTACCAGTACTTCAAAATACCCTCACCTCATGCCACCTGATAGGGAGAGTCCATATACTAAAAAAGACTTATGGGAAAATCTGTGCTACAGCCTACCTCTGCTGTTTCTAACACAATTTATATAAAATTTGCTGAAAGTGTCCTTTTGACCTCATTGATTTTAATCTGCTTTCTGTTCTTATTTTAAGTCATCGTTGCTCTGCTTAATTAAAGTTTTGTGCATTCTGTTAATATTGGGGTTTTTTTACTCACAGTTTATCTGTTTACCAGTTTCTCTTTTGCCACAACTTTGTCAATCTATTTTATTTCTCAGTGTTACCTTTTTTTTCCAGTCAGAAGTGGCTTAGTAGCTAATCTGAGTTACAGCATACACAGAGACAGTCCTGCACATGAGCACATCTCGAGGCTCTAATGTTTAGTTAAACAGTCTTTCTACAAATACAGGTACGGAAAAGAAATATTTCAAGACTAGCACTGAAAGCATTCACTGCAAGGTTTTCTTCTACTGAGATCAGAAAAATTACTCAGCTAAGGCACTGTTTTCTCATTCTGACGTTAGGTATGACCTTGTGCAAAAGCCTTTCCAAATTGTTGATTTCCTTTCAAAATACAGTTTCTGGCTACATCTAAACTTACTGGTGTCTCTTCTCTGAGTCCTTGTGTAAAGAAGACCTAAACAAAAAACCACAGTAATTTGGACCTGTTGCTGGAAGTAAACAGAATTCTGAGAGTTAGTACAAGGCTGCCCTAATGGGTAAAAGAGAAGGTGATTAGGAATCAAACTGGGTGGCCTGTAAGCCAGAAACACCCCCCAGTTTCTCTGTGTGTTGGTTTGTACTGTCATATGAGTTCAGAAGGTACATAATTCCCTAAAAGAAAACAACTGCTTGGTTGCAACAGCCCCAGGACCTTCATTGTACAACACACACTTAAGGATGCCAAGTGAGCTTCTTACCTGTGATGTAATCAGAGGTCATGCTGTGCTCAGAGAAACACAGCCTGTGTGCTCCTACAGGCATAGCTTTGGTAAGGAACAACTTATTTTATGTTCCATTGAGACTGGAATAACACCCTGCAGGGCCATTAAGAGTGAAGTGCTGGAGTACACCTGCTCTACACTGAGGTGCTCTTGGCTGCGTGTTTCCTTCCCCTCTCTGTCACAGCAGGATGTAGCAGTAGCCAAGAGTTGAGTCAGTGTAGGCAGGTGAGCTGAGGAGAACCCCGTCCCGTTTTTTGTTTACCTGGGTTTTGAAGACTGCTTTCATTTCCTTCAGGCTGCTGAAATGACTCAGCTTGTGGCCACCCTACCGGGTGCCTTCTGGAGAAAGTGAAAGTAGCACGTGGGTGATGGGAGAATATATATTGTACAGTCACCGTGGGAGATAGTGGGGGATGATAGTGCGGTCACTGCACTGGGTATCAGCCCCTGTTACCCTCATTTGGTGGAACGTGACTTTAGGTCTGTCCAAATGGATGGGCAGCAGTTCTGTGTAAAATAATTGGGCCAAACTTGGCCCTGGTATACCAGATTCATCACTGTAGTCAGTAATTCACATAGATGCACTATATTCTTAATAGTGAAGGGCAGGATACGATCTCAAGGACAGTGCCTGTAGATACGTTTTATCACTTGTATGACACTAATTTCGCTCCCCTTGTATATTTAATTATGCTGAGAACTCTGAAATTCCAATTCGCAGTGAAATTAAGGTCAGTAGTAGACCTATTCTTATTTAAATTCTACTTTCACCCCTAAACGACCGGCTATGTTTATGTTGCCTTATGCAGAGAGGTGCATGTCTCTTGTATAGCGAAAGGTATCTGGGAGATGGACTGCACATCTCTTGGCCATTCTGGGGACATGACCCTGTAATGGCTGTGTCACAGAATCATTGTTCACAGTATAGCCTGTTCCCCTCTCGTTCCATTACTGCATGTTTTTTTTTAGCTGAAGCAAGTTTGCTTAGTGTATTGGAAATATAAACAGAGCTCTAAAAGCCACAAGGCATCCTTAACTACAGAGCCATCAAACCTTCTGCTTCACAAATAAGTATCATGTTTTCTTTGGATTTATTAGCACTTTCTCACTATTACTTTTTCCACCAGTAATACTATTTTAGTATGTCACAGTTAATTACAACAGTTTTAAAAGGTACGAAATCACTGTATTGCAGCAACGCTCTTTCTCCTAATTGTCCCCAGAATGAAGAGCTCGTTCTTATTTAATAACTTTTTTAAAAGGAATATTTCTTCCTGTTATATGATTTGTTTTCTCTGTAATCCTGTTTCATGATAGTTTCTGAACACTGCTTTAGATATTTTGCCAGTTCAGATTTGTTTCTCAAACAAACAGGAGGTTTTTATAACTCGCCCTGAATCAACCACCTAATTTTGGAAAGAAAAACGTTTCCATGTTACAAAGATTAGCCAGTAAATGAATATTAACTTTTGTTTCTCTGTGACATAAATAACAGGCAGAACAACTTTGCTCTGGGCATTTTTTTTCCTCATTTAGGGCATAAAGTGTAAGCTTGTTTCTTAGCGGTTAAAGACTTAAATTCGGAAAGTATCTGCAAAGGCCTATCAATAAACTGTGCAACTTGTTAAAACATGCTGAATTGGTCCAGTCACGATGTTTAATGGCATGTTGTTGCATAGCACAGTTCTTAGCTCACTGCAGCTGACTGGCTGCTGCTCTGTGGAAGTTACACCTGTGCATTCGCGCTGACGTCAGCCAGGTTTATGTGGAAGTTAAGCAAGATCAGTAATTGGCACTAAACATAAAATGTTCTGTTTGTAAAGAAAACAATGTGTGCAGGAAGGAATGAGTATCAAGAGGGTTTGAAAAGTTTTGGCATATTATTAAGAGGAAATATTTAACAGGAGGGTTAAACTTTAAACTAAAAACATTTTCCCATTGGCTTTATGAAAAATATCTCTTTAGATTTTAAATGAGAAAAAGACACCTATAGACCAACTGCAGTCACCATGACGACAACTTAAACTCACAAAACACATAACAGAATTACTTGGCAGCATAGTTACTTACAAGCTAATACATCAAATCAGCAGAACATAGGCCATCCCGCTTCACCTAAAATAATTTCTTTTTTTTTTCTATCTTAATACAGGAACAAACTGTAGAGCCCAACAAACATGAACTCAGGCTCTGCCTTATTTTTTGAATGATTTTTGTAAATTTCATCTGAATAACTAAAACCCTTTCTTTCAAACACGGGGTTTTTTCTCTTTTTTGGATCTGTGATCATCTACCGGGGGGGTTTATGTATTTCTTCACAGAATTATGGAAACCAGAGATGGCAATGACCCACCAGTATCAAGTAATATATCTTTTGCCAATACAAAAATATTCCCCTACACTGATTGTTATTGTCTAGTCTAGTTTTAAAAGTTTAAAGCTATGTAGATTCCATTGTTTCCCCTGGGAGCCCAGTTTGTTTAACTGCCAGGAAGCTTTCCTGATACTCAGCCTCAATTTTTCCATGTTTAATTTCAGGCTATTAATATGAGAGTTTCATACTGAATAACTATTCTACTTCTTGTTATGATCTTAAAATATTTGTAGATGCTGTCAGTCTAGTCAAATGTGAACCAATCTATACTTAATTATTTTTAACTTTCCTCAGTTGAGTATTTAAAGCTCCCAGTTAATGCCCTCTTTGAGCAATTTCTACTTTCTATGGATTTGCTTTGTTACAGGAAAATTTAATTCCATTTTTTTCTTATACCAAAGTAATATGAGAAATAATGATCTCTTTCTTTTCCAAGATGTAGTTAAATATATCCAAATTACAGGATTATTTTTAATTACATGCTAGCATGAATATTTGGTCTCCCAAAGTCTATCTCAGTAGTACTCATTTTCATCTCTCTCCCCTTGAAATGCATATTGAAATATATTCTCTCACGTTTTTCTTTGCCTTCAGTGCTACAAGATTATTTTCTTAACATTGTTTTCTGTGCATTTGCTATATATTTTAAATTTGTCTTTGTTATCTGCCTGACTTGAAAACCTGAAATATCCATTAATGTTTTTCCATTATTAAGTAGTAAGTAAAAAAAAAAGAAAAAAAAGTTTTAGTTCTGGATATTAGCAAATCTCATCCTGATGTTACTCTGTTTATGATTTTCATGCCAATTTGTAATTCTCAAAAATACCTCCCTTTGTGAGCCAATTTGAATTACATTTCCAGGTATTCAAGTGTCTAAATCTTTCTGGAAAACTGGTGACATAATTTCTGTGCTATCTAATCAATCTGTTTGTTTTACTGTTCCATCAAGAAGGCAATTGAGATTACTTAGTTCAGTCCTTATAAAAAGCAGAAAGCTAAATTGCTCACAATTCCATAATTCCCCAGCTAATCAGCGTGTTATTCTCTTACTGCATGCTCTGAATTTCTAGGGATGTGCAAATTCAAATGACTTATTGATAGCCACCAGTGTTACAATTTACTTCCTTCAGCAATCACTTTTTGTTTGTTTGTTTGTTTTTGTTTGGTTTTTTTGTTAGGACTCATGGGTACATATGAAACTCTTCAACTCTTCCGTGTGTAAATCTGTTCATGATGATTATTGTGTTTAACAAGGAAGAAAATCTCAAGTCCTTACTTTTAGCAAGTGCTTATATGAGAGTGACTTCAATCATCAGCACAGCTTAAAAGTAGTGGTGGATTTACAGGAAGATTGGATATATCTCTTTGTATCTTGGCAGATTTGTAGCAGTCAGCTAATTTAAGACCATGCCTTTGCCAGCTACATTTAGACCACCTCAATGCCTACAAAACCTTTGTAAATCTTGCCTTCAGAGCACACAGAGAAGTTAATTATTTCAGTCCTGCAGTAAATCAAGCAGCTGTGCTGTGGGATTTGTTCTCTGCATAACTCTTGGACCTGGTGAGCTTAACAAATGCGCTTGGGGTTTATGCAAATCTCCATCTGATGTATTTGATCAGTTCTGGTTAGGCATGGACACCTTTACCTCTCCTCTCAGTCAATACTTCCTTGAATGCAGTAGGAGTAGCCTCTGACCAGATCCTACTTCTTAACCTGATGGAAGTGTGTGACGCTGGGGGATTCCCTCAGCAGGGAATGCTCTAGCAGCCACCAGAGAGCCTGTATGGACAAGGAAGAAGATTCTTTAAGAAGATGGCAGCTGCAAAAAGTATCAGGGAACTATTTTGGGACTAAAGGAAGTAGACAAATGAAAGGCAGACTTAAAAGAGCAACTAGATCTTTGTGGAAGAGGCATTCCTGACACACGTAAGACAAAGAGGAAAACTTTGTTTTTTAAGGGTGTCCTAACTTCCTTCTTATAATGGATAGGAACATAGAATTTTCTGATAGGAATCCACTTTATAGTAAAGTACGGGGAGCTTTATACTCTTTTCTGAAACTAAGTGTTAAAAAAACAAAGAGCAACCTTAAATTTATTGCACACAGTTTTGTATTCTGTAGACAAAACCTTTTGGTGACTTGCAGAGGTGGCTGTGGGTTAAAATGGCTAAGTATTTTGCTGCTGCATATAGTGCCAACAGGGTTTCAAAATGGTAATAATAAATATATTCAGAATAAATAGGAGCAAGAAACAAAATTACCAAGAAACAAAAGAGAGATCATCACGACATTTTATAAATAAATGAAAATTGGTTCTCTGCACAATTTCACAATATTCTGAGGGATTCCTTGACAAAGGTCATTGAGGATGCCAAGAATGTACATGGGTGCAGAAAGAGACTGAGAAACTTCATAAAAGAGTTATTTATTTCTAGACACATAGAAACCACCTCTGTGTCAGGGAGTCCTTTACCCCACCATTGGCAGAGGCTGGAAGAGTATCCAATATCGCTGTATACTACTTAATGCTCTTTTTCTCTTCCCTGGACATCTGCTTTTGGCATTTTCAGAACTGCATATGAACTAGATGGATTTTAATTGTGACCCAGCGTAGATGTGCTTATATTACCAGGAACAAAAATAAAAGTATATGGTATCAGTTTGTGCTGCTAAGCTCATAAATGAATAATATTTCATTAGGGAGGCTAAGGAAAGAAAAAGGGAAAGGGAAGAGACCAGTACTGCTTGAATTAGGAAAATGTGTTTGATCTAACGTGTAAAATTCATAAAGACCCAAAGTATTTACCCAGCAGCATAATCAGGTGAGCAAAATTCATACATCTTTTTTGAAGTGTGTAGAAGCCAGTAAAAACCACAGGGTGATTTAAGGAGCTCCACTGTGATTAATAACTAAAATCTAACCCATACTATAGGTTATGAGTAGCTATCACATCTTTAACTTCATTGAGTTAAGTGGATAAATAGCTGTTTCATATTTTCTTTTTCAAGATCCCAAGCTTGCTCTAGTTATTGTAGCTTATTGAAGTGATTTTTCCTTGGTAAAGCTAACTTTACAGTTTGAGAAAAGAAAATTTAGCAATGGATTTGATAGTCATGAAGAAAGAATTTTTTAATAGCCTTTACTAGTTTGCAGATCATAGAAGTGTAGAATAATTCGGGTTGGAAGGAACCTCCCCACTGTGATCAGATTTTTGCAGGGTACTGTTCAGCTGAGTTTGGAAGAACTGGGTCCATTCTTGCAGTCCAAGGATGGAGATAATGTAATCTAGGGTTATTCTTTTAAAACATCTGTCATTAGCTAAAAAAGTCTAGTTTTACCACCTGTTTCACCCTTAATACACATTCTTCAGCTGAGATGGTGCCATGAAACATGCTTATCAGAGGGAATACATCATGCCTACTGAATTCGGGAGCATGAACATCTGGGACAAGTACATTGGTTCTCTTTATGAAAGATAATGTAACATTGTGTTGAGAAAGCTTGGCTATTTCTTGTGTAGTAATAAAAAAACCACAATTGGACTAAAACAATTGCAACATAAAGCGTAAATTAATGAAGTTTAAATGAAACTTCTTAAAGTTTTGGAAATAAATCCTCCAGAAGTTTAAGTTGTACAAAAAACGCCTTGAAGGATTAAAAATATTTCACAGTCTGCATATAGTTCCCCTATTATATTCTGAATAATCCATTCTAACGTTGTATGGTTGCAGCATGGTATTTTAAAGTTCAGAAAGGGGTGTAAAACAACAATCAGTGCTGGGTTTTTTTGGCTAATTCTCAAAATCGAGACACTTGTGTCGCACTGCTTGGTTCTGTAAGTCCTTTTATGTGGGGATCTCATGAGAGGGCACTGAGGCACAGTTCTGATATGCAAATGAAAAGCAGACACGTTTTCCTGTGAAGTTCTCCTGATGTGACACCAGGTACGTGTGTGCCTGTGGTCAGCAGCTGATGGGGCTCTGCTCTGCCTCCCAGGGCCCTGCAGAAAGTCACCGAGAAAATCTACATCATATCCCTGCTTGGAAAAAATCGTGGGGGGGAGGAAGCAGGCTGGAATGGGTTGGTGATTGTTGTGAACTTTGGGCAAGAGCAGCTGCAAAACTTTAGGCAGGTTGTCAGAGTAGGTAGGTTGTGCTATGCGTTCTAACACTCAGATCTGTGAAGTTTAAACATGGAAATAGGCTGTTGACTTAAGTGGGCTGGGCATGACCTTACAGCCACACACGGGCTTAAATAGCCTGCAGATGGAAGGACTAATTCTGTCTTTCGCTTGCTGATAGCTGCCCTGATCTACACATCAGAAAAAGCTATGAATTTAAGTTGAACATTTGGTAATCAAACACTGGAACTCTGTCAAGCAATATGCATCTCTGACATAGCAGGAAAAATGTGTTTAGCATCTGGGCAGACTGGATTAGAGAGAAGAAGGCAAGAGGCATCTGCTTGTAAGTACTGTGCCTGTTCCTCCATAGGCATGTGGGAGACTTCTGGTAGTTTCAGGAAACTACTTCTTCCACTACTGGCTTCATATGCCTTTACCAGTGCTTGTGGGTGGAGTTTGCCCATCTGTATAGCAGATGAGGGTTTTAGACAAGCAGTCATCACAGGAGGTCTTAGCTGAGCTGAAAAATATCTTATTTTAGGTACAAAAACTTTTCAAGATCATAGTGAAATAAGATATATATTTCAGTTTGGTTCTGAGGAGTTTATTTGTAGATGGGAACAAGATTTGGGACAAATAAGTTGTGGAGACTTTTCAAAAGAAAAATATAGCTAAATAATCTGAGTTTCTTTATCAGTACCTTTCAGTGGGGTTCCCATCATAGGCATGTAAATGCTAAAAGGAAATTAAATGGTTTTAAAAGTATGTCTTGAGAATGCTCCTGAGGTTAGTAGTAAATAATTTAAAATATTGTAAATATTGCACCTGAGGAACACCATCCATCCATTCCCTGCTGTAGAACAGTTTGCCTAGAAAACTGGCTCTTTCCTCCTCAGAAGTTCTTTCATATTACATGTGCTCTTTCTCCCAGTGGCTTACAAAGCAGTTTTGTTTCTACATAACAAAATTGCTTTTTATGCTATGAAACCTTGGCATTGATACATCTCTGAACATCTACCCCAAAACATGGCAACTAGTTTTAGTACTTAATAAATAATAGGCAGTAATAGTCCTCTAGTGTTGCTGTTTGCTAATAAGCAGTAGAACTGGCAATGGGAATTCAATCTTTGTGTAACAGAGACAAATTTAGAAAAGATGAAACAAAATTAGGATATGTGTCATTTAATGATACTGAGGAATGTATCTCATCCTGTGGAAGAGCTTTGGAAACATTACACAATTATTCTCATGTGGTTTGAGCGAAATGAAATATTAAGCGTTATTGTGTTTTTGAGCATAAGACTTATAAAATGATTTGTAGATGAAGAAAACCCCATTATTCTTGCTTATTTTAAAAGCAAAAAAAAAGTCTCTTTTTTTTTTTTTTGCTTTTAACAAATAGCACCACTGAGTTTCGCAGCTAAAGGTCACTTGGAAACAAGGTTGTTTTCCAAATGGGCTTCAAATGAACCCAGCTTTCATGAATGTAATTTGAATTTTACAATACTGGAGAATTATCATTTGTTCCACAAATTTGTAAAGAACTGAAGCACTACCTCATGATCATTTTGAACATGATGCAGCTGAAAAATCAATACTTTTTTGATCAGACTTATTATGGGTCTTGGCACTCTAGAATCATCTTTCTTTCATTTGAGAATTAGGAAAGATAACGAAGGTATTTTCCTTACAGTGAAAGATTGACTTCATGATTATGAAGATTTATGACAGATTGTCCAATATTATGAATATATTGAATGAAAATCTACCATAGTTTCCAGTGGGATTATTGCCATATACTTTTACTGTCCTTCAAATTTCCTTGCATTGAGTAATAAATTTGCCTTACCTGGGCTACTTGTATTTCTGAACTTTAAAAAAAAGAAAAAAAAAATTACTGAGTAAAGTCAAAATAAAAATGACAGGTTTTAAATTTTTTTTGCAAGTTGATGCACCTTTTCTGTTTATTGATCCTTGATTTAATTGGGAGAAATCTGCATTAAACAGCACCATGGAATGTAGCAACAAACATGAAATGATTGCTTTAATCGAGTGCCATACTGAAAATTTCAACCTTTTTTCTCATTTTTTTTCCTAGCTGACATTAGTATTGTGGTTTCTTCAACAAATCAGTTAGTTACCTGCAAATATGGATTGATTTTATTGTAACAGTAACAATATGACGTGTTTTTGTCATTTACCTGAGCTATGCAGCAAGGAAAGAAAAGAGGTAAAATATGTAACTTTCCAACACAATGGAATGCTTCCATTTTGCAATGACTTGGGGTATTTTAAGTTAGCTCTTTATTCTTATTTAACCATCTCACAGATCTGGTGCAATCAACTCATCTGAAACCATTATCTATGTTTTTTTAGCTGGACAGTCTTATGACTGTGTTGAATAAAATAAAGTTCAGCAGAATAATGAATGCAAACGTCAGAACTGGAACTTGTGGGAAATGCTTTGACCTTGGTTTAAAAGCTAGGTTTGGCCAGGCAGGTAGTTTCCAGTGGTCAGCCACTGTGGTGTCTTGAGGCTGGAGTTTTGGGAAATAGAGCTAACTCCCTGCTGGATTTTCAGCATGCAGGAGAAACGCCAGGCACAGAGTGGCAAGAATAAGCCTGTGAGCCAAGAGAGTCATGTCCTATTTCCCATGACCCCTGGTACCTGTCTTCTCGTGTTCCTCAGTATCCCTATTTGTAGAACAGAGATAAAATTTGGTGGGTAAGTCTCAGCTTGTTTATAAAACATCACAGTATCCTTGGATAGAAAGTGCTATGAACATATAATCTATTTTACTAAATGCAATCCCACATTACCAGGCTCTTCTGCTTTGTCTTAACATTTTACCCCAGCTAATTTTTATGCCAATATAACATGTTAGCAAAAATGAAGAAGTTAATTCACAACATATTAAGTGCATTGTCATAAATTGTCATAATGATGGAAATTAATGTGTCTCTGACAAACATGTTTATACTTAAGTTTACTCCTAGCTTTGAGTGCATGCCTTGGGATTTAAACATATTTAGTGGATAAATTTTTATTTTTAAATTTTCAGTAATTAAATGAAAACCGATTAGGAAAGCCTAGATAACCTACTGGTTATATTTATTCAGCATAGAAACTCTTAATCATTTATTCATTATAAAATATGAAGAACCACTTATTTCTACATTCATTTAAATGCATTGCTGTCTTTTGCTCAAGACTGAGTATAGAAGCCAGGTAGATACAGAAGCTTGAAATTGCAGGAAGATAACAGAACCTCCTTCTTTACCCAAGGATAAGAAATTGGTAGGAATCCATTAAATTTATAATAGATTATTAATGGAGTCCTCTTTTCATATTATATTGACAATAAAGCAACCCTTTCCACAGTGGCATATTTAGGGTGAGGACAGAGTAGAGTATGCAGGTTATAAAAGAAGATTAAATAGCTTGTAGCTGATTCTGTAGAGCTTTTAACTTGTAATTCTAAATGATGAAGTGTGAAAGATTTTGTAAGAAATTACAGATTTCTTCTAAATGTATTTCTTTCAAGCCGTTTGATGTTTGATAGTTTTCTATTTTTATGATTGTTTTCAACAAAATGGTTTCTTTTGCACAGCATATGTTTCTTATGTGAGAATGTGCTTGCATTTTTTTTTTCATCCCCTTGTTTAAGTCAAAAACTTACTTTTGATTTTGGAAATTCAAAAAATGAGATTTGACATTTTCCATAAAATTATAGACTATTTCTAAAAGTGCTAAGTAACCTAAATCACCATCTTTTTATCTGTTTTTCAAATTAACACAAATATTTTCTAAATTAAAACCAAGCATAAAGGAGGTTTACATCCTTTTATTTCAAAATTATCAGGTCAGACTCATAGTTTTAATGTCACAACCTCTCCTTGTTCAAATTGATAAAAATTAGAAGGTGTGAAGACAAGAAGGACAAAAAATTTCCCTTGCACTGAATGTCCTTGCTTAGTAAATACAAGATATGAACATTAGGGTATTTTTTCACTTGTTCCCTACATAGTTTTTTGTATTTTATCTTCCTGTTACAAAATTCTTCTTGCTGGGGAATGTGCAGAGTGTGATTGTCCCTGACCTGGAAGGGAATTCCTGTCAGGACTCATGAGACTTCAGCACTTCAAGGCCTTTGCAGCTGCCCTGTCCCAGCTGAATTGCACAGTTTGCTGGGCAGCCCAACAGGCTCAGCCACAGTAAATAAGTAAATGCATCTTTCAGCAGGAAGTGTGTCAGAAGTGGTAGGGCAGTTAACTATTAATTAAACAGTGACAGTTACTCCTGTCTCAGGAAACAGCTGGATAAGACTTTGATCTTTTCAGGTTTTTCTTAGAAAATAGGAAAAGTCATGGGAACTTTCATACATTTTTACTATTATTATGCTCCTCTGCTGATGCACCTGTCCTTTTTCTATTTTTATTTCTATTTTCTTGTTAGCTGTTATGACGAATTTTGAGTAGTGCCACTAGTATCAGGTACATAATCAAAACTGTAGTAACAGGAATATGCCATGTTGGCTGAGCCCTGAATGAGCCGTTTGGTCTTACCTGACTAACAAATGACTTTTGAACCTCTAGAAAGACATTCAGAGATATATTGCTGGGGAGAATCTTTACAGAGGTCACCGAGTGGTAAGAAGGATTTGTACAGCTATTGAGAGTTTGGTGCCCATGCAGAATCACAAGTGAAGAAAGAATATCCTCTTAACATTTAGCTCTACCTTTTAGCTGACATTCAGCGAGCTACAGTGCATGTGATGCACAGAGAAAACGTGTTGTTCCATGTTGTTTCTTTTGTTTATCCCAAACATGCAACCTTCTCCAAATTCAGTTTGACTATAGGGGCTAATAGCCAAATTTAGATAAAACCATTTGCTTGGAATAACTTTGGAATCTCTTAAAATTAGTATTATAGGGCACTTGGGTTTCTGGGAAGGTTTTATTTTAGGCTCCAGTGATGTGATATGCTATGCTGTGCAATTCTACAGCAAAATAACTGGCATTATTTGAAAAGTTTAGTAGTATTTGCCATTGTTCACAAATGAGGCCTCCTGATTTAACAGATAGGACTTCTTTCCTTTGCAAAACTGCAAATGTTACAATTACAGATTTGCACCGGAGCGAAGTGTTCTCAGAAGCACGGGCTGAACAATTTTGTCTCAGTGCTACAACAGCTGTGTTCAGGTGTCTGCTGTGCAGCTGCCCCACTGCATGGAGCCAGTGGCTCTTCTGTCTTTGAGTGGGTAAGAAATCTCAGAAAGTCATTGGGATTTTAAAAGAGCTGAAACAGATGCCTCAGTTATTGCCAGGCCAGTTTTTTTCTCTGTCTTATAAGCTCTTTATATGTTTTGATGATTTCCTAAAAAATAAAGCGAGCAGTCTAATTTTAGTGGAATAGATTGTATAAAGATAGAAGAGTGTGTTTATTTATATTACTTTTAAGATGACTTTTTAGGGGAAAACTTCTATATGGCAATAGTCGTGCCATAGGCCAGAACCAAGTCAAATAACTTCTAGCAGCTGGATGCTCTCTAAAGCAGCCTGAGATGGTTGTATCTCACTTTTTACAGTGTTGGGTGAATAGAGGTAAAAGAACAGAATTGCCACCTTCTTTGATGAGAATCTCAAAACCAGCTTTGTGTGAATATATAAAGCTGCTACATTAAATACTTGCATAGATACCACAGATGTTTTCCACATCCTGAACACATTTGTTTTCTAGTTTGTAGTAGATGGAGTGAAATTGTGTTGACAAATGGTGTTTTCTTTAAAAAAGAAAAAGATACTATGACTTTATGTATCAGGATGTTGTGTGCGGTGGCCCTGGGTTTGTCCATACCTGCATAATGGTATTCATAGGTTCCTAATGATTTTCAGAACATTGTGAAATGGAAAGGTCACGAGTATTACTGATCATCCCTTAAAGAATGGTACTTCTACCATGGTCATGGCAAAGAGCAGAGAGACTGTTGAGGTGGCTGGAAATTCTACATACAGAAAGATCTTAGGAAAGTTACTGTGATTGGTTTAATAAGTTCCTCTTATTGGCTCATGGTGTAAAGTATCCTACATAAATTATTGTCTGTAATTCTGTATAAATGGAACTGGAGCTGAAGAAAGCTGAGACATGCACCTCCTGTCAAATAGACTTTTGAAATCTCTGTGGTCCTTGTTAGAATAGGAAAGCAGATGCAGAGTCACTAAGTCCAGGCAGAATTTTGGTGATTAGCCATTTAGATGACCATTCAGTTGGTTTTTGTCAGACGCCGATTCTTTTTCTCCAGCTATAAGTGTTAACTCAACATAAAAATATGTATGTCTCAAAGTCCTGTATCCACCTTACACATTTTTAACTCTCTAAAAATATTCTTGTTTTGCAAATTAAATGTTTTGGACCTCAAATACAATCATAGAGCCTAAAAATTGTGGTTGTTCATGATAAACTATTTTTCATTATTTTGTTTGGGTTATTTTAATATAGGGTATGTTGATAAACTATCTTTTAAGATACTCTCATTTTATGTAGCTTTTTATTATTAGCTCATTTCTGAAAATTGTCTTTGAGATAACCATCATATTTAAACAAATTTGTCTTTTATTTCCTTTTCTGTCCTCACTTGAAAAGTGATGGAAATTATTTGGAGCAATTTTAAGGTCAAAAGAGCTGATACCAAGAGAAAGGTGAGAGGCTGAATTCCAGCTTTGTTTGTGATAAGCAGTGATGTCAGTCATGTTCGAGGGGTTGGGTACCATCTCACACAGCTGACTGTGGAAAAAAATCTCAGCTGGTGTCTCCCCAGGGAACCACAGTGTGTGTCCTTGGTTTGGAAGGGAGAGGGAAGCAACTGGGAAGATTTAGTACTGGGAGACAGGAAAGAGGAGGAGGGAGTTGTTGCACTGGAGCACTCACATGTTCCCTGGGTAACCTGGTAGTCAGACCTAGTAACTAATAAGGTGGATCACAAGGTAGAGTCCAAGCTAGGAGAACAGAGTTGATCTGAGAAGAGAAAACAAAAACATTACCATAGATTTCATCTGATTGGTTTATGTTATGTGGCCATTTATGTTACGGCCAGGACGTTATTTGCCCAGCAGTGGAGGTGGATTTAATCTCTGCTCCTTTAATACCGTTCTGGTGGTGTAAAAATGTATGTGGTGTTAAGAATGTGTGTTGCTTTCCTATTCATTTTACTATGCATCACACCTGACTGAGAAGTGGGGTAAAACCTGGGCACAGTGGAAATAGTAAGACCTCCTTTGCTAAATCAGGTTATAATCAGTGCCAAAAGGTGAAGAATCATACAAAAAAGGGGTAACTGTGCTCCCTACGTGTCAGAAGACTGCAGAATATATGTGCTTGCTCTGTCTCTGGCTTTCTCTCTTTTTTCTGTTCTCCTCACGACACATGTACGAGACCAGGCTTTTTATGTCATACTGCAGCAGTAGCACCATCCCACACACTCTCTGTCTCTAAGAAATGTAACCCTTCTCCTGCTTATCTTCAAGTCGATTTCAGTGATTTCTGAACTGAATATCTTCTGCCTGAAGGAGCGTGTGTCTGCTTTACCTGTAGAGAGTTGACAGCCTAGGCTTGCGTCAGTCGCTCAGATACAGGTATTTAGTGCCACTTGAGACACCTGAGGGTGCCTGAGACATCCACCCAGGGCTGGCAGATATGACCCAGGACCAGCAGGACACCTGTGCTCTTCTGGAGCAGCAGCTGGCAACCAGGTGAGATACTCCAGGGCATCTCCACTGCAGCAAGATGCCTGTCTTAGATAACTGATTTGAGCCTCCTGTTTCTGGGCATGATGTATGATTAATATATAAAATGAGTAATTAAGCTCCTGGTTTTGTTTTTGTTTTGTTCTGAGGCCAAGTCGTACAAATCTGTAATTACATCGTCTTCCTCTGGCTGCTAATGGAACTGCTTGTACACGTAATTGCTGGCTGTTGTGGGTAAAATGTACAGAACTGAGCTCTCCACTCTCTGAGTGCTCTGCCTGTGAAGCTGCTCTTCTTGACAGGAACTTTAATAAATGACAGACCGTTCCGAATTTGTCTTGTTCACAATATTAAAGAAACAAAGCCACACAACTTCTAAAGCCGATAACTAAAACTGAGCATGTATATTTTTGCACAGAAGGCTTTGCACTTCAGGGATTATAAAATCTTCTGTCAATTCTGGCAGCATACAATTTGTGAAAGAAGCAAAAGACTAGATTATACAGCATCTCTTTCTCAGACCAGATTTATGTTTTTTGTGCCAGAACTACATTAAGCAAATCCTCTTCTTCCTTCTAAAGGAGCTAGCCAGCTTGTAGCTCTCAAGAATTTTCTTTTTTCAGGGATAAACATTACTTTGAAAACTTTTCCATGCACCTGGGTGGTGACCAAAGACAACAAATAACGGAACAGGAAACCATAATTCAATTCTTTACTATATAGAAAGCTTTGCAGATGACCTAAGCAGCTTTTTAAAGAGGTTGATCTGGTTTTTTGGCTGCTGGAAATGGAAAATCTGTCTCTTTTATTGTATTCTGTGTACATTTAATCAGTTTGTAATCCTCTCTTTAGTTCTGTGCCTACACTGCTGTTCCTTCTAGTTCAGAGAACAAGACAGAAAACCAGGCTAGAGCATACCCAAGGAGATGGCTTTTGAACATACAAGAGTTGCAGATTGAACTGGTGGCATGACTTTAGATGCTGAAGATTTAGAGCAAAATCAGTATAAGAGGGACATTTCTGTTGTTCCTTAAGCATTTTCTGTCTTGAGATGGGTCTTGGTAGCAGTTGCAGTATATAATATCTTTATTATGAATGCTGCTTCTTCCCCCCATATCTACAGTTAATTATCCATTTTGTTAATGCTTTTTCAAGTCTCGTTTAAGGTTTTGTTTTAGCATAATATCAAGAGCTGAAATGTGTGCCAAACCTCAAACCTGAAGACAGACTGGATTGCCCTGTGGGTTGGCTCCTTTCGTTTGTCCTTGCTTGAAAAAGCACGCAGGCAGCAAAGTGACTTCTGGCAGTGTTTGTTGGGTCATGGGAGGAAGCCAATTCCTCCAGTACTCCAGGTATATGCAATCCCTTGGAAGTGCATCCTGCACAGTAATATGTAGAAACACATCTCAAAGAAAAGGCAAGAAAAGGAAATGATTAATTTACTGTGGCAGTGTTTTTTTGGTTTTTTTGGGTTTTTTTTTTTGGTAGGACAGGTCCAGGATGTTTCCAGGTTTGTGAGCTCTGCAACTGGTGCCAATGGCCAGCTCTCTGTATCAACAGACAAGTTAAAGTTCAAGGGACCTTTTGGCATGATGCCAGTTATGATTCTTCAAGCAGTTTAACACAGTGTTTCTTTCTGATACTTAGAGATATTTTCAAGTGGTGTGTGCCTCTCTGGAGAGAAAGAACTGAACTAAAATTTTCTATCATTCTGTAAAAAATGACTGAACAAAAAAGGAACAAAAGTCTACATTCTGCCTTCAGGAACCCTTACAACTTCCACATAGTAGATACATTATGGTCCAGTTCTCCAGAACCTTTATCTTTTTTAATCCATCCAAGAATCCAATCTAGAAAATTTGACCTTTAAACATGCATTGGTAATATAGAAACAACATTTGTTAAATATAATAATATTGATTGTATTCCTGTGAAAGAGGTACAAAATGCAGAAATCCAAATCTGTCGGGGTGAGTGGATCTTTAGATCCGGTACTTTTGTACAAGACGAAAGTCTCCAGCATAAGACATCTCTCCTGTCCTGAGATGGCAATTTTCTATCTGGTATGGTTGGCTCCATAGAGTCAAATGCATCACTAGATTAAACTTTGAAGGGGATAATTATTCTTTTCTCTTGGAAGTGGAACTAGCCTAGCTATCATAATTATAATGCATATATTTTCTTGCAAATAGCTCTTTTTTGAGGTGGTCTGAGCTTAAAAATATGGAATTTGTCATTCTTTGTTGGAGCTGGAAATGTGTTCACTGTGGTTTAAAATAATGTTGATAATAATTTATTGCTTAGCTGTAAGAGGAAATTTAAATTTGTTAAGAGGAAGATAAATGGGAACTTTATATGTTAATTTCTTTTCCTTGTGTATTTTTACATATATGATTTCTGTTCCTCCTTCTCTGTCAGTCCTTTAGTACCTGCTCCTCTCTGAAAAGATGACTCAATTGCCTTAATTATGTGCATGAAGGAACTACAGAATTATGAATTAATATGCTTATTTTCATAGCTGGACATCCTGGTTCTTATTCCATTCTGGTGTCCTGGTCTGAGAGTCCATGGGGCAGATTATCAGATCAGTAAGACTGGGAACTAGGAGCAGACTGGCGTTTGTTGTTGGGCTGCTGAGAGTTCTCCTGATAAAGCAGATATTCAGGAACTGGCTGATCTGTATTACGTCAGCTAAGCAGAGGTCTAGTGTACTCAGTGATGTAGAGCAACAGAACAATCCTTATCAGATGGTCCTTATCAGATGGTGCATGTGAGAATCAGCTGCTGAAGACATGAAGTGGTTCTGTCATGTACCACTGAACATTCAGAAAAAAGTAAAGTGACTGCAAAAGGCTTCCACTTTTCTGTGCTCTACTGACGAGAATTTTTGGCAACATACAGGCTTAACTTTTCATAAGGAATTGCCAATTACTCAAACCCAAAAGCTCTTCTGATACAGTACAATTTTCAGTGAAATTTTGCTTGAGAAAAACATCCATACTCATAGCCTACTTAATAAAATCTATATTATTTGGAAATATCTTTTTTGTTTTCTTCTTGGGATATATTGAGAGGTCTGCAAAGTTTTTGTGCTTTTGTTTTCTATACTGAGTAATATGAATGCCTATAGCCTTAATTGTAAACCTAAATGTCAAATACTACGATTGTGTCAAATCTGAATGTGGAATGGAACAGGTAACTTTAGGAGAACCACTGTAACATTAGTGCAAAGCTAATCATTGTAAATTTTAGAGGGATAGCAAAATCTAGTAGCTAAATAAAAGTAGTCCAGTTCTATGGGAGGATGCTGTAAATGTTCTTACAGATCACATAATTACATTGTGTAATCCAACAGTAGAGTAACTGCTGAGACTTTTTGTTATTATTAGAGAAAACACAACACCATTAATCCATCTTACAGCAGTGTTTATATTTTTAATAATTATGAGCAGCTAATTAAATGCAATGACAGGTCTAATAAATAGAAAATCTGTAGGCACCATAAATAGGATTATCATTATATATTTATCTTATTTTCTTTTTAAAATTCAAAATGTCTGAAAGGTCTTGACTGGCTTTTATGGAGCTCCTATAATCCTATTTATTCAAGAAAAGTTTCCAAGTTCATTCACTGCTGTAGGTCTGCAAAATACTGTTTAAAGATTTTTCTGTTTAAATAAGATTTATGAGACAATATGTTTTGGAAAAGTGCCACACTTGTACAAATGTGGGATTGGGAAGTGCTGACAAGATTCAGAAAGGCAACTCAAAACCAACCTTATTTATCACAAGAAGACATTGGAGCAAATCTAAAGAAAAAGGAATTATAATTTCTAAAGCAGATCTAGGCCTAGCATGTATTAAATTTACACTGTTATGAGGGATGCTACTGAAAAACACAGTGAGGCTTAAGGTAGCATTTATTCTACCACCAATGAAAGGAAAATTTGGATTGCTTTATGAGACACCTAAAACTGGTAGTTTAAGATGTGTTTTTTAAACCTTCTGCTAGTAGATATCTGCTGGAGTTAAAGGGAGCATGCATTAAAAGATTACAAAATCAAATAATTATTTTGTTAAAGGTTATGTGTTTTCCTCTTAGGATATTTAATGTCATTTCAAAATCGTTCTGGCATGTACCAAATATAGAACTTGGAGCTTGTAAGAGGCTATCCAGCATTTCAACAGAAGCCAACTATGCTGATCAGGTTGGTTCTTGCTATGTAACAAGAATGGGATGAGGAAAGGGAAGGTTCTTCCCAAGGAAGTTTAGTGCTAAGTCACAAGTTCCCGCAATCTGGATATGTAGATGTGGATATAGTAAGAGACAGCTTGGTGCTCGTGTTGTTTGAGAAATACTTGTATAATGAATCCTTCCTCTGTGCGTGGGAGAACTGTTGTGTCTTGCAAGTCCCAGAGTCCTGCCTTGCTGACACCAGTCGCTTGGCTCAGCTGCTTTAGGTATTTTCAGGGCTGAAATGTTTCTGAAGAGCACTGCAAATTAATTTAGTGCATTTGAAGCACGAACTGTGTGTCACTGGTGGCAGCAGTAAAATATCCTTCATGAACTGTTAATCCATGCATCTTTATCATATGCATGAGGTATTAATGAATTTCTAGGCTCCTCTTACCTGTCTTCATAACTGGTGTTGTTAATGGCTTTGTAATGAAACTTTGAATATTAAAAAACCAGTACAAACACTCTTCACTTAGAAAACACTCATTTTGTTTTTTCATGCCATTATACCAAATGTGTTAGAAAGCACATGTGCTCATGTAAAGTAATTGAACTCTTCTCTGTTCTGTGAGATTCATGCTGCCTAAAATTCTGACCTGTGATGCCTAACATTGTTACTGGTATCAGCATTATATCGTTGAGTGGTGAGGATCTAGGAAACAGTGCCTTCAGCCTTAGAGTATATATGATGTTTTTCATATTTACTTGCTTTCTATCAATTAAATATTGAAAAAATACCTGTACCATTGTTAGAGCTGGACTCTAGAGCGAGACTAGTCTGTTGCAATCTGCCCTGCCTAGTGACTTGACTGCTATATACTTTCAAGGGTGTTTCTTTCATATTGTAGATAAATATGGGAAAAAATTTGATTAAGTAGTACATATAAACTTAAACTGAAGCTGTGTATTAATAAAATTCCTCACTATGGGAGCTGTAGAGGTATGTGTAGTATATTTTGTAGATGAAAGGCAAGGTGAGTGAAAATGCCCTCTTAATGATGTTACTCTTCAGTTCACCACTTTGGCATGACTGTGTGAGTGCAGGGAGTTGAATGGCAGGAAAAAACCTCAGCCAAACACCAAGAAATGAAAATAGAAAAGACCAGGCTCAGTTTAGAGCAAAAGTGTCAAGGAGCGTAAGTGAGGAAGGCCTATAGGGGCAAAGTCGGTGTTTTCCATGCCCGGCCTGAGGATTAAAGGGAATGCTAAAGAGGTTGAGGAGCATGACTGGAACATGAAAATGGAGAATGGGCATCCATGAGCCCTGGCAGGAACACGTGGAGAGAGCAGGGGGAGAGCCTGTGCCTCATCAAACCTGGAGGCAACTGGGAAGGAATGGAAAGATGAATGGCAAAGCAGATGAAAAGATACAGGTTTTGTTGCTGGAATCTTTGCACTTGTATTTATGTGTCCTTGGGATAAATGGAACAATGAGCATTGCTGTTTTAAAAAAAGTCCATCTCTTAACTCAACAACTTTCATAGGCTTCTGAAGAAAAGGGACTGTAGGTGCACAGTGCAGTTAGACCTGTGAGGTCAATGTAATTAATGAAAAAGAATCATAGACTGTTTTTTTAGCCAAAAGCCTCTGGTTTGTAATCGGAGGAGATAAATCACTGGGGTAAAAGTCAGAAATACGCCTCATAAAGGAATTATTTGCATGATTAAATTGTACGGTGTCATATTTGGGGGCTCACATCATGTGTAATCAAATATGTATCTGCATGTCAAGCTATTCTGCCTCTGAATGAAATTAATTAATTCCTCCTACTGCAAAAACAATTCAAAGCCATGTCAGACAAATAGATAGCATAAATGAGGTCTTGAAAGTTTAGTAAATTTTAATGTCATTCCTGTAAGCATGTTTGTGGTGGAGGTGCCAAGATCTCTTTTTTCTATATATCAGAATCTAGCAGAGTCCTTGGGGTTGAGTAAGAGCAGAAGTTAATTAGGTTTTATTTTGATTAATCCTCTTTAAGAGTTATTGTAATTTCTGAGATGATTTTGATAGGGTTTATTTCTTTGTACTGTAGGAATATTTTATTCTGCTGTTTTGTGTTCTTTTAATGGTGCTCCAATCTGAATTTTAGTAAGGGTATTCCAGAAAAGAGTCTGAGAGTAACTATTCTGGATTAAAATTTAAACTAAGTACAGCTGATGTGACCTCAAAATAATAGTCATAGTGAATGAAAATCTTAAGAGTAGAAAACAGTTATTTTATGGCAAAGCATACTTTAAATTACTGCCTGGATTAACTTCACATTAAATCCGATTTACCATAATGCAAATACCTTTCTTTAATACCTGATCTCAGATCTACCGGAGGAAAATTATTACATTGTTTTTTACTTACATTTCTTCTTGATGTAAAATACATTAACATGTATCCATGTATCCAACAGTAGAATATTAGCAGGATTTTAACATATAGGCTGATATATGCAGAGTTAGGATCACATTTGTCAGCCAGCAAATTTCAAAGATAAAGATAACTGAAGATTAATAGAAAAATAATGCAAAATACTAAAAATCCTTTGATCTCCAAACAGTTATGCCATGGGTCGTATATTTTTCTTTGGGTGCTCATATGCCTGCTTTTTTGTTACTGTTAGTTGTTCCTGCATATCTCACTTCAGTTGAATATTACTGGGCCTTGAGCAAGTTTCTTCATAAAAATACATAAACATTTTTGCTAGTGTAGTTACTGTATGAGATGCCAGTGTCTGTACTTTGTCATGTTCACATTTCCTTCATGTTCCTTGGGTTTTTATTTTAGAGGAGGTATTTTACCTGATTTTTTGCATGCTGTCAATGAATTAGGCATTTCAACATGGCTTTCCTAAAAAGGAAGCAAATACATATATTAACAACTGTTGCCTTAAATCTTAAAAAGATAGATTTAGATCTCTTCGTTGCTTGATCCCACAGCCCCATGCGGAGTGCACTTTTTCTACTTAAATATACATAATTTATTTTTATATGGGAATACTTCTAATAAGTTTGGTGCTACAAAGTTTTTAATAATCTGGAGCAAAGTTTTTAGCTATATATTTACTTTTCATTTGAGTGTTTTACTCCAACTTTTCTGTATTTTTTTAGGTGTGTCCTCTCAATGGTAAGAAATATGGGTTGGGTTTTTTTTTCCCTTTGTGCATATCACTGCACAAAATGGAAATCTCTGTTCACTGTTGACACTGAAATCTCTCACACATCTTTTAGAATCATGTCCTTGAATCTTTAAATCAATTTAAAAATCACAGAGTCCATGGAAATGGATGTTGCTTACAACCAAACCTCTAGTCACCAATAATCATGAAATACGGCATTAAGAAAACCTCAAACCCCACAGAAACAATGAGCTGAGAGATACATAAAATGGCTTAGAAGGCTCATTTGCTGGTGAGTTCAAACACAGAGAATATACTGGCCACTGCACAGGAGATGGCCAGGCCCTGCCCCGGGGGTTCAAGGCAAACAAGCACAGCAGCTGCTGTCATTTGCCGACCTAGGAAAGGGTGGTGGCTGACCAAAAAGATGATATCCATCTGATTCATTGTCATTTTCACATTATCTTTCCAGAGTGAAATTGCAGAAAGGCTGTAAACACTCTCACTAACCCTGAGCTCTTACTTTGGAGGTTTGCTTGGCTGAGGTGTACGTGAGAACCCATATTCACCAGAACATAACTGTTAATTAACATCGCACTTAGTTTCCCTTTCTCCACCATCCATTCAAGAACACCCTGCATTGCATATTCATGACATCATGCAGACATCTGCAGGTAAGAGCAATGTATTGGTAGGGGACTATCAAACAAGGAACTTTCTCATTTGTCTTAATTTTAGGAAATTCAACTGCTGTAGACTTTGCTATATTATTTCTCTATGGTCTTTCTTCAAGCACTCCCTGGTGATCAATGTCTGGACTGTTTGCTACTGTATTAAAACTGGCCTGTTCTCCTTGAGAAAGGCTTACTTCTCTGAGTAATGTTATTTTAGATTTAAGTGAATAACTTGATTTCAAAACTGAGAATTCCAATAAAAAATATGCTGCAGCAAAGGATCTGAAAAGTAATGGAAACCAAAACAATGTATTGTTTGAGAATATGACAGGCAAATCACAGTATGTAGTTACACTTTTTAAGAAACTGTTTTATTGCCTGTTTTGCTTTTATATGCACAGGCTTCTCCCTTAGTAAGTGTGTAAACAAACATTATAATATTGAGTCAAGAACTGACTAGTTTTCTATTTTGAAATTAAAATGTAACCAGGTTGTTAACTTGAAAGGAATGGCAATGCTTTGTGGAGAAACTGAAGGATAGTGATTCATTCAGTAGAGCTATGAAAAATGAAGCAAAATTTGGGAATTATGTTAGTCATGGCTGTAAGTTAGTTGAACCTGGATTTCACATCCTTAGAGAAGGACATTTAGGGATGTTGTACTGTCATCACTTTGAAGAAGTCATATTTTAATTTCTGTGTCCTCAAAAGAGAGAGACATTAAGAGAAGAACCTTACGTTATTAGAAGGTGGGTTTGAAATTCTCTTATAAGCAAATTCTTGCTAGAAGCCCAGTAATTTTCCAGCTGAAAGCTCTTTCTGGTAAACAGGACATTTTCAAGCCATTTCACAAGTAATTAAACATAGCTGGATGTGTTAGTTTTGTGGTTAATTTTGAGATATGTTTAGGACTTTTTTTAGAAAGTAATGGGGCAGTGTATCATTTAGCAACTAAGAAAGATGTTCCATGTTATTCTGATCATGAATATTCTGTGAAGATTGTCATGATCAGTTTGAGAGCTAGGTTCTGAATTTTCAATTTAATCTGCTTATAATATGTGTAAAGTGTATATAAACAGGAAAATTTAAGTGGTCTATGTTTGCTAGATTTTCTCAGTTTAAACAAAACATGACAAAAGTAACACTTTTGCTGAGAGATTCTGGACTACACCTTCTGAGAGATGCTCCATTTCAAACCTGGAACATCAACAAATTGGAAGCTATGAAAACACTGTCCCTTTTTAGTTGATAGGTTGATAATCAGGTCAGTTTAATAGCATGTTTTTATACCAGGCAAGACAATGTGATTAGCAGTTGAGGTTAGTACATCTTATTGAAGCAGAGGAGTTGAAGTGCTTTGTGGGGTGTGTAAGAACACGAACTCATCAAAGTCCTGGGCACAGCATGGAAAACACAGGCAGTTCTGTGGTAAGAATAGCTGCCTGTCCCTTCTTGGAGTCCTCTAGATTAGAGCAGGGCTGCACTTTGCAGCCTCATAGGGGAAACTCATATTTTGTGTGAATTAAGGCAAAGAAAACTGCATGAACTAAGGAATGGCCTCTAATCCAATTTACCTTCTGGGCCTACAAACCTGAACTCTTTATATTGAAGTGCCAGGCACTCTGCAGGCAGAGAAAAATGGCAGCTGTATGCCAGCATTGGCTACAAATTATATTTTATTTGGTTTGCTATTTGACTCTTCCTGTCACAACTGTTTCCAGAACAAAAAGCAGTATGCATATAGACCATATATGCTATCTGCTTGATAATGGATTTAATGTGATATTGTTCAGGAATTACTTTTTTGGAAATATTTTTTCTGATGGGGTCCAGGGTCTTTTATCTGATTAAGTCAACTAATCCTGAAGTATTCAAAGATGGAGCTATTCAAGGACAGTGAATTTCAGTTTCTTATCTCACCCTAATTCAAATTTAGTTTCCCATGTATAAATCCTAAATCAGGGTCTCATGCGTAAATAAGAATGGCCATGTTACATTTCATCCTATTTATGACCATTCTTAAAGAATGTAGGGAAAAAGTTCACCCGCTTGATTCTTTCCTCTTTTAAGCATTTATATAGCTCTCAAGTGTTTAAGCTAATCTGTTGTTCTACTTCTCATTACCAAGACCTGCTTTGAAGTACTTTATTTGGCAATTCTTCAGCAGAACATTTATTTTTAACAATTCCAAATGCCAGAAGTTAGTTTCACACATAACATAGAGTGCTGAATTCTAGCATCTCCTTTTTTTTTTTTTTTTTTTTTGGTACATTTTAATTGCAGTATTGCAGTTTTAAATAAAAACCCTATTCATATTTTTACGTTGCCATATACATTACATGTACTTTATTCTTTCTTCAGAACCACTGAGATGGTAATGATTTTACAGCAAAATTGTACTGTAATTACTACAGCTGTTGTGCTAAAGCATTTATGTCTTGCTCTGTCTTTTGAATGAAAAATTCTTTTAGTGAAAATAGATTTGTTGAAGCTGTTAATTATTCAGTAGAAAAGACATCTCAATTAAGGTGGTGGTATTTTTTCTACAATGGTTTAGGCAGACTAAGATAACTCTTAAATTATTTTGTGCAATAGTCTGTAATAGTTCATAATGCAAATATTTGGGATTTTTACATTTCACAATTTTATCCCAAAAATAAAGATCTGTACTTTGTTCTTCAGAACCCATGATACACATTAAAAATAAAATTCAAGATAAATTGGCTCTGTCATCCCATCTGGAAGGTGTGATTATATATTAAAAGTAAAACTTTTATACTTTGGTACTTCAAGCATTTAAGTTTAATTATATGTAGGAAAGGAGGACTTCGAAACTGAAAAGTGAGAGCTTGGATCAAAGTAGGATTATCTGGGTGATTATGTTGATCTGTTAGTCCAGCTGAACCAACTGCCCCGATTCATCTGACAGCACAACTGTTCATGCACAGGACCCTCATCTGATTGTGTGGAAAGACTTCAGTAGAACTGATGTAAAGTACCTTGAAGGTAAACTAGATTGTTTTGACAGTGTCAGGTTGAAGACATGATTACCCATGCTCTTGTGCTCTCAGATACAGGGGCAGGTGGGGCAATTTTTCTGAGGTAGAAGGAGATGGAATGGATCACAGAGCACTAGGTGGGGCACCACATCTGACTGCGTCCTTAGACCAAGCATGGGAGGCTGCTATTTCAAAAAACTCTTCTTCTGTAATGCATTCTTATACAGGCCTTTAGGTAACCTCTGTTCACTTAATATATTATCAGCTGGCAGTTGTGTGTGTGTTGAGAGAAATGCAAGTTGGCAAGAAACAACTGGACACAGCACTTGGTGCTCTGGTTTAGTTGACAGTGTCGTGTTTGGCCAGAGGTTGGACTTGATGGTCTTGGAGGTCTTTTCCAGCCTTAACGATTCTGTGATTCTGTCATGTACTAAGCAACAAAATGGAGCTGTACTTGATGCTCTGTCCAAGGATGTCAGCAGGTCAGAAACAAATATAAAATAATTTATTAAAAGTCACAGAGTCCCCACATTACTTACCAGGATACAGATTCTAGTTAGAGGATTTTGATATCCCAAAAAATCTGTAACTATTAAGCAACAAATTTAAGACTTACCAGAAGTGTTAGCTGTTAGGGTTTAGCCACATTTATAAAAGTTGACCTGTCATTTGCAGCAAGGAAATTCTGTCCTGGTTCTAATTTCTGTCTCAGGAAAATGAAAATGTTAATTATATACAGATTTTGTAGTATTTACTGTAGTTTGATTCCACAGACAAATCATAGAACAAGCTGTCATTATTTTAATGTTCCTATATTATATGCTCATATGTGATTTTATCAAGTAGAGGAAAGGATACTTGTGCTGTCATAGTTGAAGATACTTTGATCATGGTTGAAGATTCTTTAATCATTGGGCAATGACATTATTTTAGTGCTGAACACATACCAATCTTGTCTCCTTAACAGCTGCAGAAATTGCGCCAAAAAGGCTTTCAAAAGCAACAACAGCAATATGTTTTCTTAATGTTAGCCTAGAAAATATTTTCAGGACAAAGTTACTAGTTCTGGTTAATGCAGTTTTAAATCAAAGAACATCAGTTGGCTTTTTATATGATAGCTTGCTCTTCATATTTCTGAAAGGACTTTGTACCTCTTTGCATGCCCTTTTCAAAAGACGAGTATCAACATTTGTCAACCCACATTTTCTGGTCCCAGGGACTGAAGGAGATAATCTGCCTTTCAGCAGCTTTGATCACTGTGCTCAAAGCTGCTGTCTGCAGGAAAAATAAAGCTTTTTAAAGCACTATAGGAAATGAGGGCTTTGTGCCTTTTCTGTGTGCTTATCACATAAGCTCCGACAAGTTAAACATACTGAAGGTCTGCCATCATCTTCAAGCATGATATTTGATAGATTATGAGTTTACATTTGATTTCCCTGCTTGTTGAGAGTGAATTCAGCTAGTTCATGATGAAGACTTCAAGACATCTTGTAGTATTTGGCAACTTCAACTTGAAATAGCTTTAGCTAGGACCCTATATAACGCATAGAGAATTCAGGAAAACCTTGTGGATTAAATTTCAATCTTCGGACAAAAATAAATATTCAGCAAAAGCCATTAGAAGAATAATTTGCATTTTCCAAATCACTCCAATATATTTTTATTGTCCTTGATTTCATGGATTGATTGTGAAATGGGAATGTCAGATAACGGAAATGGACATTGAGACAATAGAAAGAGTTATAGAGTTTAGGGTAAGGAGACTAGTTGATTACTTGTTGGATCTAACAGAAGACAGATAAAATACCTGAGTGTTTGTACATAATAAGTAATTTGAAGTTTGAAAAGTTTTTGATTAAGCTTCAACCCAGAAATTAATTAAACAGTGGAACCAAATAAGTAGTAATGATGGCACTTTAGCAGAAGTGAGAGAAAAGTTTGAAAGACTCTTAAGGCTTGGCTAAATTCATTCTGTAGCTTGGGTATGCACAAAGGAAGGTCAGAGAAATTCAAATGCGTGAGAATTCGTGATCATGACATATATTACATCTAATGGTGAAAGTGACTTTTGGGAAAGGATGAGTAACTTGGGGAGGCGTGAGAGACAGCAGGGAAGAGCAGCAGTAACAGGATCCCAGACAAGCCTCCTCCTTTGGGCTGTCTCTCCGGTGCAGCCAGAGAAGATGATGGAGGGTGGTGAAAAGTGACAGTGCTGCAAATAGCAGACCTTTAGTATCAGAGGTCAAGACTCTGTGTCTTCTCAAGCACTTGAAATTTGTTTTATTAGGTTTGTTGAGGATTATGCAAAAAATTTAAAAATGCTTTTGAGACCTCAAATTGGTTTTTTGTTTTAGTGGAAACCCTGTAAAACTCCATGGTGTTCTGTGATTTCAGCTGGGTGCTAAAGCAAATGTAGGAATTTTGACTAATTTTTTTAAATACACTTGTTTAACCTGTTACTAAATGAGATGCAAAGGATAATATTTATGTAGTATTAGAGTGGTAAATATTACATTTATTGGATAAGGTAAAATGAAGTGAAGCCTAATAGAGAATGCCTGCCTGAAGGAAAACCACTTCATCTTGCGTGAAAATAATCAATACTTGACCAACCACAGCAATTATATCACCATGAAAAAGCAGAGTATTATCATTAAGAAAATATAAAATTCAGCATTGGTACATAGCTGCACAACTTCTATTTCAATTCTTCAGTATGGGGTTGAAGTTTTGGTATAGCAAAATGTTGCGTGAATTAACAGTGCATTCAATATTTATTTTCTAATGACTGAATCATAATTACGGATCAGCGTGTACCACTTCCATGCTTAAAATAATCATGAAATACATGTGATTCATGAAACCCTTAGCAACCACAAGGCTTCCTGTGCATATGCTCAGACACAGCAGTGACTGAGAAGTAATTTCACAAAACATGTTTGCAGCACTGAAAGCACGGTATATCTTTCTTGTATTTCTCCATGTAATGGTTTATTGAGAGCTCCTCTAATTAGAAGAAATATTAGGTAACTGCATTTGAAACTGCATTTTTTATGATTTCAAAGAAGTGAAACACACATTAAGGTCAGCGTCAAGAGCTGCCAGTTCTAACCCTTGCTCCCCATTGATATGCCGGCCTTGTCTTGCCGGGCAAAATATTCCCATATCAGCTTGTTTTTCCCCGACATAAGGTAAAATACCTTGAAGTAAAGGTCAGACATTTTGAAGCTGTGATAATTGGCCACTTCGTAACTTCACGTAGGAGCAGGGGAAGAGGAGTGGCAACCAGAAGGAGTCACTCCTGAATCTTTGCTACTGTATTGTGTATAATTTTTCAGCATCTCTCATCCATTTGTATTTGTTGGTGGGAATGGTGTATTTATACAAAGATTTATTTTATACATGCATGGTATTAATGGAAACATGTAAAATTCAAACTATACCAGTTCACGTAAAAATAATTGGAATTTGGGTAATTCATATAGAGAATTTTAGAATTCAAGTGAAATAGTGACAGTTTGAATTTGTTGTGACTTTTCAAGATGCAGTTTTGCTGTTTCCATTTTGGATTTCCCCTTATTCAAATACTTTCTTGAATCTCAAATAGGTATCTAAAGCAACTTGGGCTGTGGGATTGGGCTGTTATTAATAGATTAGCTGAACTACTCCTTGTTGATGATTTGGAATTGTTGGATATTGATCCTTTTTCAGAGTGTTCATGTTTGAGTGAGGATGTAACTTGTGCTGTGGAAAGCTGAGGAACTCCTGAGTGAGCAATGCTTTCTGCAGGTGAAAATTATACTACTGATTATTACAAGAATCACTACTGGTAGCAAAACTGGTTTGTGGTTTTAATTACAGGTGGTTTTAGAAGAAAACTCCCTCCTTCTCCAAAGTTTTGAAAAACTAGTGGTGTTTAAACTAACTAGCCATATTCCTCGGATATGGTTACTCTCCTCTTTAATTTTAGTTTCACATTACATATCAACCCATTTTTACTTTGTGATGTTCAGTTAGAAGGTCAAATCACTTTTATAGTAAAGTTTACAACAATCCACTTTATTTTATTGTTCAATATTAAATAGCCCAAACAGAAGATGAAACACTTGTTCACAGAAAAAATTTATCTTTTTTCTGTCCTTAAACTTTTCCACACATTTTCACAATTGTCACAGCTAGGCTTTTCTCAATTAGTTAATGGGAACATAATGATTTACAACTTGGAGTTGACCTAACCAACACAGATAATTTTTTAATGGCATTGTGAATATTAACATCAGTAACTATTTCTCTTTTATTAGCAATAGCGTGTGTTTAGTATTTTCAAAGAATTACCTATGTGTTCATTGCCCATCTTCAACAGTGACTTTCACTAATTTAAAAATATGGTAGGAAGAAAGTTTAGTTTACAGTTTACTTTTTACAGTTTATTTCACTTCCCCTTTTATAGGATCTGTGGCAAAAGCCAGCTTTTTTTCCGTTCAAAGTTTCCAAAACAGTTTTAAGTGAAGTCCAGATGTGGAAGAAGGCTGTTTCTTTGCAATGCTCAGTGGTGGGGAGACTTATGTGGCAAATAAAGGCAGTTCAGGGGAAGCAGACAGAAGGTCTTTTCCTCAGGCTCAGAAGTTTACTTCAGGCTGAGTTCTCCGCTTCTCATTCTTAAAGACTCTTAAACTGAGCCTTTAAAACTGATTTATTCTCAGTGATTACTAGTAATTTATTTTACCTTGGAAATTAAAGTGGCAGTTTTTAAATTTAATCTGAAATTGAAGTTGTCCAACTTGTCTGCCTCTCTACTTTAAAATCTCCCTTCTTAAGTAATCCTTCCCCTGCACCATTCTTTGTTAGCACTTCAGCCTGTGTTTAGGACAATTATTCAGTATCTCCAAATATACTTCTTTCATTGGACTTTCCTTGGTTCCATAGAAAAGAAGACTTTCTCATGAGGACATTGGAAAAAGTAATATTTGATCACTGATTCCTTACATTTTTAAAATTTTTCTTCTTTCTCCTTTTTGTAGTTACTGAAACTGTTATAGGAAGCTTTTTTAAATAACATAACATCACAAAATGTATCCTCAGTTAATTTGGTATAACCCCAGAAAGCTACAGTAGGTTTAAAAAGCTTTAGTTCAAACATGGGAGAATTTTAAAGGGGAAGTTGGGAACAACTGAGTTGTGATTTTGATATTGTTAATCAAGAAATGCTTCTTCATCTCCCAGTAAAATCCTTGTTTCCTCTGATTTTCCTGTGTTGCTGGGTGGGCCTCAAAGCTTTTTGCCCACAGCTGGACAGTGGCATCAGCCGCACGGAGAGGTGAGGACTGGGGAAACACGGGCCCTGGTAATGTCACAGACACATTATTGAAGAGAGATGGGAGCAGAGTGCATTTGGATTGTCCATGAAAGCATTTAATCCCACAGCACGGTTAATGGTGTTTACCCAAGATGACAGAAGATGGTTCTCCACCCACTCCCTTTATTAATTACAGATGTCTCTTTCTCCCTTACAAACTGGGGTTGCTAGATTTATAATGCAGTTTTCAGGTGTCCTGAGATAAATAAGCTAATTTTTTTCATGTTTTATATCACATTAGTTCTGCATACAATTTTCTTTGTGTCCTAAACCAGTTCAAATACTCCTTTCTCTCGTTCACGAAATAGCTCCTCCAGTTTTTTCTTTTTGCTGTCTATTACTTCTTAGTAGCACAGTTCACAGGTGGGGTAATACAATTACTTCCATTTTTAAGTAACACTTCAGGTTTTCAAATAGTATTTCTAATGTTTGTTTTCAGTTTATCACAATTAAAAGAAAGCAAACAAATAAAAATCCTCCCAATACAGCTGGAGCAATAATTGGTTTTTGTGGCTTTTCCTTGTCCTTCTCACAAGTTTCTTTGTCCTGTGGAATGGTGGGCTATGAGTGTGTCAACACTTGTTGCTTAGTGTTAGAAATCGACATGTTTATTCTTTGCTAAATTATTAGTTTCATTGCTGAAATGTCAGCTCCTAAACTCTGTGGCTATTCACTTCAAATCAGAAGATGCTGAGTATGTTCAGACCATTCATATACTGCTATAACTCACTTAATTTTGCTGCGTTGGAAGTCCGTTTTTCTAACCTCTGGGGTAGCCTTCATTAGTGTCACATGACAAGTGTCTTATCAGTGACAAAATGGAAGGATTTTATTGCCTTGTCCAGCTTCCTAGTGGGAAGTTGTACGATAGAGACAATTTTTTCTTGGAAGTGAACAGCAAAATGTAGGTACACAGGCTGCCACAAAGGACATTCTGGTTAGATGTTGTGAAAAAATAATGCACCCTGAGGCTGATTGACCACTGAAACTGGTTTTCCCAAGAGTTTTTGAAATCTGCATGCATTCTAAGCTTGAGCAGAAATACCTGTGAGTTGTTTTATCTAACTTTGAAGTTATACCTATCTTTGAGGTTAGACCTGTCTTGAGCAAGAGCTTGTACCAGGTGGAGGTCCTTCCAACCAAATTATCCCTTGGTTCTGTGATAGATCCATGCTGGGTCAGCTAAGGACTCCTGAGGACATCTTCACAAAGAGTCATGCGTGAGATGAGGTCACTTGTGTCCTTCTGTGAATCTGCAATGTCTTCAGAATCACTTTAAATTTGCCTGAGCAGCATTTCCAAATCATCCAGTCTGTTACTGTGTTCTGCATTCCTCCTAGGGTGTGAGCTATACCCACAGGACAAGTTACACCTGCTCGCTGTCACCTGCACAGCGAGATATTGCAAGATCGTTGTGGCTTAAAGGCTCCCCCAGGGACTCACTTCCACCTGCAAGCATAAAAGTGATTCCAAATACCTGCCATCTGATCTATCCCCTCAGACAGTACGGAACCACTGGCAATTGTAGGATTTGAAGCCGTTTTCAGCTGATATTGTTCTACCAGAGCCTGGCCCCCTGCTGTGCAGTGGTACAAATTTATTTTTGTATATTTGAAAACAAGTTTTCAAATTTATTTATGCTCCCACTTTGGAAAGTGTGATTCGGAGATGTGCTCAGTCAAACATGGAGGGAACAGTGGAAGTGAGAGAAACACCCTCCAGCTATTTGCAAGTAGTGGCACTGGTGCTGCCAGACCCACCTGGGCATTTTGGCATTGGTGCTCAGGAGGGGCTGTGTGTGTGTTTGTGTGCGGTGCTGAGGAGCACTCAGTGCCAGGAGATGTGTGTGCTGGGTTCTGGGAGATGTCTCTGAATAACCTTCTTCAGTCTACAGGTACCTCTGAAGTGGAAGAAGTTATGTACTGGAAATGTCTGCCATGCATATGGTTATTTCTGTGTAGGAGATGAGCTCCCAGAGTATTTCATCCACCCACTTCATTTCTCTGAGAAAATTTTTTAACGCTACGTTTTCCGTTCCATTGATATGCAATGCACTCTGTAAAATACCAAGTAAATATGGTTGCTAAGAGCCTCATTTGTTGCATGTTCTAGGCTAATTTGATGAATTAAGGCTTTAGAGAACTGAGGAGGTTGGTCTTAAAACTCCCATTTTCTAAAATTATCCTTACGCACTTGAACATAATTATACTTAGGCTGAAGAAATATGAAGAAAAACATGGAAGTGGTTTTATGACAGAACAGTCCTTTCCAAGTTTATGAATTTTTTTTTAATATCATTGTATTTTTGTAATGTATACATTTTAATTAGGTCCAATTAAATATTGTATGCACCCAATGAAAATATTATATGATCTTTTTCTGAAAGTATTTAGCTTAATGCTGACTCAATTTCAATGCAGTTTTATCTAAGTGCTCGTTTCACAATTTTTTCCTGCACATAAAAGATTATTTAGTGGAAGTTGTGTTATAATAATGATATATCCTTAATTACAGAAATCTGTATCTTACATGATACAAAACTGCAGGTTATTTCTACTCAGAGCACAGAAAGAAGGAAAATACCTATACTTTAAGCATCCATTTAGTCACAGCTCTGCACTGTTGCTGATAAGGTTTTCATTTCACTCCAGTGCTTTATCTACTCTGTATGGTTAAATTGAGCAGTGTCAGAAGTGTTCTTGTCAGCAGAGTTTAGGAAAAATCTGGTATTCAAGGAGTTTGTCTGTGTAAGTGTATTGCTGCAGAGACATGAGTTGATGCATTACAAAATCCCCTTTGGGCGTATCCATGTTTGTACTGTAAAACAAAGTTCTCAAAACTAAAAGTTAAAAGCACACTTGGGAAAATCTGGATTTTACTACAGCCACAGGCACTGCCTTTCCTCTGGTACAATGATGAATTTTCTATAAGAAGAGAAACAGCAGACTTCCATATTAGCTCACACTAATAAGAATACAAATTTGGCAGCAAAAACATACTGGAGGCCTAAATAAAAATTAAAGACATTTAAGTGAAGCAAAATCAGTATACTGTGGGTATAAAAAAATATAATTAAGCAGCTAAACATACAAAAATTATACCAAGGCAACACAAAATTTTATTTTTTATTTAAAAAATTAGAGACTGAGGCATAATAGTAACGTCACAAATGAATAGGAAATTTCTTTAATGATGGTTAATAAGTCCTCTCTGACTTTCTGGAATGTATAAGCCATTTTTAGTACACCTTACAAATTTAGTAAGCTATAAAAACATAAAACCAGTCATTGTTAAGTGCATTCTAAAGCCAGATTTTCTTAAAACAAGACAAGAGATGGAGCGAGACAAGAGATGGTCTTTGACTCTACGTTGTTGTCTTGGTTCCAGTGTTTCAATTTGAAAATGGAGTCACTCAAATTTGATAGAATTATCACACTGATGTTTTTAATTATTTTTTTTTTCACAGATTAAGATGCTTGGTAAAGCAGCTGGAGAAGGGTGACATTAATGTGGTGGATTTAAAAAAGAATATTGAATATGCGGCATCTGTGCTGGAGGCAGTTTATATTGATGAAACCAGGTAAGTCTGAGGGGAAAAAGAAATTGAAAGAATGTCAAATTGTGTTTTAGAAATTTGGTCTTTGCATGCACTTGTGACTGGCATGAGCTGAAGGTTTGTGCACGTTAGAAGCGTATGTGGCTCTTGGGTCTTTTAGTGACAAGGTTAAAGCAAGTGAGATTCCAAAGGTCAGTTGTCTGGAAAGAAATGCTCACGGAAATGAGTCAGAGTATCTGGTCAGTAAATACACAAATGAGTGAAAAGCTGTGATTTATTTTATAATGTTTCTGTTTATTGTTAGCAGTGTTACTGGCAATTGTGTGGGTTAATTCCAATTCAAATAGAAGCTTTAAGTATTTGGCTTTTTGAAAGAATTTAAAGGTATGGACTGTATTGAAATTAGCTAGCTAACTTACTGTTTTTCTTTCTGCACACTGGCCTTTCTAAGTTTTTTCTGAGCAGAATGGTCTTGTAAAGATGTCTGCCAAAACTTCCTCGGTACTACTGGAGCGTGCAGTGTATGTCTCCATTCCACATTTCAGAATTATTTCATGGACCTAACACTCTCTCTGTGATGCGTGTCCTCCCCTCCCGTGCAAATCTACGCAGCTGATACAGTGCTTGAAGTCCTGCTTCAGAGATAAAGCACTGGTTATTCCTCCATACACCCCCCAAACAGTGCGATTACATGGGTGTAGTATTCATAGCTCTTTCTGAGTAGCAGCGCCAGGACCAGGAAAATAAATTGAGATTTACTTAGTTTCTAAACTGAGGCGGCTTCTGTGGAAATGAATAGTGGTGTCGCAATGAGGAATCCAGTCTTCCTGGCTCTGTGTGGGAATATCAAGACAAATAGCAGGCATTTCATCCACAGAGAAAACTGCTACCACTGAAAATACATAGGCTCTGGCAGCAACAGGTGCACTGTTCTTGCGGTAAGCAAATCTTTAGATAAGCTAATTGCCCTCACAGAACTTGACAGCAAGATTATTAAACCGCCCAAAAGAAAACAATCATATATAATTTTATAGTGATTTGCAAGATTTTCATAGCCCTCAGGTTATTTTCTTAATCCTAGGGCCACTATGACCTCCTAATGGTGACTATTTTCAAAAATTCTGCTTCAGTGTATCAATAAAGTTCTGCTCTTCTGTAGATCATGGCACAAAAATGTTTAATCATATTTATTTATTGCATCCGATATTTTGCAGAGTATTCTGACTTTTCACTGTACTAAGTCAGGATATACTTGAGACAGGTATCTTGTTTTGCTCTTATTTATTGAATAATTGTCTTCACCAAAGCAATTTTAGAGTTTTTAGACCTACCAAATTTTGGTAGCATTCCTTATATAAATATGCATTAAGCATACATTTTATGTGTATCTTTCTGTACCTATAGCTATATTTATGAAGCATATGTGTGTAGACATATAAATCAAGTTATGCTATAAGGAATAGTTAAAAGTGAGACTATAATGAAACCTACTTCTCTACTTTTATTCTTTTAATTTTAGTGGCTTGTACTTCAATATTGTGCTTCCATATTGTTCATTTTGGTTTAGAGTATTTGATTTTGGTTTTATTTTCTCTTCCTTGGACTAATGAAGTCTCCATGAAATTCAGAATCAGTATGATGCGGTTTTTTAACCTGGTGGTCTTTGTGTTAATTTTATCCTAAAAATATAGACTGACCCTCCACATCTTAGTTGGACAATATTATGTGTGGTTCTATTTAAAATTTTGACACTTTCCCATTAAAAACAATCATAAATGGTAATCTGTAAAATTTGTAATTTACTAACAATTGCAAATTGTAAATTTATGATGAGGCTGAGAAACACTGTAGTTGCCACTGGTACTTTCATAGTAGATTCTTTTCCATGGCAAGCTGCAAAGAAAATCACATTTTAAATAGCATGACCAGTATTCTGTAATCTAAGTGTACACTGAAATATCTAAACACACAAAGAATGTCTCTAGAGTTCCTGGGAAGCCAATCCTTAAGGAACAAAGCAGAGTATCATTGAGTCAAATGCCAATGGAGGCTGAGTTAGCTTGTGTGGTTGCATTTGTCCCTGTTCCCACCAAACAATACAGGTTTTTTGTCTTGCACAGAGCTACTTCTGTGGGAGTCTGGAACTGAGTTAATTGCACTCATTAGTAGATTAGAAATAATAATTTAGATCATAAGCAAAATGGCCCGTTCCTGCTGAGCCTGAACATGCAATTTTATACATCACAAAGTTCAAATAACTTCAGTAAGTTTCTTACATATGAATTGCTGTTCAGTCAGTGTCTGCTACTCACACAAAAATACCCATGCTTTCTCTTTTAAGCCCAGTCCTGATCCCTGGATTTTGTCCTGACGAATTTACTGGCCCATTGCTTAAGTATCCAAGCAGAGGAAGACCTCAGCTTCAACCAGCGATCTGAATTTGAATCCTGTCTGTGGTGTCCTCTTCTTCCCCACCTTTCTGGGCAACAGACCTCAATATCAGCTGAGGGAAAGGTCTTTTAAACATCTCTACAGGCAGGAACAGCAATCTCTACAGATTAGGAATAGCAATAAACAGAGAGTTCGTTACTTGAATCCTCTTAACTCATCTTTCTGTTCTGATATATATATCCTATGAAACAGGGGGATAAAATCGTCCTGACAGTGGTTCCCTACTTATTGCAGAAGGACCTGCTGCAATTCTTCACAGGCACACAGAAGAAAAAAGCAAAAAGAAAAGTCAAAACTAAGGTCAATAAAGAGATCCAAGTATGACATATCTCACATAACGTGGTCAATAACGTATCCAAGGATCAAGGAAGAACCTGGTCTGTTCCACAGCTCTAGGAAACCATTTGTAAAAATTAAAATTAATTTAATTTAATTAAAAATTAAATCCTCCAGCATTATTCTGGCAAAACCACTTTTCTCTTTATAAGCCTGAGGTATTTTTCAGTGAGCATTTCCAATCTCTTCCAGTACAAGATATCCATTTTTTCCTCCCGTATACCATTACTTTATTTGAGTTTCTTGAAAAGCCTGTATCATATTATAAAGTTGCGTGTGCACATGGAAGTACATTCAAACGTGGAATATTGAATCTTTATTTAAAGTGCAACAATCAGCTGCAAATAGCTGTAGAACTCACACCATTTAGCAGAGGATGAAATATTTTTTTCAGGTCCTCTGACCTTCCCTTTGTCTGCTCCTGTGTTTCTCTATACTATAGCCATTTATCTGAGCATTTTTTGCAACTATTTCTACATAGTCATTTCTGTTCCTGAGCTTTCTAAAACTATATGGAGCTGGGTTAGGGCAAAAGCAGAGAAACAACAGTTTGTGAAGTTCTGAGAGTATTCTTCTTAGAAACAGGGATAGGCAGTAGGGATAAGCTTCCAAAATGAGGAGAAATTGGTTTGGGGCACTGACTGTCAGTATCTCTAGAAAACGTTCTGATGGAAAGTTGGAAAGCCCAGACATCAGGCATCAAGTAAGTGCTGCTTTCCTATGAGCTTCATGACCTGTGGCCTCATGTCACTCAATAACTTTGTTTAAAAAGCACTTTTTTGGACTGCTGCATCCTTCAGTGCTGCACTAAACTCTTCTGCGAGAGATGTAACACTCTGGTAGCTGAAGCAGAGGTTCACCAGCAGCTGAAAATAACCAGGAAACTCTCACAGTTCCAGCCCCTCAACAGATCTGCTCTGTGGAAGAAGTTCAAACTTACTCAATAGGTGTTATAAATAATTCTGACAAATCTTGCAGAATTTTCTCCATTAGTACCTGCCACTTGGCTCAAGGCAATGGAAGAAGGATATTTAGAGTCAAACAGGAAATAAATACAGCCCGATAATTCAGCCATGACAGCTGTTCTGTTCCTTGTAAATGCAGCTCTTTCATGCTATCTGAAAAGAAAATAAGTCAAATAAAATCTAGATGGAAATTACAAGATGAAAGGAAAAAAATGTATTCCAAATAATAACAATAACAGCAACAATAACGATAAAAACTTATTGTGGAGGCTACTTTTATGTTCTTCTGCATAAAATCAGAATAGTTTATTCCAATTATGTTTTATTTTTAAGTGCCTTAACATTTTAGAAAATATACTTGATTTCAGGAGGATATTTATCTGTGCAGTTGCAGTTCCACACAGGGTTTTTGGTTTTTTCAGGCTGTATAATGCCCTTTTAATAAGGCTTTAACCTCTTGAAAACTTTTGACTTAGAAGAGACTGCATTTCAGTAATGCATGAAGTAGCTCTGTATTATATGGCTGGCAGGTTTTTTGAGTATCTTTGATTCAACAAGGCAGAATAACAAACACAGGTTCATGACAAGAAAGGAAATGTCATTGAGGGTGATATTATAGCAATGTATATTTGCATGAGAGCTCTGGAAATAGTGTATGTCAATGACACTACAATGGTAAACACAGTTCTTGATAAAAAGCTCTTATTTAGAAAAAAAAAGTACACACTGTGGTATGTATAATGTTAGCTAAAAAGGAGGTCATTGAACCTGAACTTTGTGACTGCTGTTGTAATAAACACCTTGGACTGCACTGAATTTCCAGTGTACTACTTCAGCAACACTCCAAATATTTCTGTGGTTTTGGGACTTAGAGAGGGACAAGCACATCCTCAAATTCTGGACAAAAAGGAAACAGTTTGAACTGCAAGACAAAGAGTTTTGTAATTTCATCTCACCAAATGTCTGTGTGACCCTTCAGGCGCACCACGGAAATATCTGTGATAGGAACATGCACGTGTGTATCTTTGCCACGTGAGGCCCAAGGAAGCAGAAAGGAACAAATGCTTGACTGGATCCTGGTGCTCCCAGCGCTGTGTGTTCTGGAAGTGGGAATGGAGCTTAGCAACAGCCCAACAACTAGCTGAAATTCTCCTGTTTCCAGGAGATTCTGAGGTGGAGAGTGGTCAGTATAGCCTGTTCTTGGGCAGCTTTCAGCACGCAGTTTGGGTTATGTTTGCAAGCTGGAGAAGGCTGTTCCCTGGTATTTTCAAGTTTTTCAGTATTGCGACAGAACCCATGTCTGTAGCAGCTGCTCTATCTTAGGCTAGGAATTAATATCTCAAAAAATAATAAACTGGGATGATACATTCTTGGTAACCCTGTGCTTTCTTTCACTCTCTTCCAGCCATCAATATACGTTTAGCAGCTTCCTATTTTAAATGAGAGCTAAAGTCAGTGAAGGATCCACCTTTTATGTTTCTTGTAATATACAATTTTCACTACCTGTATTTTCGTATCAGTGTTGCAAGGCTCTGAGCTAGCAGTCCATAAATTGCTGCTGAGCATCTCACAGCAGGAAACTGTTCCTTGACATTGCAGGACCATTGGCACTGTGCTCTCACCTGTGGCACACCAGATGGAGCTGACTTTGTGAGTCACAGAGTTTCACTGGCTGTAAGGCTCTGGTCGTGGAAAGAATTGTGCCAATTCAGACACCAGTATCTATTCAGGGACACCAGCAGAGATGGTCACCCCAGCAAAATGTCTTTGATGGCGCAAATGCTGGGAAAGTTAAATTTTCTTACCTCAAAGAGGTGTTCATATTTTTGGAACTTTTAAAAACATTTATTCTCAATCTCTGTACCTGAAAAGACAGATTAATTTGTTCGTTTATACATGAAGGTGACTGTTTCATTCACAGAACAGTGGGGCATTCAGTCAATGATGTAATTTATGTTGAAAGATCTAGAAGATATTTCTCCTGAAATTACCTTTTTGGGAAAAAATCTATGAATATTAAAGAGCATAATCTGCCTAATGCCAGGGATAAAACAGGTGGAATGGGCTGCTCTCTTTGGTAATTATTTGCCAGATGAAAAATATGGTCTGTGTGATTCCTCTCTGAGCTGCCTTAGCTGGGGAGAGATTTGAAGTGGCAATTATTTAAGCATGAAGTTAAATTTTAATCTTGAATTTTCAGTCAAGTTCACTGAGTGTGTATTGCTGTCCTCCATAGTCAACCCATGGTTAAATGCACTTCGCCTGAATTCGTCAGCAACAAATGTACCATTTGAAGTTAATCATTCAGTTTATCCATTAAGGGAATCTACAATTGATACTTTTGCAAAAGCTGCTATTGAGAAAAAGCTTATTGTGTTGAGATTAATTCAGTACATTCCACCCTTATAAAAGCTTAAAATAAGCCTTTGAAATCTTTTGTACTGAGCTAACGTGGTTTGGTTTTGGGTTTTTTGTTTTGTTTTTTTTTTTTCTGAGAGGCAAGCTTACAAGAGCATTCAAGTTATATAAAAAATGCATTTAAAATCACTGAAAATCTATTAAATTCTCACTAAAGCTTCTCAGTTCAGTTAGGGTATTTAATAAATGGCCAGCATCCCTTTTCAAAAGTTATTGAATTTTTCTGTTTCAAAGTTTTTGCTGTTAATTTGTTTCTAAGTCATGCCCTGCCTTTTAGAACTCCCAGAATACCATATCAAAGCAACTGAAGAAAAAAAGAAAGGAAAGGGAAAAGAAAAGACACCAGCTCATAGCTGTACTCTGAAAAATGATATTTTTTAATTATGAGTATTGATTGTTGTTGGCCTTGGTATATACCTCTGTATTTCTGAATAGGCAGTACATATCAACAAGTGAACATTTCCAGTAACAATGGTCCTTCTTTGATTACTTTTCTGGTCTAATACCTGTACTTACTCCAAATTATTTTCCATTTATTTTAATTAATTGGTAATTCTTCATATGAGGACAATTCTTCTAAGACTGTGCTAATTTTAGGAGTTCAATGTGTTGTTAATTCATAATTTCCTTTAGAAAGACCTTTATGTACTAAAAATGCCCCTCATTCATTTTTGCAATTTGTTTATCCTTAGTGGGAGTCAAGAGAACCTTTTAGTGGATGTTAGTGGAAATTGTAGTGGACTATAGAGGATGAAAATATTGATTGAATATATTGATTCATGCTTATTCAGGAAGATAGGGAGATAATAGAACTAAATAATTGCTAAAAATGTGAACTGACGATTTAGGCTGTAAATTCTTCTACATTCTAGATCTAGAAGAGGACTTTCCTTAGCTCACTCTTAAGGGCTTGATTAAATCACTAATTGGCAAAGAGCTAGTACCACCTTCTCACTCTCTCCTCTGGAAATCTTTCACTGCTGCTGTTAGGCAGCATGACTGATCAACAAAGATGGATTTTTTTTCCCCACAGCCATTATCTAATTTTAATTTTTTAAATTTTCTTTCCTTTCTTCTCCTCCATAGTACATCTGATATATTCCTAAGGGAAAAGAAATATACTTCTGACTAGTGCAATACTATATTTAAAATCCTGATTAAATGAAAAGAGAGCTAGAAATTATCACTACTTGAATTTTGAAAAATTATTCTTGGCAAAAAAACCACAGTACTGTGACAAGAAGATCAGGTTATTAGTTACTATGACTGCAGTATTAATTGATTGCTAAGCTGAAATGCCATGGGCCATGTCTTACTTATTCCCACAACTGTCAATGGAAGTTCTGCTCATGGAATGAATAGAATTAAATAACCCAAGCCTCCCCCTCTCCTTCCCACGCATATCTCTTCCTCGTATTGCATCTATTTAACAGGCTAATGATATATGAGCAAAATAAGTGTATGTAACCCTGAAATTCTGATTTTGTGTTGAAAAAAAAAAGTATTTTCTGTGGCACGCTTTGTTAGAGCTCTTTTTGTTGTTTTGTTTTTTAGCATTTTTAGGTGTTCCTTAGCCTTGCTATCTATTCGTATATATATTTATTTAATTCAACTGGGATATTTGAGTTCATGCCTCCCAGTTGAATGAAGTTTATCTCAAGAGAGATAAAGACTGACTGTGGAACAACTATCTAGCTTTAAAATGCCCACAATCTCTGATCTTCGGGTTGGTTGATTTGGAAGATGAGGCTGTGGGCCTTGTAGTCACTCCATTCCAAATATTTGCTAAGCCAGAGGCTGTAGCCTTGTGTTTGACAGCTAAAGTCATGTGTCTATTCATTTGTCCAATGACATTTTTGAACCTATGTGGCAGTTTGCATGTTTTGAAATGTCACAGAATTATATTGCAGTTTACAAATTACATTTTGCAATGTACAATTACAAGTTAGATTGCAAAATCTTGCAAAAAGCCCTGTAATATTTCATGGGACGTTCAGTGGTTTGACTGTGTGTCTTTGTTTTGAGCCTGTCTTTTGAGTTTATTTGATCTTAATCCTTTTTTTTTTTTTTTTTTTTTTTTTTTTTTTTTTTTAAGGCATAGAATGCTAGAATGGGTTGGAGTGAGATGAATGACTAGGCCTTGTTTCCTCTCCTTAGATGTTGTTTCAAGTAGGCAACTGAAAGAAACTACTCCTTTTTGAGAAGTTATTAATCTTAAGTGTTGAGGGATCTGCCAGATTTTGTGCTTGCAAATTAATTCTGGGTTGCAGTTGCTTTCCTAGTTATTTAAGTTAGAAGCAGAGCCACTGAAACTCCCTCTCCTCCCTGGCACATTGTTCAGCCATCTCTCATCAGAGAGCAGTGGCCTCATGAAAATCACAGATCAAATGAACACTTATTTCAAATACTATTTTCTCTATTCTGTCTTCATGAAGTAACTCCTGCTACTGTCACTTACAGACTGAACAGTCCTCCTACTTCACAGATGAATGGTTAAAAAGATGAGAGAGACTGCAGTGTGCCTTGCTAGTCTTAATTTGTACTCCAGTGGCTCATATCTGCAGAGCTCAGGGCTTGGTCCCAAATTTAGATCTGCATCCCATTATAGCAAACTGATGTAGAGCTCTGCTTCCTGCTGCACAGGTGATGTGGAATATCCCGGCTGCCTGCTCTGAGGCAGCCTAATGCCCATGGTCCTCTAATTGCAGGGGTATTTTCATCTCATTTGAGTAACAACTGGGATAGTTACAAAAATGTGTTTTAGGGATTACAAGGTTTTTTCCTTGTTAGACTAAAAATATATCAAATGTCAAATATTCCTCAGAAATATAAATGTACTGATTTCTCCAGGGATATTTAATAACAGTGGTTGACTAATATGGATTTAATTGGACTATAACATAGGTTTTAGTTTATGGAATAAAGCCAGTTTATAGCCTTTGACCTTTGGCCAGTCTCAGCCTTGGTTCAGTTTTGCAAGATAATTTGCTCAAATCCTTTCCTCCAAACAAGTCCTGTTCTTCCAATTTAAGTTTCTGATTTTTGGCTGTTGTCCCACTGTCAGAAAATTTCATAATTCTTGTTCATTCTCCTCTTCTTGTACTCCATGTTAAAGAGCCTTCCTAGTCTGATAATTCTATGCCTCTGAAAAATAGGAATGTTTCTGTTCTTTCAGTAAACTGGGGAATGATGAGGGGTGCATTTTAATTTTTTTTAAACCCCAGTTGAAAAATCTCACAAAATATACTGTCAGCCAGGTGGGCTGCTGAAACTGAGCACAAATAAACTATACTCACTGTTCACCAATAATTAATATGATTTTTCTGTCATGCTTCCTATTAGACATCTTCCTATCATCCCTCAGATAGCATTACATTTGTGTGGGGATTTTTTTGAACTATACCACACTCAGGCTTTCCTTAATCATCCAGAAAGGCAGCACTAGAGAAATAGATCTATGTAATTAAATAATGCCTGCAATTCAATTGGTACTACTTTCAAGAAAATATTTTGAAAGGGTGGCATGCTTTGCATATATTCAGGTCATCCAAACTCTGGGTTTCTTGCATAATTGAATGAAAGAAAAGTTGATATCTGACTAAATAAGGGATTTGGTTCCTGGAAACCCCAGCAGTCTGAGTGATAAGGACAAATAACTGCAAGAAAAAGATGTATAGAAACGTGGAATGGAAGTGTTGAGTCTGTTTAAAGAGAATATTTAGTTACATGTTTCTTCTAAGTAAACTGATGACCTCTAATTCACTTTTGTTGGAGTAGAGTTTCTTTTTAATACTTCTTCTATTTTGCAAGAGCTATACATAACTTCTCTAGCTTTTTGAACTGCTAACAACTGTGAAAGCTGACTCGCAATCCAGTCTTGTAGAGTGTCTTTACTGCTATGATTTTGTTACCCTGCCTTCAATAGGAATACAGATCTCTACATAGAAGGAATTACTGTTCAATAAAGGAATTAATTCTCTTTAATGTTTTTATTGTGCTGGAATAGCATGATGAGCACGTGTACAGGGCATTCATTGACATGCAGTCACCACATCATTGCTATGTAGCATCATTTACTTTTGCATGTAAGTATCAAAACAGTTCTTGTACCATTTTGGGGGACGGGTCAATAGACCAGTGGTGTTCTCAGTTATAGCAGCAACCCTGCTGACATTTCTGTCAGTTGCTGTTTTAGATGTCTCCTTGGGATTTTATATCTCATTGACTGCACTTCAATCCACCACAGCTCTAACAACTTAGTAGAAAAATCTTTCCTTGTCTTCAGTTGAATAACTTGCTTTTTATTGTCTTTTACCTTCTGAAACATGAGCAGTGGGAGACAGAGAAGATATCTGCTGTGCACAGCTTCCCCTTGGTCTCAGTCCGTCTGACAGAGAAGACATTTAGTGATGTGCTGAGTTGGTTCTACAGTCAACCTCAGCTCCTCTTAAATCAAGTTTTGTTTGCTGTTCACCCATCACTACTCCTCTTGTTAGCTCTGAGGTCTCGTTGGTTACCTTGTATTCATTTTTTTGCAGGAAACTTTTGGACACTGAAGATGAACTCTCTGACATCCAGTCGGATTCGGTCCCGCTGGAAGTGCGGGACTGGTTAGCTTCTACATTCACGAGAGAAATGGGAATAGTGAAGAGGAGACCTGAGGAAAAGCCCAAATTCCGAAGCATTGTGCACGCTGTACAGGCTGGGATTTTTGTAGAAAGGTGAGAGCTTTGTTTTCTGATTACAGCGAGTGCTGCATTCAGCCACAGTGTCTGCCACTGAAGATCCTTTAAATGGTGGCATGAACCTGAAGCAAATCTTTGAGCCAGAATTTATGCTTGAATTTCTGCAGCCACTCCATTTTTCTATACAGAATTGCAGATGAAACCTCCAAATTTGTAAAGTCTCCCAAGCCTTGGAAAATTTGGGGGATAAACTCAATGGCTTTGGAACTTCTACACTAAATTGTACCCAAGACTGTTCTGACATTAAAGAGTAATATACTTGCAAAGGGGCTTTTCTCATAACTTCATAAAAGATTACATGAATCTTTGGGGTCACACCCTTAAATAGATTCATGTTATTTCACAAACTTTGAAAGATAAATTAAAAAAAGGTAATTTGTTCCAGTATTATTTTAAAGAAGCGCTGTTTCTTAATATTTTATTTGTTCTTTTAGGATGTACCGAAAAACTTCAAGCATGGTTGGTTTGGCTTATCCAGCAGAAGTGATAGTCACATTTAAGGTGAATGAAGTTTAATCATTGTGGAATTTGAATGTATTTACACTTATATTTAGTGACTTTTAGGGTCAAATGAATATTTTTCTACTGAATATACACTAGTTGTAGTTAGTACTACAGAACTGAGCACACAGAACAAAGAAAATAATAGTTAAAAATTCAAAAATAGCATATGATTCCGATTAATTCTGATTTCATTTAGATCCTATTAGAGCAATAGAATGAAATTTGTGTAGAAATTCTTACAGAAATGTGAGACAGTTTTATTAGCTCCCAGTGGTAGCGTAATCAGCATCCCAGACAGCAGCATTTGTTTTCTTTTTAGGAAAGAAAAAGGAGATTGTATTGGGATAGAGCTAACAAAAGAAGCTGAAGCTTATGGAACAAATGCAGTATTTGCTGCAAATTTAAGTTTTTACTCCAGTTCAGCCAAAAGATGATCTTTTGTAGTAAGCTGAGCTTATAAATGCAGTTAAAAACTGGTATTTCTTGAAAATGAAGTACTTCAACTTTTCCCCTGAAAGCCAAACACTATTATAGTATTCTCATATTGCTTTCTGGTTAATGACATCAGTGTTAATGACATTGCATAACAGCCTGTTTGAAGGGTGGTATTCAGATTAGCTCCATAAGGTTCTGTAGACAATTTGTACTGAGATAGTTAAGCTTGAAAGATTAAGACCTTTGATTCAAAGCCTGCAAAGTTGCCTCAGCCATGCTGCAAGTATTTTATTCATAACTGACACAATCATTCTCATCAGTAATATTGAAGTGGCCATTAATGTGTTATCTACATTAGGAGTTTGAAAGAGTTGGACAGTAAAACCACCAAACTCTCCTTCTTCCCTCTAAAAAACTCCAAAGTATCCTTTCCAGTGATTAAATGGAAATCTAGCCAAATGGATGGAAATGTAATTTGTTTTTTCTTTTCCCCTCATCTACAGGATGTTGATAAGTGGTCTTTTGACGTATTTGCCCTAAATGAAGCGAGTGGAGAGCACAGTCTGAAATTTATGATGTATGAGCTGTTAACCCGATATGACCTTTTGAGCCGTTTCAAGGTCAGGAACTAACCACAAATAAAAACATGTATGCAAAAATACGTGTGTCAAATTTAAAGCACAAGAAAACCAGCATTGAAATGTTTTTTATTGTACAGTGCAGCGTAGAATTTCGAAGATTATGGCAAATGAAATATTGTAAGATGCCAGTAGTTCTACTGAATGAAACTTTACCCAGAACATGCAAATTTTTCTGCAACCTAGAAAATGGAAAGCTATGTAGACCCTTGTCATGTCATTTGTGTGACATAAATAGATTATGTATACAGACTATTTACTCAGCAGGTCTGAACCAGTGTCCCACCTTTATCGACCAAAGATTACTAATAAGGCAGAAATCTGTAGTTAGTCCTAAATACTTTTTTCATGGTCTAGGTCATAGTATGTTGACCACCACTGGGCAGCGGCTTCAGCTGAACCTTCATCTCCTAAACAACCTGGGGGGATATATAAAGAGAAAAATGGCTTTTCCAAGGTATTTGTGTGATTTTGCAATACAACATGGAGTCCTTATAGCCAACTTTGAGAGGCTGAGAGAAGAAATGGATCAAAATGATAAATTTATTGGTTTTATAGTACCAAATTGAAGTTTTCTTATAGTTTCAAAATCTCTTCACTGAAAAAACTCTGTGTTCCTTTTGAAGAGGCTGTCTCACCCTGAAGTTTTTTGAATATTTTAATTTTAGGCTGGTAACCCAGCTTTTTCCAACAGTCTTTATGTGCTTGAAGTCAGAACCACACCACAGCTACCATTATAACACAGGCACAAAGTACACAATGCTGCTGGCAGAGTGGGCTTAAGACCATTCTCAATCCCATTGTTTACATTGCAGGGTTTTTAAATAAAGAAAAAAATTATTAAGGGAAATGCAATTTCATTAAATGGGTGAAGTGGTTTATCCCCAGGCAGCAAATAAGCACCACACAGCCACTCGCTCGCTCACTGCTCTCCCCAGCAGGATGGGGGGAAGAGAATTGGAGGCGTAAAAGTGAGAAAACTTGTGGGTTGAGATATGTACAGTTTAATAATGATGGTGATAATAACAATATAGAAAACTAATGAAAATTAAACTATCTAAGAGAGAAATGAAACCCAAGGAGAAACGATGCAAATGAAAGCAGTTGCCCAGCAGCAGCTGAGAGGTCCCCGGGCAGTGCCCAGGCAGCAGTGCCCAGCCAGGCTCCCCCAGCCCGGTGTTGCTGACCATGAGGCCGTTTGGAGCGTTGTCCCCTGGGTCAGCAGGGCCAGCTGTCCCGGCTGTGGCCCTTCCCAACTCCTTGTGCACCCCAGCCTGCTCAGTGGTGGGTGGGATGGAGAGCAGAAAAGGCCTTGGCTCTGTGCAGTCACTGCTTAGCAGCAACTAAAACATCCTGGAGTTATCAGCTCTGTTTACAGCACAAATCCAAAACATTGACCCATACCAGCTACTATGAAGAAAATTAACTCTATCCCTGCCAAAACTAGCACAATGCAAAAATAAGTGGGCCCAGATAGTACCTGTACTTCACACATTGCCTGGAGGAAGGAAAGTCATACTATGAAATTAAAGCAAACCTTGTCTCAAGCAAGGTAAAACTGGTGAGGAAAAGGAGATAATCCTGTTGTTAGACTCCTATCTGTCCTGCCTGTATTATATGTGCAATCTATGCATTCCTAGTGCAGACAGACATGTCTTGAAAACCATTTGGTTGATAGCTCTACAGTATCTTATGCATGGTGTATGTAGAGGGATATGACATCTACAGAAATTGCGTGGAGACTCACTGGTGCATATGTGATATTAGACCTTTATATTTTAAATTTTCCTTTTATTGTTTGCTCACTAGATTCTATGGTATATTATTCATGATTCATTTATTACATGCTTGGCTTTGCAGCTGTTGCAGGAGAAAACCAATTATTTTAATGTTTTCTTCTCTGTAGATCCCTGTTCCTAATCTTATATCTTTTGCTGAAGCTCTTGAAGTTGGTTACAGCAAATACAAAAATCCCTATCACAATCTGATCCATGCAGCTGACGTTACTCAAACTGTGCATTACATAATGATTCACACTGGCATCATGGTAAGAAGTATTGTGAAGTTCAGTTTCCTTCTTTTCTCAGACTCTGCTGTTTTGAATAAATGTGTACATGTGTCTTTTCTAAAGAAAAGAGCTCAGTTGAAAATTTTGCAGAGAGAGATTCAAAACTACTATTCAGGCTGTGAACTTTATTTCATTTTAACAGTTCTTTCAGGCTGAACTTCTCTCAATGCAGAGGGAAAGAGGAAGAAAAAAATCATCCTTAAATCCTTTTTGCTTTTCATCGCCTGGATTTAGGTATTTTATATCATATTTAATGAGATAGATTTGCAGGAGTGGGCAGGTGAGAATTTTTTACTTTCACATCAGAGCATGGGAGGTGTGATCAGGCAAGGAAGCTTCAGTATCTGCAGAGGTCCTGGCTGTTGAAAGATGTACTGAATCAGTGCAGGCTTAGAATTATATCATCATGGAATGGCTTGGGTTGGAAGAGACCTTAAAGACAACTCAGTTCCCACTGCCCTGCCATAGGCGAGGACGCCTTCCACTAGATCAGGCTGCTCAAGGCTCCATCCAGCCTGGCCTTAAACTCTGAAACTGCTTTTTCTTTTAGTTTTTAACCTTCTTTAGGACTGCTCTTGCATACTCTATGTGCCTATAGTAGGCAGGCTATTACATTTGCCTTGAAACATCACAATATTTTTAATTATTTATTTGGGAACTGAAATGAATCTGTGCAAGCATTTTTACTTCTAAACACTTATCTTAAATTTAACACCAGCAGTGGAAGTCTCCTCACTATCAGCTTGCTAGGCAAAAGTAAATACTGACTGAAAGAAAACTGATGTTGCTGTCAATGGCTTTTTGATAATTTGTCTTCACTGTGAATACAGTTGTTTAAAAAAACCCCCAATGAACCAAAAACCAGACAACAAACGGAACAGCTGGGAAGAAATAGTGTCTGATTTCTGTTTGCACAGCTATGAAACAGCTCCAGAAGACTTTGGAAAGGAAAAATTTAGAGCTGACTCTGGATGTTTTTGCTCCTATATACACAGTAAATGACAGTCAATCACTTATGTTAAGCCTTTTCTCACTTAAAATGCCTTTGGCTTTAGGGTGGGCAAGGAAGGGTCCCCAGACATTGCACGTTTTTATTCTACTGTTTGAAGGAAGTATTTTTCTTCTAAGTATCAAGTGTTTAAAGCTATATTTTAACTCCAATACTACTTACGAAGTGAAGCCCAGACTCTTCACCAGCCAAGATTCCTTTTCAGATTCAGAAGTTTCCTCGAGAAAGGACTTCCATATCAGACTGAAGCAGAGGCTAGACAGCTCTTGCCAAGAGGAGTCCAAATCAAAGTTGTTGTATACAATATTCACCTATCAGAATAATATTTTGGTAAAAGAAAATTCTTGAAGATATTAGGTCGGGGTTCCTATCCTACCCTTGTCTTCTACTGTAAGATTAACTACAAGAGCTAAGTGATGTGATCCATGTCTTTGTTGCAGCTGTCCACCTGGATCAGGAACTTAACAGGGGGAAAATCCTTTTGTTTTATCATAAACATCCCTCTGGCCCCTTGTATCTGTGCCCCTCTGCCCTTCAAAAAATAACATTCAGATTTTCTTTGTGATGCCAGGACAAGGTTTCAACTTCCAGAGCTATCCTAGTAATTTTTGGACGTTTAGCCATTGATTAAACCACTTTGAAAGACACTTTGTGTATCTCTGAACACTGAATGAAGGACTCTGTTTCCTATTTGAATATCTGCTATTTCACTGGGTGCACATGAGTATGAGAAAGGCCTTTCCAACACGAGTTTTACAGCATTAGCATCTTAACCTTCTAACTGCCTTTGATGTGATTCGGACAACTATTTTCAAAAACGTTTAGACTTTACTGCTGCAAAACCTCCTTAATGTTGCAACACTGCTACAAAATATTTCTGTATTTAGGTTTAATTCACATTTTAATTGCCAAACTATGATATTGATTTGTGATATTTCCCTGCCCATGGCAGGGGGGATTGGAACTAGATGATCTTTAAGGTCCCTTCTAACCCTAACCATTCTATGATTCTATGGTTCTGTGATACTGGAAAGTTCTTGGAAAGAAATCTAACTAGGACAACACTTAGTCAAGAGTGCCTTCAAACAGATGTACTTGCCAGGCAGAAGGAACATTTATGGAAATCAGTGTTTGAAGGAGGGCCTAGTGATTCTGCAGCTTGCATAGTATTTCTCTCCCAAATGTCACTTGCAGTTTGAGAAAGCATCAGTATCATGAAAATGTTCTATTTAACTTGCTGGATTTCTTTTTCCTGTTGCCTGGTTAACCCTCCAGTACCCTACTCAATAACAACTGGAAATTTGCTTCTCAAGCCAATAGTTTTCAGAGCATGTCCTTTGTAATGCTTTTTTTAAACTCTGCTGTATTTCTAATAAATACCTGGATTAGAGTAAATTTGATGCAATTCTAGATCAAATTCCTGTGGTGGTTTTTTTTTTATTCCCAGATTGGTTTGCAATTTGAAATTTTTGTGCTTTCATTGTCTCTTAAGGACCTGATACTGACTCCAAATCTTGCAAAGAATTGCTATCTTTCGTGTTTATTTCTGAAACACATACTGAAGCAAATGTTTCCAAAAGCTGGAGTTTAGGAAATCTTTTGCATGATTCCTGTTGTTGAGGTCATATGTTTTGTACCTTTCATAGGAAGCTGGGAAACAGCCATATTTCCACATTTGCCAAAAAAATTTGGCTAGTCAGAGCTTAAGCTTCTCCACAAACCCCTAGAGAGATTCCGGTGAAAAATAACACATATTCAGAGCTGCTGTTAAAGAAATAAAATAATTGTTACATTTTTCAAAAGTTGCTGTCTATCTCCAGAAAGAAGATCCAGCCACCTCAGATCAATGTGTTAGAATGTTAGATATCACAGATGGCATACAGTCTATTAACCTTCCCAAGAGATTAAACCCCAGATGATGCAACTGAAATGTATAACTCAAGCTTGCATTTATGAAGTTTTCATTTTCATAAAGGTTTAAGAATCCAAGTCCCAGGGAATACATCTTGTAAAGAACTTTTGAGTCATCGATCATCTTCCCACCATCCCTTTTCTCCTCCCACGTACCTGTATTGCTCAAAGTAAAGGAAAAAATGACTTTACTGCCAATAAGTGCATTGTGAGACTCCATTTCTTACTCAGTTTTTAATCCATCATTGTAAAAAAAATCAGTTTAAAACAGAAGTCATAAGTTGAAATGTATCAATTTACTTATAAGCAATACATAATACTTCAATAGAAGATATAATTTATATTGGCTATTACACCTACAAGATGTAGTATCTTTCAGGAGGGAAGCAGGTTTCAGCTCTTCTCATTCTTGCAGGCCCTTGGGTGCTCGTTTTTCCCTCTCCCTTTCACAAACACACTTATTAACGGTGTCTCTAAGAGCTTTTTTCTATTTCCTCAGAAATCCTTCAGCTAAAGTAGTCCTCTGGTTCTCTGATTTGATTACTGATCACAATTTTGACTGTGCAGCTAGTGTGTGTAGAGTACTTGTTTTTTTCTATTAATGCATGAAGTCTCTGTGTAGCCCATAGATATTGTTTGTGAGGAATGTTCTGCTTGTGAATGCATTGTCCAGCAACTATTTTATTTGCTGCAAAAGCTGACCTTTGAAAAGGCATCTTAAAGAAAAGATTATGTTTAGCTTTCGTTACTAATAATTTCTGTGTTTCTATTCTATCCAGTATGTTGAAAACATTGTGAAAGCCAGGACTGGTCATGGCCTGGTTTCTTGTGACACACAGTGTGATGAAGGTCATTGTTTCCATTTTTAGAACTGCTTACAGTACACTCTCATTCCTCTGTCTGTGACCTTTCTAAATCTATACTGCTTCACCAACAGCCAGTACTTGTTCCTCAGCAGCCCTATTTTGTCACTGAATGACCTATTTAATCACTCTCACATTGCTTATGAATCTTGACTGTTTCCTTTCTTCTTCTTTGAAAGAAGAACTACTTTTGGCAACTTTTGCTACATCTGACAGCTTATACATTTCATATCCATTCATACACACGTATGTGCATATTCGGGTGCATGAAATAGAGATCATTCTTTGATCCTCGAGTACAGAAGCTTACTTGTACACCAAAACCATCTGAAATATGTGTGGAAATGCTTGACTGGCATTTGACTTAATCAGTCCTATGACTGTGGGGGTTAATTATCATATGATTTTTCTGCCCCCATCTTTAGATGGAGTAAATTTTCTCCTCAAGGACTTTTTGTCATTCAAGAAATAGAACTTGAAAGAAGATAACAGAGGTTATTTTACAAACTGAGCAATACAGAACAGCCTCATTTAGCAAGAGTTATAAAAGGGCTCAAAACTCCAGGGTCTGCGTTATTTTGTATACATGACCTACATTACCTTTTGTTCTGTGTAACTGTATACTAGCCTTATGCTTTTTTTTTTTTTTTTTTTGCATTGGTACAAAGTATGATAAAATTTAGAACAGAAAAATCTCCCATGCGCCTAATTTTAGCGCTATGTACACTGGTGAAATATAGATAGTGCTAATTTTGTACCTTCAATTTTTTATTACCTGTATATATTATTTACTAAAAGACAAATTATAACCTAAACTTCATATAAGGTTTTTTTAGATTAATATACTGTAATTTGGCAAGTGCCATGTGTGGGCTAGCAGATTAGATACTCAAAGCAGTTGCAAAGTAAACTGTGTAATTCTTTCGATAACTTCTTGTATTTTTGGCTGCCAATATTTACTTCACTGGTGACCATAAGGATGTTAGCTTGGTCTCAGAGAAATCATAAGTACAAGGACTTATTTTATTGTATAATACTGAAGTGTTATGGATATATAGTTATCTGGAGTAAGACAAGAGGAAAGTTTATTTAAGTTGCAGGTAAAGCAAAAAATTTTCAGTACTGTAGGGTTTAATCTGAGTTAGGCTATTATTGAAAATGTGACTATGATTTCTTTTTCATTTACCAGCACTGGCTCACAGAACTGGAAATTTTAGCAATGATCTTTGCAGCTGCCGTCCATGATTATGAGCATACTGGGACCACAAACAATTTTCATATTCAGACAAGGTAAGTGAAGCAGTCTCCTAAGAGTCACATCTGGAGTTTGCAGTTCATTCAGTTCATTGCTGAACTATTTCATAACTCTTACCAGTAAAGCCAGGAAGCAGACAGGTCAATCCTGATTTTTACAAATTGCTTCCTCGACTTCTGTACAATTCATGGAATCACTCACATGATTAAAAACTGTGGAAAAGTAGTAAGATAGCTCTGTAATATCTGGAATAATTCTGTTTTGGAGCTGATACATCAAGAGAAGTTTGAAAACATTCAGAACATGCAGAACATGGACTTGAAACCCCCTCATCCCTCTATTTGCTCACTTAAATTCTGATACTACTGACTCAAAAACTTCTTCCACTGTATCCCCAAAAAAATGCCTCATCACTTACAGCAATGTGCTTACGTTTTGTTTCACTTTGTGTATTAAACTTAGAGGGTCCTGGTGCAGAGGGAGAAACTTTCAAGTACAGCTTCAGAAATACCTAGCATGATCCCTCTCCTAGCATGTTTTGAAAGCAACTGCCATAGATACAAAAAAGAAAACCAGGAAGAAATCCAGTTTGAAAGTTAGGCTAGCTGTATTCTTCTGCAGGTGCAGCGTGTCATTCTAGTTGCATTTTTATTGCAAATATTTCACCTGCTGGTCCTGTACAACAGCATATAGTTGTCTCCCTTAAAATATTTTCATCTTATCAAAGGAAAATCCCTGACCAATCCATGACTGAGTGAAAAATGGTGCATCTGATACTTAAACTAGTACAAACCATCTTATTTTTCTCTTACACTAAGCTATACTTTGTTTTTAGTATCCTCAGTTGAGGAGTTCGCTTTAGCTGCTCTTTAAAAAAAAAATAAGCACTGCACTGGCATATTCTAACAAAACAGCTCAGTGCTAGAAATATTATTACTTTGAACACAAGCATCCTCACACTCACTTACATGGATCAATTGCCCAATGGTTACATTTAAATTAAATTTATAACGTAGTTTTTCTCCAAGATGTTGCTTTCAATGATGAAAAAATGCTGGATTTGCAACTGAAATAAGGACACAATTCTTTTCCCTCTCGGCACAGTCTGGCTAAAAATAAACTTCAGTTTGTAGTTCCAAGTTTATATTAGTTTTCTATTTTTGTCCTTAGTATTTTGCTATGATGTACTGCAAGAGTGGAAAACTAATTAAGCTGATAGCCTTTGAATTTTACCCAGGCATGCTTGCAAACAGGTATTTTTTGTGGGATATAGCTCATTCTTTTTTCCTTGTATAACTTGGCCCTGATGTGGCGTCCCAGACTGTGATTCCAAGTGTCTTTTGCCTGAGGAAAACTGATGGAATGGCTGCCAAAATCGTAGCAAATCTTAGCGCTGCTTAAACCTAGTCATAAGTAGCTATGTTGATCAAAGTGTGCTTCATAAACATATGTGATTGGCATAACACAGATTTTCCCATGATTTTAGTTAGATTATGGATGTAAACATACAGATTATTTAGGCTGGTTATGGTTTTTTCCTTCTAAATAATGTTTCCAATCCTATTTGAATTATTTAGATTCCTTAGTAAAATATATATACTGTTGTTCAACAGAACAAGAGGTTGAATTTAGCTTATTTATGTCAGAGTAAGCTGCACTGCTAAATCAACACACCTTTCTTCTAGTAGAGACTTGTCACTGGACCAAATTGAAATATTTAGGAACAGTTTTATCAGAACAGAATTGTAGCAGAGAGGGGACTCCTGAGATTGTCTAGCAGGTCGCTTCAGGTCTGGGGGAAACAAATTCCCCAAGAATTAATGATGTTTGAAGCTAAGTATGATAAATCCACCCCACATCAAAATTTGTGAAAGTCTCAGTGTAATTTTGGAATTGTGCATTAGTCTTTGATTAAGAAGGAAAGGATAATGTTTAGTGTGCTAACACTATGTAACAAGTCTGTCTTTAGGAGGCACTTGAGTGCAATTGAATTGCAGCTTAGCATCTCTACCATCCCATTGTAATGAGGCTCAAGGTTTCTCTGTTTCTCTGAGAAAAGATGGTGGCTGTTTAAAACATACAACATCGAAACTTTTTAATACTTTATTATTCACAGCATCTTCTGAGAATGAGTAGCATGGGCCAAAGCACATCTCTCAGAGCAGGGGGAGTAACTTGTATACAATGGTATAATGCTAATTTTTAATGCATTTAAGATGGGAAATTTATCAGTATTTGATACAATAGGAACAAATAAATGTAGTTTGATATATCTATCTCTATCTCTATATGTGTATATATAGTCAATATTTCTCATAGAGAATGCATAGTCCTACCTTTCCCAGTGCCATCATCGGAACACTATTACAAAATCTGCCCTTTTTTCCCCACACTAGGTCAGATGTTGCTATATTGTACAATGATCGTTCTGTTCTTGAAAATCATCATGTGAGTGCTGCTTACAGACTCATGCAGGAAGAAGAGATGAACATCCTGGCTAATCTAAACAAAGATGACTGGAGGTAAGACTTGCTGTGACATTCAAAAATACTTCCAGTATTTAAAAACAATAAAGATCACCAGGCCTTCCCTGTGGAGTCTATTTTAGGAGCTCAGATTACAGGAAGTTGACACTGGAAGGAGTAATGGATATTTAGAGCCTAGGGAGGGCTGGAGTGGTGTTAAGAAGTACTGTTTGGGAGACTCCATATAATTTTCCAGGTGAGGTTGTGGATTTATGAGGCGCAGTGCTGGAGTGTGTGTGGACAGTCTCAGGTGAGATAGCTCTTTGGGAAAACCACAATGCTGCCTGACCTGGCTTGCCTTTGTCCAACATTACCAGTGGGTCGAAATCACAGTGCAGAGTCACACTCTGCTGCCAGCTTGAGCACTACTGCTCCTGGGATTTCAGCATAGGCACGTCCTGGTTAAGCATTAAAAAATGAATTGTGTGGACAGTCCAAAAATAATAAAAGCCCAGAAGCGCTACACAAATTTCTTATTCTTTTTAATTTTAGTGTAACTCGTGAAGAAAATTTGGCCAGCTGATAGAATAAGTATCATAATTGATGTATCACAAATAATACAACCTGTAAGGCTAAAATTCAAGTGTTAGATTAAGACTGTCTCCGTTATTAAAAAGGAAATGTTATCTTCGTATATCGTTGATGGATACATATTGCATTTACGATATGAGTCTTCCGTGTTTCTGTAAACATAGATATTATTCAGCAACCCTAAAAAACCCTTGCGGACAGGTGGACTGTGAAGTTCAGAGATATGTTCTGCTTCCAGTAAAGTCTCCCACTGTGAATGATGCTACCGTGAATAACAAAGCTAGACTCAGCTTTATTTGTATTTTCACAAAACTATCCATTTATGAAGGAATATGTGAATATCAGATCAAATTTTTCTGTGGTGTATATTTACAGATGGACTGTTTTACATGGTAGATTTACATGATTTTACTTATTTACATGATGAGAAAACCCCTAAATAAAGCATTTATTGAATGTAAGTCTGCTGGCCCTTCTGGATTTCAATTAATTATTTTTCTGTACGTGTTTTCAAAACAAAATATTATTTTTTATTTATTTAATACAAAGTGAGAGAGGAAGCATACACTTTTTAATCTTCTTCAAAGAATTCTTCTCAGAGGATACTCATTTGGATTTAGTTATCAGAAGGTTTCTGTTGTACATTTAGTTCTGGAGAAATTTCTCCAGAAGTAACTTGTCAACTTCACTGATAACTGTCTGCACACCTAGATTTTCAATGCCAACATGAACAAGCCTTGCTCCTCTTGAAACTATTTTGGGCCTGATAGTTTTGGGGCTGATAGGTATCTGTGACCCTATTTTTGCTTGTCCTAACTATTGAGTATGGAGAAGATGATTGTGCCAGTACACAGCCATCAGAAATTCATGTTCTGTCTTTTAAAACCATCATTTTAGAGGGAAAATTATTTTCAAGTCTTCAGACATGTTGCCTTGAGTGTGTGTTTTTGAAGTGGTGTTGTTTCATATTGCATCCTACCAGAGGATGCTTCCAAGTAGAAAGGGGCTGGTCTTCTTCAGCTGAATTTTAATCCAGGAGTGTTCCAAGGATGGCTTGAAAACACTTATGTGCATCCCCAGTCCTGGCTTCTTCATCACTGGAGACGACCATAAATCCGAATAATTTGGGAATCCCTGCAGCAACATACAGTGATAACATATCCAGCTGATAGAAGTCTGGCTGCCAGCTAGTACAGTTTATCCCAGTCATTCCCTTTTGTTATGTCACTGAGTAATAGGATGAAACCCAAATATTTGTGAGTGGAAAGAGGAACTTGTGGTTACCAGGTTGTGATGTTCATATGTACTGCTCTGGTGGACTGCGAACAGAATAAAGGGGGGAATGTGATAGGCTGTCTTCACACTTCGAAACACACTCTTCTCTGCATAGATTGTTAGGGCAGGTCTTCCCACAGTTCTTTGTCCTGTTCAGTTGTGGACCTTTTTCTCTAACTTTTGTTGCATTTTATTTCTCCGTGGTTTTTGAACCTGTGATAAAGTACGGTGTTCTTTTGGAACTTGCTCAATCACACACTGGCTCTGTTTACACTTCCTTTTCAATCTCTTCTCACTGTAACCCAATTATGTTTTCCTAGAAGGTCTTACTTTAGTTTTGCAGATTTTGTTTGTATAGAGTGGCTACACAGATTCTATCATATGCAGCCAGTTTGAAGCTGGTGAGATTTGGCAACCAGAGAAGAGTAGGATTTAGCATCTCTTTTTGGGCATATTCAGTACAATGTAGAAGAAATGTATGAATTGACTAATAAGCTCAAGAAGCTAAACTAGGACATTCAGTTCTGTGTTTTGTCACTTAAGCTCAGCAATTACAGCCTGTGCTTTGAAGAGTGCAATAAATTCCAAAATGCCGGTCTGTGCCAACCTGCACAACCTGTTGCAGTGTGATACTTCAATTTAGAGGGTCAGTCATGGAAATGACAGTTTCCTGGTATTCCCTTCTAATACCCAGAAATTCCTGTTGCCCTGTCATTTCATTGGTGCAATGATGGATCCGGTAGCCACTTAACAGAAGCTCTGAAATTTTCTTATTATTACTTGAGTGAGCTTCTTGGATCTATACTGAAAGTCATGCTGTTAAACTAACAGTTTTGAAGGTTGCACTGAATCAAGTTTGCAGTAAATTGAAATGATAATCTGTTCAACTTTTTAATGTACTTCCTGGCACTGATCAATTTCTTTACTTCTGTCATATCTATTTTCTTTAGTTGCAGCAGTTTCATTTTTCAAAAGTTTAACACTGCTGACTATTTAAACTGAGGTTCTGCTAATTATTCTAGCAAGATGAAGCAAAATGACTCAAATTACTTTGTAGTATTCCATTTTCTCTTCTACATGTTAACATTAAGAAGATAAATGTGCTAATAAACTGCCAGCTTCAATTAAGTTTAAAACTTCGGCTTCTGGTCTGAGCTGGGGAACACTGCCAGCATTCTGAGTATGATGTCCTTTGTGGATAGTGCATGTGACACTCATAGTAATTTTTCAGTCTTTTCTCAACTCTGAAAATATGTTCCAGTCTTTGATATTGTCTTGTTTCTTCCACTTAATGCCCTTAAATAACTAGAGGGATCCTCATTTGTCCCCCTTTCTCCATTGATTTACCAGATTTCCAGTGCTCCAGCACCCCATGGATAATGTTGTTATAGGTGGTGGGGCAGTGTTAATGTCTCAAACCATCCCAGTCATAAGGCATACAGTGATATATTGCCTGATTATAAAAAAAAAAAAAAAAAAAGAAAAAAGAAGAGAAAAAAAAGGAAAAAGATGAATCAAACAGTATGTATTGTAAATAATGCAGAATGAAAAACATTCTTTCACAAAGTCCCTTGGGATTCTTCTGTCTGAGGATTCCTATAATTTGAAGATGACGCTTATGTCTTCAGTTCCCACCTTGCTTTTGCTCATCTTCATCTGTTCCTGCATTTTTTTATTAGTTTCCAGCTGACTAAATGTCTTTGTCATGGGCCAATCCAGGTAAAGCTGGTTTCTATTTATTGATTAACTCCTTTTCCAGGAAATTAATGTGTCACTCTGTGTCCTTCTATTACGGCATTGTTCATGTAATTTTTTTCACAAAGTCTTGCATCTGTTTTTTGACAGTATCCTATCCATAGGACTTACGGCTGTGGGAGAGTTAAGAAAGGATGCCAGCATAGAATATGACAGTTTACTAAAGTAAAGTGGAGATGGTAGCCCCAAACCTAGTAATCTTCTGATTTGGGGCCTGAAAGATTGCCATGTGCTGTTTGTGAATACTGTTACCACTTCCCTTCATAGTACGACAACATCTACGTGTCTTTTTGCCATGGTAGCAGGTGCCTGTATCATCCTGAGGCTTGTGACTGGGGACTGCCTAATGAAGATTTCTGTCCAGGAGTTACCTATGAGGCCAGCTGAGGTCTCCCACGATGTGGAAGTTGAGACAGTCTTTTTTCCCTGGGAAGCAATTTGGTAATGGGATCAGTCTGAGAGTAACCTTCTATGCAATGATAGGAGATGAAGCATTTGTAGCTCTAGTAGAGCTTTATCTGACATTTTCCCATCAGGTCTCAATTTTCCATCATCTAATTATGGTGGATATGGGTGCAGGCAGTTAACAACTGCGGGAGTCTCTCTTTTGCTGTTAAGCAGATTTTCAGTGGCCTGAAATTTTCAGAAATGTGTGACAGGACAGTGCTATACTGTTTGATCCTTATTCAGGTGTTGGAGGTAAGAATTAGGGGTTTTTTTTCTGCTGCCATGACAATATGAATAAACTGAAGGTGTGGTTTTGCTTCTGTGTGTGTGTCTTGTGTAGTAGGGGTGAACTTATTTCTGATTACTCTAAAAAGTTCAGACACAGAAAGTTCCTAAGAAAATCTCCCATAGAAAGGAGAAGTGATAATTATCTCAGTCTTAAAAACAACAGGGTTTAACAAAGTGGACACCTTATTTTTCTTGTAGTGTTAGTTGTGGTTTTTTGTTTGTTTTGCTTTTATTTTTTTAATGGGTTTGACTGTTTTTGAAGGGTACACTTTCAAAGCAGTGTGGAGGAGGAACAGTTGGGATGCAAAATAATTAGTGTCTTATTATGAGGTCAGATAAGGTAAGGCAATTTCTAAACACAAGTTGCTATGGCTGCATATTATTGAGTAGAAGTTAGACCATTGAGACTTTGTCCAGTTACATTAAAGCAAATCAGGAATAAATATATAAAAATCAGTGACAAATATCTGCTTCAATATGTAATTAATTGGGATCAAAAGCAGTCTTGATAGTCTTTATAACAAAGTATTCTAACAGCCCTAAAGAAAACCGCAAATTACCTCTTTAAAGTGTAGTTCTTTGAAAAAAACTGGATGTCTTTTGATTTACTTAAATCCAAGATATGAATACAATTTGAAAGATCAGGGAGAATGACTAAAGTAGGATTTTATTGTTGTATTTGTTACTTGGACATCGGGGGTGTGCTCATGAAGATATATGGTACATAATGAAAGATTTAATGTGGTGAATTGTTCCCCATATACACATAAGCAGCACTTTTCCTCCTAGGCCATTTAAAAAGCATGTAAATAAAGACCCACTGGACTCCTACATGGCCTACATATGATCCTTCTACATCAAGGAGACAGAATTTTCTAAGTCAGTAATTATTGTTGACAAAATTAATTTAATTTCATATTCACAATCAGAATTAGTACACCTTCTTCTATGATTCATGTTTTATTAGTTTCATATTGATTTAATAGAAAGCTGACGGACAAGCCAACATCTCTGACCGTAATACCAAGACGGAGATAAATTATTAATCCCAGACTTGTTCTGATTCATTAAATAGGTATTACAATACTTTTGGAATGAAAGGTAGTTTGTCATAATGATCTTATATTGGTGTAATGTTGATTGTATTTCAAATGTAACACCTCTTGCTCTTCTGAGTGTTTCCTCTCACTCTTCTGAGTATTGCCACAGCCTTCTTCCTAGGTTTAGTGTTATGAACATTCTTCACTAATATGAGGGCAGTAATAATGTATCCTGTTGTGTGGTGGTACGCCCAGGGAACAACTTGTTTTTTGACTACTCTACTGCTGGAAAAAATAAGGAATGACTTATAATGGGTGAAAGAACTGCATGTAATATTAGTTTATGCACTAGGAAATAGGATTTACAAAACAGTGCAACTCCGAAATAATGATTGCAGAGTACATTTTCTGAGGTACATTGCTTTCACAGAATCCCTTTAGGATACAATGTTCAAGTTGTTAATAATTTATTTAAATGCTTTTTAAAACGTAATAAAACCCGTGATGTTGTTTTGAAAGTTATAAATTAACAAATACTGCTTAAACAAATGTACCATACATAGAATAATGAATTTTAATCAGTCATTTTGCTTTTAATTATTCTTAGGGAGTTGCGTAGCTTGGTCATTGAGATGGTCTTGTCTACAGATATGTCGGGTCATTTTCAACAAATTAAAACAATGCGACACACTCTACAGCAGGCACAGGGGTAGGTTATTTTCCATTCTGTTCATTATCTGTAGTCTTTCAATGAGCTCATATTCAAGAAAAGAATTTAACTAGTTGCTTTTGTTTTGAGATAATTGGAGCATGTCCTTGAATTGACAGGGTAGACAAAGCCAAAGCCATGTCTCTGATTCTACATGCAGCAGACATAAGCCATCCAGCAAAATCCTGGGAACTGCACTACCGGTGGACCATGGCCCTGATGGAAGAATTTTTTCGACAGGTGCCATTTTTAAAATCCTTTAATAAATCTAGTTCAAGAAGCAATGGTAACACAATGGAATATTTTCTTAAGTCTACCAGCAAGGTTGCTGTTGGTTGTGATTGACAAGCATAGTCAGTAATATATATTCTTTATTCTTCATACATACCACTGACATTAATTCAACTTTTATGTGTGTGAATAAGACAAAATGGTTATAGCTCTCTGTCTATTTCAGCTGATAGCAGGATTCTGAGTGTTGTAGTGGTTTCTTTTTTTTCTCTTTCAATTATAATATAACTTGTCAAGCTGTTTTCATTCTGTAGACAGAGATTTATATATGCTTTGAATTATAAAGAAGCACCAGAAGGGTAGGATGAGAGAAAATAGGAAGAATTCATGTTCAGCAAAGAAGGCAAAAAGTTGTCTCCATTCCACATTTCAGAAAGCCCTTCTATTTCGTTTCCTTGTTAGTATTTGCCATGCATATTCTGCATGGATCTGAAGGTGTTGCTTTCATAAGAGCCTGATCCAAAGCCAGAGGTTAGACAGTACCATCCTGTTAATGCTGGGACCATATATCCTAAACAAAAAACAAAGACACACCATTATGAAATTCTTTTCATTTTTGTGAGGTACTGAGTTCCAAGAGAAAACCCAGTAGATGTTGGTGTCACTGCTGCCAGTTTTTGACTCACCTCAGCAGGTGGAACAAAAAACCTTTCTCCAGAGGGAAAATGCTCTCCTGTAATCAGTATTTGCGACCATGCACATTGTCAGCATAACAGTTACTGTAGTACAATTGATATTCAAAGTCCAGTTTAGGTATGACAATTTCTAGAGTTATGCACAGATTTTAAAAAGGGTTAATACAGATCAGGGAACAGTGTATGTCTTGCTGAGCTTGATTGTCCTCATTTTACTATATGTTGACATTTTCAGATCAGATGGGTCACACTGGAAAAAGGGAACAGAGAATAAAAAAGAAAGTGTGTTAAACCATGAGGTTGTTAGACCCATCTGCCCTATAAGGTTCCTGCTCAAGTCCTGGAGATTCTTGATATGAATTCTCAGTAGGGAGCATCAGGGCATCCTTGACTCTGGGCTTTGCACTGTGGAGGCAGACTGGAGAGCTGGTGCCCTAAACTAAAGAATGAATGGACTGATTTTTGTGGAAATAATGAGTAGTCGTGAGTTTGTGTCTGCTTCTGTCCATGGCAATTCTGAGGATTTTGAGCTTGAGAGCAAAAAGGAGGAGCAGGTTGCCCAAGAAAAATGGTCATAAAATGACCAACTGTAATAACGTTTTAGACACAGAGAGGCAGACTAGACAGGGCCCATGGGACAAGTGAGGCAATGTGTCCAGCCAAGTGGAGGTAGCATTAGCAGTAAACACTACCACACTGGTCACTGAGAACATAGGACCAGCTAATGTTTTAGTTATTCCTTTATCCATTCATTAGAAGAAGTAACTGGATCCCAAAGAAGTTGCTCAAAAACTCGAGAAGGCATTTAACAACAGAACAAATAAAAACGTATATATATGTGCAACTCAGCAGTATAAAGTATGAAAGTCTTCCAGGCTGCAGGAGAGTGTGTAAGAAACAGAATTCTTTCCATGTACTGCTAAGGACAGTGTGTGTGGAGTAGCTCCAGCACTTTCAAAGTGTGATGAAGTAGCAGCACATATATAAATGCACGGAGCAGTGCAGACACAGTAGGACTCTTACTTCCTAGCTGCACTGGCTTCTTGTGCATCCTCTGGTCTGTTGATCTGAGCCTGTGTGACAGAAATCTCCGGGATTTCCAAATCTGTGCCAGCCAAGATGAAGTAGTCCAAATGTATATAAAACCCCTTAATTCCTCCTCTTCTTCTCTTTAAAGATAGTAATTCAACTACTTCTAGTGCCTTACAGGAAAAGCAGTGGATTCTGAAACAGCTGGTGCGAATCCAATGCTTTCAACAGGCAGCTTTCAAAGTAGTGAGCACCAGCAAAAAATGAACATTCACTTTGACAAAAGCTTTGTTAACTACAGCTAATGGTTAAAATATGTGCCAGCGTTAACTTCAGGAAAAAAAGCCAAACAACACTTTAAGTTTGAAAGCAACTACAAGAAAGTATATTGCAATACCAAGGAAAATCTGAGTTACTTGTTTAAAATAGAAATACAGCCACCCATCTCAAATCCTTAGAAGTAAAGAAATACGTAGCTCAAGTCACTCAAAGAAGTATCAAAGCTCCTATAGCACTCTACTCTCAGTCTGAATAGATCCAAAGACACTAACAGAGAATTAAATGTGAGTCCAGGGCCTGGACAAAGAATTTTTTTTGGACCTGTACCTTTTTTTTAGATTTCATTAAATTCCAACAATTGGTTTAAATATCAGTGCTGTTGTCCATTATTACAATTTACAATAGACTTAGATTTAAATGACACTTAAGTATTAATTACTATTATATTGATTGCAAAGTAATTCATAATTGGGGTAAAGAGCTACTTAAAATAAAAAAAAAATCAAACTCATCCATTACTAGTGTGGAATTTTCTCTTTTTTAATACCTAGTGAAGAGAAGATTGCAAAATTAATATTACTTTAGAAATCCAGTATTCAGCCATGGCTGAGGTAGTTAGAACTACCCCAGTTTATATGATATTACAATCTGGCTCCTATATTTACGTGGAGATGCCACTCCCACTGCTCCTGGTAGCAAGTGTTCATGTGTTCTTCCACACTCTGAGTTCAAATTATTAACACTTGCATATAAAATTTAATGGCCATAGTGATAAAGCTCTCCACTTTTCACATGAAATGCAATCTGTGAGCTGCATCTGTTCCTGTGGCTGGATTGGTTTTTCTGCTTTTATGATTCTAAACTTTTCCCAAGTATACTTCACTGATACATGATAAAACGACTAAGGAAGGTTGATACTGCTCCCTTCATCCATCAGTTTCTGTTTTCATGGTTTTCCTTGGGAAAATGGTATGTTCATGTAGTGCTCCCCACTGAATGACCATGTAACAGCACTGTCTGTGACAAATATATAGGTTAATTTTACTTGCAAGACTAGATTTTCCTGTATCTATAATGTCAGTGCTTCTGGCAGCCAGGTTTGTCCAGCAACACAAATTATAACCTCCTTTGAAAGATGTCTCTTCAGGGTTTTTTTTGTGCCACTAGACTTTCTTCTTGAGGTTTTGCAAATCAGTTGGTCTACCATGCTGAAAAAGGAGATACACCCTCCTGTCTCTTAAGACTGTTGCAACAAAAAAGACTCTTCTAATCTGCTAAATGTTGAAAAAATTTCAGAGCTAGGTTGTACAAATCGTCCTTGTAACAAAACTGAATTCGTATTTTTTGTGGCTTCAGCAGCTGAGAGTAATGCGTGCTAGTGAGAAGAAGTTCATACACTTGACCTGAGTAAATTCACTGGAGGATTTTTACATGCTGGATTAACCAATGTAATAGAAGGAAACACTCATCCTTTGGAATACTATTACAAACATGTCTAAGTATCTCTAGTCCCATTACATCTGGGATCAGCAGAACTAAACTGTGAATATAAGGACTTAATGTATTTTAAATCTCATTGGCAGATGCCTTGCTGTTGGGAACTTGATTGCAGTAAGTTTCTTTACATAAAAGTTGCCAAAAGTAAGTTAGACTTTAGACTCTTACTTTTAATCAAAGTTTGAAGATTTGAAGATTTCTCTCTGACTTGTGTTTATTTAGGAATAGAAATTAATAAAGTGATCTGTTGAATAAATACTAAGGGTATTCAGATTCTTTTGTCTCTCTGTCCCTCTATCAAATATATGCTTATAATATTAAACATGGTTGTTTGCAGGGAGACAAGGAGGCTGCTTTAGGTCTTCAATTTTCCCCACTTTGTGACCGCAAGTCCACTTTGGTAGCTCAGTCTCAAATAGGTAATGACAAGCTGTGTTTTTCTTTTTCTTGTCTGTGTGGGAGCATGTAAATTCACAAGGACATTTCATCTACCCATTTTGAATTTTAAATGTTCAAAATTCTATCATATGGAAGGTGTTTCTTTGCACCTATCTGTTCACCAAACCCGTGTGCTTGTACAGCAGAATGGGGCTGGTCTCAGAAGAACATGATGTAATTTCACCATATGTGATGCCAAGGAGGGGTAGGGGAGGGATTAACCAAGGTACTGGACACGAGCCCAGCGTCTACTGTGCACACTTCAGAGTCTGGCAGATCATGTCCTCAAACTGCTTGTCTCTTGCTCAGGAACTCACAGGTCTGTCTCTGTTATAATGGGAAAGTACCAGTTTGTAGATGCATCTCAACTCAAAGCTAATTAATAAATCAGCTCTCTGGGCTGCAGTTAAGCCTGTCAGTGTGTCAGGGTTAAACTACACAGCGTCAAGCCTCCCTGGGTTGACAAGGACCACTGCACTCTGTCACCCTACGTATTCTTTATTCCATTTCACTGGGAGTTTGAAGTCAATATGCTTGAGCATCACACCTACTGCAGGAGAGAAGCTGGATCCTAGACCGAATCTCTGTTGCTCACCTTCATGCTGTGTTGTATGGTTAGAGCATGAAGACATCTGGAAATCCATTGCTAGCTCATGTTTTAACATATTTTTTTCTGTTAAGTGCTCAGTAGAGAATAATACTGCATTCTCTCACTGTGTCATTCCATACCGTGATGAGCACTTTAGAATGTAAAAGACATTGTTCAGAGCTGACAGAACTGTGGGATGAATGCTGTCTCCTAAGGATATTACTTGTTCTCTTCACTGATTTGACAGAACCCTCCTACACACTGTGAAATAACACTTTACCTCCACAGAATAATAAACAGCAATTCGAAATATTAACTCTTTGTCAAGAAGCTCTGAATGGTAAAAGAGACAGCATGACTTGTAGCACTCTGGCTCAACAGTAGCTTCCCTTCTATTCAATAATTAATACTCACTTCAGCTGGTAGGTGTGTTCTGCAGTGCATAAAATTTACAAGAAAAAAGAATGAAAAGCTGTAATTAATAATACCTACTTATATCTATACAGCTGCAGGTGTTTTTTTTTCAATTGTGCTTTTTTATTCAAGATTATACTGGTGGTATCTAGTACATTTAATTGGCACTACAGTTAGAAAATCAGCCCGATAGCAAGTATTTATTTTTAGATTTGAGACTTGTGGAAACGTAAAACCTGGTTTTCTCTCTTTTTCTTCTGTAGGTTTCATTGATTTCATAGTAGAACCAACATTTTCTCTTCTTACTGATTCAATGGAGAAAATTGTTATGCCTCTTATAGAGGAAGCGACAAAATCTGAAAATCCTGCATTTGGGACCCCCAGGTATGAATACACTGCTTTGTTATTGAACTAGCATAAGCTCATACTATAATCATAATAATGCCATTCTCAGAGTTATCGCAGTCATTTGAAATTGGGGAGGTAACAAACAGCTGTGCAGTATTGCCACCCTGTGGGGCTGTGTTGTATTTGCAATGTGCTGTTTTACCCCATTGACTGAACAATTGTGCATATAAAAAGGCAAAACCCCAGTAATGATCAGAATAAACTCATACAAACCATGGAATTGATTTCTACAATTTTTAATATAATCTCTGCAATAGGTTATTGAAATTCCTGTACCTATAAGGCAAAGTAGCTGACAGTGTAATTTGAGTGACTCCTTGCTGAAAGCATCATTGAATAATCAGATACTACCTTTACAAATGCTGCCTCTGTTATCATATTTTTATTTAATTTTAAAACTGTAATTTGAGCTTTCACTGAAGTTACTAAATGATAACTCTGCAAATTTTTTGTTTGCTGGGCATTAGTTAGATTTTAGTAACAAAAGGGTGAACTTAGCTGTTTCCTATAATTTTCTTACTAGAAGAAAATAGAAGTTACTAGAAGCAGGTATTTATGACAGTTTTCTTAGTGTTTTGGGGAACAGTGCTAAACCAAGGTATTACTGATAACAAATTTGTTTACATACTCACTTCTTCACAAATGAGTGATTAGCGGCTGCAAATGATTAGCAGCTTCAGGCTTCATTTTTGGTTGATGTTCATGACTGAATGGTAAATGAAGAAAGGCTTATGATCCAGCAAAACTTTCCCATGTGAGATGGAGGATAAAGGGATTTTTTCTTTGTATGGAATCAAGTGCCACACTTACGAGGAGAATGGAGAGTCTATAGCATGATACGGAAAAGTCTGAGCCAGAGAATTGCACGCACAGTACTGAGTGGACGCCGTGAGATGGTGCCTGGAAAACATTAAAATTATGGCCTAAAATAATTATTATGATAAAAAAATTATTTCCATTGTATCCCATTCAACATCTCTGGAGCACATGGAAATTACAGTTAACTCTTCTTGTGAAGTTCTCATTGGTATGTTCGCTGCAACTATTTTCTGATTAATGGAAACCCATTTGTATGCATATTAACATCTGTCTGTGGCACCAATGAGATAAACCATGCAGCAAAGTTGAGTAAACAAGGCCTATTAAGACATGAGTACCTGCACAAGGTTGGAAACAGGTTTTATTTTTTAATTCTAAGAAAAAAAGAGCATTCATTCTTTTTTTCCCACTTTTCCCACCATATACACAGATGGATAATTTCACTTCTACTTACCTTGGATGTAAAGTAGCTGCAGTCGTAATTTAGAGGATTTTAAAAGCACTATTTAAAATCCTGCTTTGACTACACTTGAAGATTTGTAGCTTGAAGAGAATTTTCAGCTCAAGCAAAACTTAACTGTCATATACTTCATGTCTTCCTTTTTTAAAATGGGTCAAAAAATACCGATCAGATGTCTTTCCTGTGAGACCCAAAGATACCATTCACAGTTCAAAAACACAGCTAAGAAGCCGCACCAAAATGGCTGCGTAAACATTCTTTCAAGATTTGGATTACAAGTAATGTATTTTCAGCTGTCACATTTTTTCAAGAATTCCTTGGAAAATGGTCAGCAAGACATCTTGTATCTTAGGCATACTCTGGTAAAAACTATTATTTCAAGTTAGTTCCTAAGCAACTTGGTTCAGATGAACTGTTTGTGTATTATTAAAATTGCCTGACTCTGTTTATAATTAGTTTTTTTTTTCCTCCCTTGTGCAGCCAAAATAGTTTGGGAGCAGTAAGCAATGCTGAAGCACAAAGACGACCTGGGTTGAAAAGTCCAGGTGATGGAGGGACTCACACAGAAAATTCTCTAGCAACTGTAGACCTAAGGGGCTTCAAGGACAACTTGATGAAGATCATTCAAGCAAACAAAGAAAGATGGAAAGAATTAGCAGCAGAAGGTATGATATGTTAAGGTGGAATATTTTTATAGGTTACTCCCAAAGATCTCACCTACTTTCGTTTTTTAATTTCTATCAACCTGTAAAAATGCACGGTTGTCTTGTACTCATATATTTTATGTCTTGATGTTTGTTGTAGATGCTCCTGTTTTGCTCTAAAGAGGTGTAGGTGGTTAGGGGATGAGAGTAAATCTTATAGCCCATGCAATAAGGCTCTGTGCTGCACAGCTTATCTTTAGAGGTCTGGTTTAGAAATGTGCATTCTTGCACTTTTAATTGTAACTGATACTGACGTCTGCTTTAAATGCCAAAATCAACAATTCAAAGTGGTGTGTGCCGCCACATTTCTTCAGAAAGGTAAAAGTTGTACTTTGCTGTTAGAAATGCTATTATTTGTTCCCCACTGTATGGAACAAAATTCAGTATTGCAGGCTTCTTGGGACTATGCTGTAGGCAATTATTTAAATGACCCAGTGGATCTAAAGATTTGGGCAATCACTGCATGCATTAGGCCCAAGCAAGCCAAAAGTGACTCTTCATTTGCCAGTAGATACTTAATAAAGCCAAACCTGCATCGAGCATCTCAGCTCATAAGCCATACCTGAAAATTGTCTGGAGTTGCAGTTACCTGAGTGAAATGTTTTTGATAATTGTTGAAAAGAATTTATAGCTTTGATCCAGGTTAAGTGAATGCCATTTGGGAATATTTTGTCCACAGTCTGTGTTATTTCCTAGAAAGTACCTGGAATATTTCAGCATAGCATTTCACTGCTGAGACTGGTCTTGCTGTACATGACCTGATACTGACAGCTGAGAATGATATCCTGGAACCCAGTGCCAGCTTTTTTTTCATCCCATCATCCAAATCAACATCTTTTTTCCCAAAGAGGTGTCAGACAAGACAGAAAAACAGTGCTGAACAGCAGTAAAATCTAATTTGGTGCTAAATTGCAAATGAATATTCTCATTAGGAGGATATTAAGAATAGGCTTCCATACATCTTTTGTGACAAAGGTTTGAAAGAGTCAGGTGGAAAGGGCAGCTGAGGAGAGGATTCCATTAATATTGTCCCTTCTTCATGAGAAGCTTTATATAACCAATTGCTTCCTTTGGTGTTGCCCAACTAATACTGGCTGGTCAAAAGGACAAAACTGCTGATTTGCAGTGGTCAGTAGTAACAGAACACCGAGTGCCCAAGGCCACTTAGCTACAGCCTGCAGAAATCAAGCAGCCCTGAGCTGGTGACAGGAAAGGTCCTTCAATGTGGAATAATGCACAACTTGTTGTCTGGCAGTTTGCCATTTCCAGTTACATATAACTAACCGGTTTGATTCTGGAACATCAACTTCTTGGTATGTTGTTTTGGAGGTGTACAGTGCTATCAAAGGGCACTGCTTCCCCTTCATTCCCAGTGCTTTGTTGTGCTCTATAAGTTACTGATATATTTAGCCCAGTTTTACTGGACTGTTGACAGGCATTGAAAACACAAAGCTACTTGCAGCAAGAGATTTAAAAATTATTTTGGGTAAGATTGCAGTCAGTGTTAATGTGAGGCCCATCAAAATATGGGAAACTCTGGGCATGCTTTGTACTCTGACAGAGATGTTAATGTCCAAGACTCCATGGATTTTGTTGAGATCGTGGTTGTCCTAACCTCCTTTTCTTCCATCAACTTGACTAATGAAGCATGTCTAAGTACTTCCTGAACAGAATTATGGAATTGCAGTAAAACATACATGAGGGAAGCTAATGGGTAAGTGAACATAGCTGGTGTTGAGGTCAAAGCCTGATGAACAATATTGTCTGTGTGTGATTGTGGCTGAATCTGTTTTTTGAACCACTCTGTGAGGAAAAGATTTATAGAAATCTGCTGCCACAAAGAGGCTACTTGCAGCAACGTCTGCAGTTGTCTGGAGCATGGCATGGAGACCTTCAGGGTGCCTGATTAGCCTGTAGAGGAAACCTTGGGAATAATACTTTCGAGTACACCTTTATATTTTGTTAGCAAACAGATAATAAAGGTTTTTTTAATTAACAGCTGTGAGGTGGATTATATAAGTTTTGTGGAAGTTGTATTTTCCATCCATTTGGAATGGAATGTCTGGGTCCATAGTCCATATGTGGGCCCTAAGGACTGCTGTAAGAGTTTTTTGTTAAGTAACAATAGCCTTTTATAGAGCACTTTCTGAGGTAGCACGTAATCCTTGTCACTTAATGGAAAAGGGAGTCTTCTTCAACTGGTCCAGTATATCTGCTCTGAAGCTGCACCCTGCAAAGGCCGAAAACCCTTAATCAGACTGTGCAAAATGAACTTCTAGTAAAGAATAAAAAATACTGCAATACATCCCCCTTCCACTTGGAATTCTTTTCAGATCAACCAAGTTTGACTAAGCTTGTAAGTGAATAACCCGAGCCCTTGAACTTCAGATGATTAGTCCCATCCTGTCTGGATCTCATGTTACCTTCTCTGACTCCATGCTTGATGAAAATCTTTAGGCTACTTTGGGCATATGCATGAAGTTGTGTTTTATTCATAAGTTAGTAGGAGCATATACTGAGAGATGTCAGAGATAAATCGCTGCCAGGTGAAAGAAGTGCTGTCATTGTTCCTAGCTATATAATTTATAACAAGTCACAAATTGCTGAACGCACAGAGGAGGTCACATGTATGAGGACTGTGTTGTGGTAGTAAACAGGCTGTGTCTTATTGTAGATCTTCGAATACACTTCCTGAGCTGACTATGACAAACAGAGCTTGTGCTGTTAAAGGAACCATCTGCATTCTTGTCAATGGGCTCTGCAAACACCAGATACTGTTCCCAGTTTAGTTCACAGGCTCAGGAGAAGTTGTCTATATAAAATGTAGTACTACAGATGCACAAGGAATACAGAAAGGAAACTAGCAACATTCTGTATAATTTCCAGAGGATGACCTGAACTCATGGCAGCCTTTCACCTTTCCAGGATAAGGTTACTCATGTAGCACTGGTGGGAGGCAGCTGGAGCTGGGGTTCCCTTAGCAAGGGCTGGAGAAGATGGTCTGCCTCCTGTGCCAGGCAGTCCAGAGGAAAAGACCAATCCTTGCTGACAGTGTTGTTGACAGGGAAGCTTTCCTGGAGATGCTGGCACTACCTCTCGCTGAAAAGATAGTTGCTGTTGAGACTTGATTCAGAGCAAGCGGCTTGTGCAAGGTACAGTGTGCTTTGTTTTTGGAAAGGGCTGTGTGGGTAAGGAAAGTGTTTGTTTACCTAGGCAGCTGTTTGAAAGCTTCCTTAACAGAAGGCTCGGTAAATAGGATGGCTCCACTTCGCTAAAAAAAGGCACGTCTTGTGTAATTGATGCAGAGGAGCTCAGTGCTCTATAGCCTAAGGGTCTTCAACCTTTCACCACTGGAGAATTAGAGGAATGTTTCTCAAGCCTTTCAGGGAATGCTGTTAACAGGGAATTACCATAATGATCAAACATCTGGGATTCTAATTTGAAAGCCTTGATGTTTAATTAATATTCCAAGCCCCAATCACCGGATAATCTGTCTTTGTTCAACTCAACACAGTGATAAAGATACTATTCCATCCTGTGCTTTTTTCAACACATATTGTTGATGGCTGCTGCTGTTTGCAATTATTGTAGTTGCAGCAAATGGACAGTAAATGTGTCTAGATGCATCTGAGAGGTTCTTTCATTAGAGAAGATGTGTTCTAAGTGGATTTTAAGGTCTGGAAGTTATTGACCTACTGAGAAAGCTATAAGAAACACAAAACTTGTGGGAAGAGATTTAACTATCATGTAAGATCCTTCACGATGCACTTCTTAGAACATAATTGTAACACAATTCTGATTTATATGCTTTAATCTCTTCAGTCAATATCATTGTAAATAAAGTTATGGGGATAAAAAGGGATCATTATTTTCTGCTTCTAGTGAACAGAAAGAGGCACAATCATCTCAGGACACTCACCTGAGGTCCCATGAGGGAATGCAGAACAACACACCAAAGGTCCAGCTGCCAATCAAATGGGCCCATCTTCAGGACAATACAACAGCAGTTGAATTACAAATTTATTGTTTTCATTTTATGCTTATGTAACTCTTCTAAAGAATTAAGTGTTACAGGACCCGACCCAAGTTTGCATTATCTGTGTGGAAAGACATCAGTGACAAATGCCCTCAACACTTTCGGCAGTGCACCGGGCTGCATGGCTCGAAAGTGTATGCCTCTGATGGCTGACCTCATCGAGGTGGGATGAAGAATACGTGAGGCTGAACGAGTCTCTGACACTGGCCTCTGCTTAATTTTGATGGTAAATGTGACAAAATAACAACTATTGCATCTTTGGAGTAGAGATCAGCTTTTTTCCCCCCACGGGCAGCAATTTTGAATAACAAATGTCTCTTCTGAAAGACCTGTGCATGGTACCTGCAGGCTCCCCTCGGGCACTTTCAGTTCTGCATACTTCCAGTCACAATAACCACAGGGTTCAGTTCCATTTTGTCTGAAAGATTTTCTCTGCAGACTCACTAACAAGAAGAGAGTAGCAGCTGCTGAAATGTGAAAATCTGAGAGTGATGATCTGATAGCATGTTAATGTGACTTAGCAGCCGCTAGGAAGGGCGGGCCGTGGGAGGATGTGTGTGACAGTCACAGAAACTGACTGACAGTTTGGCACATGAAATCTACCCTAATGGACGGTTTTAATCTGCTGGAAAAAAATCTATTCAGGAGGCTAAAGGAGTCCCATCTAGTATCAGTGACAGTGATTTTAATTGCGGTGCTAAAATGCTTAGGTCATAAGCAGCTTTTGAGCTAATTCAGGAATGTGTTAAGTGGGAAAAGGAGAATTTTTCAGCATGGTCTGAGTAAGTGCAAGGAGTGGGTTGAGCTAAGAGTAGGAAGAATTATTTGGTATTGGCAATACCTGGTAAATCACAGACTAAGGAATGATAACTGACCTAATAGTGGAACCCGTTTCGTGTCTTCCTGGAGTACACATCAGAGAGCTGGCCCATCTCTGCACATGACAGTCTACATCACTTAAAGCACCTTTTCCCTCTAGTCGGCTCACAGCAGCATGTCCCTTCCATTCCCTGTCCCAAAAGTCCCAGCATTCAAGCCTCTGTGCTTACAGCTAAAGAGCAAAAGAAGAAAAAGGTGGAGGTAGCAACCCTAGGAAACCATAAGCTCACAAATTATTTTTAACCAACTCCTTTAGTGAAATGTTTTGATTTAATGAGCTAATTTAGTCTTTGCTACTTTTTCTATATGACATAATGCTATAACATTAAGTGCCACTGGATTACATGGTTTGCCATGGTTTTATATACTCCTATAACTGTGATGAAATTTGTGTGAGGAGTTGAAAGTGGAAGGAATCAGTATCTAAATAACACTGTGTGTTACTGCAAAATATTCTTGGCTTTGAAAATGGCAGATTGGTTGGGGAGAATCGTGGTTGTTTGGGAACTTTTGGACATCTCTTTAAACTTACTTGGTAGCTCCAGAGGCACCAGGATCAGTCTTCTCCTTCTCTGCAAAATTTTGATGCTCTGTCCTGGTCTTTTAATTTTCTCTTTAAAATGGCTGATGTGAGAACATGTCTTCTAGAAAGGTGCATTTCCTTCCCATGTTGTCCCGGTTTTGTTCTTTCATCACTGCTTTCTGGAAATTTTGTTTTACAGTAAAAAAAATGGTAGATAAACCTAGAAATCAAAGTTTTTCATAGTATACACAGAGATTCCATAACATCCAGCAGTGTTCTTCATTGCAGAGTCCTCCAATAATTTAATTCTTAGTGAAGATTAACAGCTTTCCTCTCTAATTCAGTAGTTTTCTAATTGTTAAAGCTTTCATGTCACCACATCTTTCTGTAAGGGTAAAGAATTGTAGCTTATTTTCAACAGCGGCAAAGAAAATAGCAGTGTGATTCAGCAGATATTTGTTTTTACTGGGGTTTACAGTCACTGCCATTAGCTGGTTTGAGATGTCCTGCTTGCACATGGCTTTTGTGCTTTTCCTCTCCATTCCTGTTAAGTCAAGGCATGCTCAAGTGGTGCAGTTGCTGTAAACAGCAAGGTAATTTATAAGCCCTGTACCATGCAGGTCATAGCAGTTGAATGCTCTTTTTTGTGCTACAGAAAGGTGAGGAAAAGAAAGTTGATGGTCATATACAGAAGAGAAAGTTCCAAAATGTAGCAGACCTTCCTCACCACTTGGACCATGTCCTGAAAGTGTTGCTGGACACATAGGCATAACAAACAGGGCTGGTGGAAAGCAGTGTTGTAGTTGGTAATACAAATCCTCCAGGGCCTCTGTGGTGCTTTGGAGACACCACAGAGTTCTACAGCACGGGGCTAGAGATTGAGTCTTGTGACAGTTCTAGTGTTTCATGGACACTTCAGTCCTTCATTGGACTGACAGGGATTTAGTGCTCCTGTTCACTTCAGCAAACAATAAAAAATAAAGAACTTAAAGAATTCAATTAAATCTTCTGACACCTGTTAAGTGAAAAACAAAACAAAACAAAAACCCCTGGCGACTTAATGAAAAAAGAGCACAATCTGATTAAAAGAAGAGAGGAAAGAAGTTGCCTCCACTAGTTAACACATTTTCTGCAAATGCAAAATTACTGAGTACCAGAATTGTTCAGCTATTCTGAAATTGGGCTATTGCCTTATGAGTCTTGCCAGTTTTCCAAACAAAATACTGTATTACAGTTATTTTGCCAACAGCCCAGCCTGAACACAAGGGAAGAAAGACATCACTTCTATCGTGTTTATGTGTCAAATGTCATTGTTCCTTCTCATAAAGGACTGTGCTTTAAGGCAGGATTTCAGAAATGGCACAGAAATGCAGAAAAGAGGGATAAGCTTGAGTCACCCCTGACAGACCAATTAGGAGAAGCCACTGATTTTATAAAGGGATTCACACAAATTTTGCTGAATAACACTTGGATTCTTGTAAAGAAAACAAACCCAACAGTTGAAAAATACATAAACAGGCCTGGATCCTGGCACTTTGACCAAGTTAAAGCAGAGAGAGCAAAACCAATAGCAATAACAACATATACCCTGAGTTGACTGCACTGCACAATGTACTCCTGCCTGCCTTTATCTGAATGGCTGTGATAATCCCTGAGCTCTTCAGTGCCTAAATGACACACCCCAAAACCCAAACAATCTTCTGGGGCCAAGATGGATGGTTGTTTAATCTTTTACACCTTTTTAATCTATTGACTGTTATTGGATATTGACAATGTTGCAAATGCCGGATTTCCTTGTTCATTTAACCTACTCCATCTCCATCTCTGGCTGGCCATGGTGATGTGCCCATAGGGAGGGGGAGCTTGCTCTTCCCAGAGCCCAGTGCAGGGTGAGGGGCAGCAGCCTGGCCCGCTGCCCTCAGAGGGTCCTGGCATTTTGTGGCTGGCTGGAGACAGAGACTGCCACAGTATTTATTACAATTCTTCCTGCACAGCAGTGGGGGTCAGACATCATTCCAGCTCCATTGCTCTTACAGTAGTAGGATTAATTTAGCAGTGCCCTGCTTGAATTCTAGTTGTTTGGTCACTGTCCCAGTCTCAGCCTCATTTAGACTGCTAGATAATTCTGTTTCATCAGAGTGATCTAGGACAGCAGAAATGATAGAAAATTCCAAGTATTATATGCAATATAAAGAGTACAGTTATTAGCTGTTAGAGAAAGAAGAAATCGATATTTTTCCAGCACATTTAGCATATTCCACAAGTGGCTGACATACCATAAGAACCCCATATTTTTTATCTTTCTGGCAGTGGATTAATAGGGATTAAAGCTGAGTGGAGCAAAGCAAGTCAGAACATAGAGTCAGATGTCCAGCAGGTGAGAGACTTAGTACTAAGGAAACAGAGGAGGGTCTTAATGACACTTGTGACATCATCGTAGAGGATTTTGCTCTTGAGGCTTCTCAATCTCAGTCCCTCCTACCAGCCACTCCTGCTGGGTAGTCCTGTAGTCTCATACCAGTTTAAATGCAAAATTTAACTGGTATGTTATCAAGTGTATCTTGGTGCAGAGATACTCCATTTCAAAGCTCCATCCATCAGTTAGAGTTTGGCTCTGGTTTAGGTATCCTTAAACAGACAAATCTGAGATCATCTCAAGGGCAGTCAGAAATTGGAAACTGTCATGACATAGGAATGAGCCATCAGAGTTGTTATGATTAAACTCTTAATCTTCACTTGCCAGTTTAAGTTTGCTAGGTAGTGAATTAGAACAATTTTAAGTTTGGATATTCAGCTTTATGAACTAAAAATCATAGTGGATTTAGCATGTATGAATATTCTGAGCTTTCTAATATGAGAATAAAATGGTCAGCCATTCAGTTACACGAAGACACACCTGAATTCTGGCTAGAATAGTCCTGAAACAACATTCAGTGAGAAAAATACTCTCTTCTTACTAGCTTTTTGGTTAAAAAAATCTCACCAGTGTGAGCTACATTAATATTACAGTTTGATGTGTGCTTATAATTCAGCTTTGCTTTTTTTAACTTACTGATGCATCTGAACAGCGTGTGAAATGTTTGAATTTCCTTTGGGTTTTTTATGAAGCTAAGGAAAAATGCTGCACTTCTGCCATTTGGAGGCGAATATGGAACGTAAATCACTTTCATAGGAAAAAAGGCTTATGTAGGTAGGTTATATCATGAGTGATGGGTGCTTTAAATAACGTCCCTAGATTGAACATAACTTGCATCAAGTTCCATATACATATTTCTCAATGGCTTTAGCCCAACCTCTTCTTTTAAGAGCTACATTGAAGTCTGTAGAAAAAGACTACCTGTCCAAGTTTCAGAAGATTTGGAATCCAAACCAAGCAGAACTCTAAAATTTGGGAAAAAGGGTTTAACAATGTAGAAATTGCTCAAATTTTAAAGTGCTTGATTTTTAAAAAAAGTATACTAGGAAGTATAAATGACAAAAGAAGGAAATTAAATTATTCTGTGTTTCTGCACACCAGTTCAGGTTTGAAGGTGTTCCCTTCCATCCCATTTCACAGACCAAACTGTACTTCAGGGGGAACTTTTCTCTGGATTTAGAAAAGTGAGGTGGTGCCAAATGCTGACAGCAATAAAAATGTGCTTACAGTCTGGGTTATCTTTCAGTTGTCATGGGCAATCACTTGTGGCCTGGATTTGGACTGGTCACTCACAATCAGAGTTTCTGAGAGCTGCCAGTTGAACTCAATAAGTATCTCAATGCTTGGTTTCCTTCCTTAATAATTTCTAACATCCGAATTAGAAATTTTATGTAATATCATGCAGCTGTTTTATGCCCATGCTGTTCAAACTGCAATGCTTTAACTTTCTAAATTGACAGTACTTGGAATCTTCTATACTCGTGTACACATTCTAAAATCTAAATTTATGAAATACAGATTATAAAAGCAAGACAAATAGGCCCTCCATGAAGATGGTACATTTATTTTTTGTTGGACTCTTCACCTGCTGTCACAAGTTTTCCATTCTCTGTTTCTTTTTCATCTAGTTATTCCCAGTGCCAGCTCTCTGTGCTGTTCTGTTCTTTCTCCTTTTGCTCTGGGCCATTTCATTTGTACTGTTCTCCAAGTCTCTGCAATAGAGCAAGGAGTAGAGCCTTGCACAAACATTATTTTTTCCTGTTGCTGCTATCCCCTGAAGCGCTGTTTCCCCTGTATCTGTTCCTTCCTGTTCTACATGTGCCATTAGCCATAATGGCAGCAGTACTGGATAGCACAGGCATAGACTCCTATAGCTTGTTCCAGCTTGTTCCAAACTTGATGGTTTGGACTTTCCCAGGTTGATAGGCTGATTTCCCTCAGGGCTTCCCCTCCATTCTGATGCCTGCCCCATCCCCAGCAAGTGTTCCCCTCCATGCCCTCTCTCTCTCAGAGCTGGTGAGCTCTGCTCTTCCTAGTCCTGTGTTGGTAAACACCACTGCAGAGGGACATGCCTGCAGCAAGGGGCCCTCCTGCTGCCATCCTTCAGGTTACTGTTCTCTGATGGTGCTCCTTGCTTGTATTATCGCCAAATGAGAGGTACATACAAGACATCAAACCAGAAAGAGGACGGCTATGGTTCAGCTGCAGTCGTGCAATCAGCAGCAGAATCTGACCCGTATTAAACACAGTGGGCATGGCCTCAGGCAGAAACTGATGTTCACAGTGTTCCTGTGTGCAGCTCTATCTGTCACTACTCTGAAATCAAAAAATTGTGGCATATCCTTCTTATCTAATTCACCTATTTTGTTCCCTCTTTGTAGAAGAACTTGTGAAAAATGTTGGTGAACAGGAAAAAGACCAAAGCAGAAATTCCACAGATGCACAGTTACAGGAAGAGGCAACAAGGACACAAAATGAGAGTAGTCAGGGAAGTGATGGTACAACCTGTCCTCCCAGATCCATCGTGCTACAAGTAGTCTCTTTCGACACTCCTCTGAGTGATGAATCCAGCTCAGAAAAATGCACTAACTCTGATCCGAACCAGAAAGATCTCAGCGATGCCCAGCAAGAGACACAGAATACAGACCCACTGAATGGTAATGCTTCATCACAGAGCACCAGCCAATCTAATGAAGCTGTCCAGGGTGAAGCTGCAGCAGTGTCTGGTATCTCCCTGTCAAACATCAACAGTAATGTAAAATATTGAAATGAGGTGTTGTACAAACCACCAGCATAGGACAGTTCCTTCAGGTCTGTGTAAAAGTGATAGTCTCCTAAAATGTCAAATAGGAGCATATAAACAAATATCAACTTTTTAATATCAACTATTTGGGATCTACTAGAAAATTCTTTAGAGAATATATTTTACTTGAACTTAAAGAATGGTTTTAGAATAATTTAAAGATATGTATCTACAATTAAATAGCCATTTGGTGCTGGAGAATAAGGTAAACTTTCAAAACAGAACTATCTAGCACTTTCTTTTTTAATAAATAATTATGCTATTAATATTTATCCTCCTTAGTTTGGGCACCTAATATGATTGTTATCCTTTGGACCAAACGTAGCGTGAATCTAAGAGTTAAGCTTAAGTAGATGGAATTTGCCAACTGTAGTAGTCATGGGACTGTGCCATTCTCTTAATCAGGAAGATCAGTCTTTTGACTGTAGCTCCAAGACAAGTGGAGCAGCCAGAAAATCGCTAAAATGTCAGAATATGTTTTCAGAGTGTAAGTATTTTGTCACAAGATGACCATGTCTAAGATCTGGTGATTGCAACACAGTATTAAGGGCAACATGCCCAAACTACTAGGAATAGATGTTATCAAAGGAAGAGAAAGACACTGTGCATCTTCATTTTGTTTTCTGAGCTTGCTTGTAGTTAGAATAAGCTTTGAGGCATTAGGGTAATAAGAATAATCAAGGATATAATGACACCTCTTTTCCTCACTTTTCCTTAAAATGCGAAACTCATTAATGCTTTAATGACAGTAAGCCTTGCAATATTGTGCCAGAAGTGTGGCATTGTCTGAGCAGCAACACTGACGTGCTTATAATGCTTAGCTTAGACATGAGTATATGACTTGGCATATTTCTCAAAAAACCTTTTTATGGAGAACTCCCACTTACTCTAGATTTCCACATTCCACGGCTCCATGCTTTTATTGTTGACAGGTTTTTTCCATCAGAAATAACAGATGGTTAATTTAGGGCCCTAAATCAAAATATTTACACTAAAATTATTTTCACAGCATTTGAAGTTGTCTAATAACTGACATTTTATCTTTTGATATGTATTTTTTACACCAGGTTTGTATTAAAGCTCAACTTAAAGAGCCTTAGAGAAGTTCCCCATCTCCTGGGTGAGGAATGCAGTAGGAAAAGCTGCATCTTTTATCTTTCAGACTCTGCAGAAGGCAGTTGTGGTGTAGCTGTACTTGTGGGTCTTTTGATAGCTGACCAATAAAATGATGTTTGAGAGATCAGATACAACTCAGCATGCAGTTAGTTCACTCTGTTACCTTGTCAGTCTTTACAGTCCACCTTTCCAATGAGAACAGAGATTTCTTATCTTAGAAAATGCTAATCTCATTTGTTTTCTAAGGCAGGAAATATTTTAGAGAATGCATTGTACTTTAAAACTTCAAACTGCAAAATTTGTGAAATGGGTAAGAAGCCATTAAGTTTTTAATAGCGTATTTGCACCTCTGATGATGTCCAGTGGATCCAGACAGGGCTCTTTTAACCAAGGTCAGACATTTTCAATGGAATGCTGCTTCAAGCAAGCAGAAGGTAGCAAACACATGACCCTACATTTTTTTCCCTGTTTCACAAATTAGATTTATTTGAGTATTCTAAGAGACACCATACATCTCTCAGGGCATTATTAGCACTCTCCATGCTAGACTTCTCTACTTCTGTACTTTCTGTACTAAGGATGGGGGGGTAGAGGGCTAAGAGGATGTCCAGAGTGCTTGCTGACTGCCGGGGTGGAGAAGTGAGCACCTGTGGGTGCCAGGGCTGGGAGGGTGAGATAGAAAGGAAGAAGAAAAGCAACATGGTTATTCAGGTCTTTTATAAAAAGCAGGAAATTCAGTTAAGTTTTCTGTAAGTGATTCAATTGTAACAGTTGGGGAACACAGGAAGATGATGTGTGAGCATTCTTGGGAACTGTGAATGAATGTTTGGATGTGCTATGATGAGAGGGTTCCCCATTTAAAAAAATCAAAAAGGGGATGTTTTCTGCTCCTTGTATCACATATCCTTCTAGGTGTAGTTCTTGTAGACCATCACATTTTAGTGACAGGAGTAGCTCTGCCTTGGGTCCTGGTTGGTGCAAAGGGAAGACTGGAGGGTCGCTCTTACAAGCACTGCCGTTGGGACTGAATGTTGCTTTTCTCCACAATACCTTTTTTCCTTTTCATCATCTCACTTTCATTTAATTGAACGTTACAAGATTAAATGAAACTATTATAAGGTGATTTTTTTAAGTGATGATTTTCCTTTTCTCCTGAGTGATTTATTAATTAGAACATTAATTTTAAAAACTACTTATGTTTAATTAAACGACTCCACATTTCAATGATTTATAAATGCTAATTGGCAAACTTAACTTCTCACTTGTAATGATAGCCACATTAATCCTTAATATCAAAACGCAAGGGAGATAATAAATCTGTGATAAACCAGATTGCCAGTAGCTTCACTCTGTGTGACAGGAGAGGACTGCCCAGTCCCATCGAGTGTGCAGCACACCACCAGCAGTCAGTAAGTGAGAGCCTCTGGAGAATAACCAGGTTAAACAGCAGTGGGCAGATCCACACCAACAACGTGCCAGCTTGATTTATGGAGCTGCAGGTGGCATCAGGGGATCATCTGTGCCCTGCAAGTGCTTGGTGACTGCTCAGCGCTGTGGTGGCCCCGTGGAGCTCAGCCAGCGTGGAACCCTCCGCGTCCGAGCAGAGCGGGAGCAGATTGCTGTGCTGCCCACTTCATCAGCGCTCCTTGGGTAAACCAGGGCCCTGGCACTAAGGGAAGGCATCCGTGCTCGTGCATGGGATAAGGATGGAGGGAAGGTTAGATTAAAGAAGCAAATAATGTCCTTATAAAAAGGTAGGATTTATAAGATAACAGCCATTAGCAAACACATTTTTTTAATCGCATAAAAAACTTGATGCACAAATAAAACGCTATATATGTCTTAGAAGTTAATGTTTAGATTTTTGAAATTTATACCACAATATAAGAAAGATATGAAGCTATTAGAGACCATCCAGAGGAGGCCACGAGATGGTGAAGGGTCTGGAGCAGAAGGCGTATGAGGAGCAGCTGAGGTCACTGGGTCTGTTCAGCCTGGAGAAGAAGAGACTGAGGGGAGACCTCACTGTGGTTACAACTTCCTCCTGAGGGGAAGAGGAGGGGCAGACACTGATCCCTTCTCTGTGGTGACACTGACAGGACTCAAGGGAGTGGCCTGAAGTTGTGTTGGGGAGGTTTACGTTGGATATTAGTAAAAAGTTCTTCACCCAGAGGGTGTTTGGGCACTGGAACAGGCTCCCCAGGGCAGTGGTCACAGCACCAGGCTGACAGAGTTCAAGAAGTGTTTGGATAAGGCTTTCAGGCACATGATGTGATTCTTGGGATGGTGCTGGGCAGGGCCAGGAGCTGGACTCGATGATCCTTGTGGATCCCTTTCAACTCAGCTTGCTCTGTGATTCTGTGAATTGTTTTGTTTTAAGGCTTCCATGAACTCAAGTGTCAAGTATAAAATTCAAATCTTTAGATAAATAGCTTTTATTTACATACTTCTTACTACCCCCTTTTTTGTTTTTATGGATAATAATGCTAATAAAGTTTTGCTAAATCCCTCCGAAAAGAGCCACAGGCTGAAAGATCTGTAGAGAACCTTGTTCTAATTAATGTTATTCCAATTTTGAGACTTTAAAAGCCTTTGAAGTATTGGTTGTTTGTATTTCACCTACATTAAATGTATATAAAATAAGGGGTGGTGTAGTGGACTCGATGATCCAATATGGCCCATCTGCTTGTGGCTGCATTACAGAGTGGGCAGCACACACTCTGCCACCACTCAAGGTAGTGAAACAAGGGTGACATCAGTAGCAATTCCTACTTGTTTACAGTGAAGCCATGGTAGATTCATAGGTATTAATTTTCTTCTTTCCTCATGCTTGTTGTCTTGAGTTTTCTTTCCTTTCTTCCTGTTATCTTTTCTGAACTGTCATCCTCTGTTTCAACTTGCCATCATCTTTCCATTTTCCTTTGAGATCACGCATCATCTGCTTTCCCTTTCAGCTACTTCTACCTTTGTTTTCTGGCTTTCAAAAATATTCCCCTTTCTATTTTAATAACTTTTATGCCTCTCCCAGGTCATCTTTTCCACTTTTGAGACTTCTGTGCTTTTCCTTTTTGACATTTTCAGTTCCGCGTTCTTACTGGTGGGATCCCTTGATCAACTGGCTAACACGGAGAAGTTACTATATGTAGTTAGTAGATAACACTGTGAGTTTGCTACGTTGTACCCTGCCTACCATCTCAGTGTATAATTTCTTCAGCTGTACTCATTCAAAGCAACTGAAGGAATAGTTTAAGCAACATCTTGATTCTGTGATTATCAATTTGAGATTCATGTTGTATCACATAGTTTGAAAGCTGCTTGTGTTACTCTGTGTCATTTCTCCAATCTGATTGAATTAATTGAATTCTTAGAACCTGACACTGGCATCTTTCACTATCTGGGAGAAACTTACTCTGATTTGAATACCTCTGGTAAAGAGGATTTAAAGAGCTCTTCTCCGCAGAGGGTGAATTTTGACTTTCAATAAGCTGGAAGAAAAAAATGAACCGAAACCAAACCCACTTTATTAACACTCATGTAAAAGTGTTCATTGTTTTGTTTCATGCTGTGATCTATTGCTTTCATTCTATCTTTTGCCTTGTGGATAAACCATAACGATCATTTAATTCAAGCTGATGCTCATTCTGATGAGAAAGCAGTTAAAGAAAGCAGTGACTGGGACCTCATTTTAACCTTAAAATATCTCGAGGAACTAGATTCTGTCTGTCTATGGCTGTGCAGATTCTCTTGACTTGGTTAACTTCCTCATTCCGGTTCCCAATCACATTTGTTTATCTTCCAGGTGAGCCTAAACACTGTAAGACGTCAGAAGATATTGTAAAAGCCACGGAGCAGACAGAAGCACTGGTACAGAACTAGATTTGCTATTTCTTAAAAGCTTCTGACATTTCAGGCAGGACAGGTAATTTGGTAGTTTCTTTCTTTTAATGGGGAGTGTTTTATACCATAAAGGCTCACTTAGTGGTATTCTTAACCTCTTTGTTCTATCCCAGTTGTGCTTTTATTAGAAAATTTTGAAGTGGGGACACAATATACCCCACTTTCAATATCACCTTAAAAAATTCAATATAAAGAAGGGAAACACAGTACTTTTGAATCTCTGAATCCTTAGTGTCAGAACAAATTGTCATGCAATAAATCATCCTCAATTCAAGTATATGAAATATTGGAAGTAGTTGTATCAGAAATCTCTTGTTTATGAATTTTCATTTGACCTCTGTTGCAGGAGAAAAGAACTCTAGCTGTTCCTACCTCATGATCTCAGAGGCTGTTATCTGTCAACTTGTTCTTGGATCATCCTATTTCTGTGGAGAGTGATTGAACAAAATGTTCATAAATGTAAAATGTAGAATCCTGAGCTGGTAACTCAAGGCACTTAAAAACTCGCAAGATTCCAGTTGGTTTTGTGTTGCTATTTCCTCTTCTATTCTGCTTTCTTAAACTAGCCAAAATAATTTTTTCAGCCAAAGTTAGACCTTGCTTTGTTGCATCACTGGTACCAGGCATTTCCAGTTAATCACGAGACATGTGAAAACATGATGTTTGTCATCTGCCTGGGATTGCTGTTACATGTCACTGCTGCTGGTGTCCAATGAAAATGGAAAATCAAAATGAAATGTGTTTCTAGATACTCGTTCATGCAATCATGCTGCATGCACCATTAAAGTCCTACTTGTTAGCTTCCTTAAAATATCTGGAAATAAATGTTTGTAGACTGTACAGGGAAGTTGTAAAGCTACACTGACCAGCCTGCATGAATGAAGATTCTTCCCCACTGCAGTGACTGCCATATGGACAGAACTGGTGTTGAACTAATCTGTATTTGAAATATCTCTTTAAAATTAATTGAATAGCATCTGGTGTTAAAGATGAAATTTGAAATGAAATGAAAATTCTGAATCCTGTAATATTTTGAAAGACATCAGCACTGGTGTCAGCCCTACCATGAAGCTGGTACTTATTGTTTTGTAGGGTGGAAAAGACAGCAACAGAAATACATGAAAATTGCTTCATTCAGCAAAATGTCGTGTTGCCTCTCAGACAGAATTGAAAGGTGACACCAAGGCCTTATGTCATGGTTTATCTCAAATGCAAAGGTGACAGTATGCATCCTGCAACATCTTTGCTAGAGTTTGTTTCTTTTTGAGGGGCAGCAAAAACAGAGCACACAGGCAGTTACCTCTGCAAGAAGCCTCAGAATGAGCCCTCCAGCCCAAACTGTGCCCGTAAAGAAACTCCATTTTCATCTCTTCTTCCCTTGAGCTGCACATGACCCCTCCTGATTCGTCTGAGTATCCTACACAGCTGCAGCCAACCTCATTTCCCTCTGCTGGAACCTGCCAGGAAACTTCTAGGCTCCAGTTCAGGTTGTAGGCGCTCAGGCGGCTTGGGTCACTGCACTCCCAGTTCTCCTTTTTGGACCCTGTGGTTATTACCTCACTGAACAAAAAGTCTTTCTGATCGGCCATGGTCCGCTCTGCAGGGGACTCGTGGGGCAGTGGCACTCCCCTCTGTGCCACGGGTGATTGGGACCTGTGTGCTGTTCACCTGCTGCTTCAGCAGGCATCAGGCTCCACCTCAGCAAGAGCACGCTCTGTCCGACCGAAGAAGGAATCATGAAACAATCACCTTTGCTGAGGGACCCTTCCATGTCCACACCTGCTGACTGTCTCTTTTCTGACAGCAGAGCAGTCAAAATTGAGCTGGGAACAGTGTAAGCTCTGAGCCCTGGGACAAGGGCAAGCCAAAAGGTGGAATTCCTGTCATTGAATATGTAAGCCATATATGTGCTATGCATAAGTAGTATGCATAGTTTTAACTTAAGAAATGTTTGTGCATATAGGATGTAAAAAATACATTTAAATTGTTTTGTGTATCTGGTCCAAGGCTTGTATTTAGCATGGACAAATTTCTGTACAGTGCTGTTAACGAATGAAATGTAAACAGATGAATTTGTATCATAGATGTTATAACGCAATCAATATTTTTTGCTAAGAGTTAAGAATTTATATATTCTCTGCTAGTGTTTGAGCAAATCATTAGTAGCCTGGACCGCTCTGTGCACCTTTGCATCCTTTTTGGGAATGTTGGGCTCTTTTTTTCCCTTTGTAATAAAATGTAAACCATCTTATGGCTTCTTATTGTCCTTATGACAAGAGAAGAAATTTAATGGTCATATCAGACTTTTTTTAATTGTAAGTTGCCATATGCTGTGGCAGTGGAAAATCTTTTTGATTAAGGTCTGAGACGTCAGAAATTTATTTCATCTATAGTTCCTACCAAATTTGAAAAGAACAAAAGACAACTGCTATCTTTAAAAACTAGGCCAGTTAGATATTTGCTACTGACTGTTTTTCAACATTGTAATTTAGGATTCACTGAGGCTGAAAGTCTGAAGCAATCAGAATGTAATCTTTATATTGTATTTTCAATTTCAGACTTTTACCATAGTTGAACTTGAAGTTTTTTTCTGTGTCTCTATCCCATTGAGTTGTACTACTCTGCAAAAGTTTTCACCTGGAAATACAAGCAGAAAATATAACAGATTCTGCAGAGAACTTGAAGCATCCTGTGGGGCTCTCAGTGTCCTGATGTCATAGCGAGCACCAAAATCTCCCACTGGAGAAGCTAGAAGGAGCTCCTGGTCTCACAGGAGGTGCTCATTGCCTGCAGATCTCCTTCATTAGAATAGAAGAGTGGTTTTTCTATAAATAATCCTATTTGCTCATTTGTATTCCGTTTTTATCACTGTGGTAGATGTTACTGAAATACAAGAAGAGTCTTTAGATTTTTGTTAATGCCAGCTGATTCTCTTTCTTTCTTCCTTCCTTTATTCTTAGCAAGATTTTGCCTGGACATGACCCAAAACTTGGTGTGTTGTTTGGATGAGGAGAAATCTTCTTTGCTGGAGAAGACCGATAGAGCCAACACGTGTTGGTTAAGGCTTTGGGCTGGGTGAAATTTGGGTTCATATGGCAGAAAGGCTTCTCGAGAGAGCCTCTCCCTGAACAGTAGTTTTATCTCTGAAACCTGTAAGGCTGCGCTACCGAAACACTGCATGGGGCCCTAAGAAATGGTGTTTGTATCTGCATCTCTCCCACAGCATTCTGGGCATGTACCCTGCATTGAGCACACTGAGGAGCTGTAGCTATAAGTGAGCCCTCAAGAGTTTTATTTTGTACTTTTATCTTGAGACATATGACAGATATACTATGTTATATTGTTATGGGTTATGATTTAGCCAGAATTTTTTAAATTTGATTTTCAAGGAGGCAATCTACAACTGTGTGTTTTTATTCTGCTGTATTTGTCCATATTTCCTATGATGATATTCCCAAATAAATCTGATTTGAGGGCAAGGATTGTGAAGCTCCTGAGTGTTAGTTACAAATTTGATTTCCTGGAGCATTTTTGCTCAGTTGTGTATGATTGTCTTTGAGAAGTGACAGTGGTTGTTTCCAACCTTCCACCCATTTGGGACTCCGCACTATTGTCCCAGTTTGCCATACAAACTCACTCACATCCTCATAACACACTTGAAAACAATTTCTTTAAGTGAGTGTTGCCTTCATAGCCTTTATGGCTAAAATAGCCCTCACATGAAGAAAAAACATAAACAATAAAACATTTTTTACACAAAAAAAATCTTACTGTGGTTGAAATTGGGACTGTACTTGTTAGCAACAATTCTTCAGGAAGGGTAGGACTTTGAGAGATACCTCCACTGCCTGGTGTAAATTTCATAATCCAAGTTCAGTGTAAATGGAATAAACAGGGCCCTTTTGTACTTAAATTGAAAATGAATGGAAAGAATCCCATAGACTCAAACATTTATCAAATCCTAACTAGGTACATGATGAAAATAAATCAAGACAACTACTTTACACCATATTCTCTGCAGTTCCTCTTTTCCAGGTGCTATATGAGCTACATGCACAAAGACCTTCTTCTTGTAGAGATGCCAGAAGTCAAACAAGCCACTACTGTGATGAAAATAATTTCAAATTAACAAATCAAGATCACTAGTGGTAAGTGTCTAAAATGTGTATTTTTAACAGACTATACAGTTATTGTATGAGAAAGAGGAAAATGTAAGTATGACTAACATTCTCCAGCAGCAGATTAGAGACTTCTGTGTACAGTAGTTTAGCAGACAAAGGTTTGTCTGAAAGGGGATTGCATCCCTTTTAAAGCATTTTTAAAAAAAATCACATCTTTGAAAAACAGTATGGAAAAATTAGTGGAAATGGATTTAATGCTATGAGTAAAAGAAACTGTTCTCTGTCAAACACTATGCAAACATTTAGGCTACTTCCCTGGAATAATTTTACTTTCCTGGTCATTTAAGTATTTAATGGGTCTCCAGAGACTCCTTTTCCATGTCCCAGGGCAAACATTCAGAAGTTTTATCAAACTGTGAATGCCTAAGTTTTCCCCTGGGAACAAAGAAGAAAGTAATAACCATGGAGTTATAAGTGGAAAAAATCTCTTTTAAAAAATGAGACTTCAACTGTTTTAGGCTGAACTTTGCAGCAAAATACTTTCTTTGTGCCTAGGCAAGTCCTTTGTTTATGGCCTTTGTGTGGAGAATTGCTGGGGGACTTTACATTAGCTGAACTTGGACAGATAGTATCTTAACCAAATAAGCTATTCTGACAGATTACATAGTACATGAACTTCAAAGCTATTGAGCTTATGCATTTGCAACATCCTGTAAAGGTTATTATTACAAACCTGAAGTAACATAAAGTTGTAGCTAAGTGGGGTGGTCAAAATCAAAATGGCAGGTACAACCTTGGCTTTAAGATGGAATAGTTAAGCAGAATACAAGGTTCTTCACTTTTATTTGGACTGTAGTTTTAAAGCTGTCTCATCACCACACAGGATCTAATGCTGGTACACCTACAAGCAACACTCCTGAACCCGCAAGAAGGACTATGGGACTTGTATCATAATACCGTGAATAAACACCAAGTTACATAAAAGTATTGGCTAATTATTTGTATAAAACCTGGTATGATTATCTCGATCAAAATTCAATGAGCCAAAGGGTCAAATTCACCTATGATGCATTTCCATGAAAGCCAAGAGAGATGATGTCTTTATACCTGAAATTAATTTGGTAATTGGATAGTAATTGGTTGTTTCTTGCTTTCTCTGTATTCAGCTGGCTACAGATTTTTTTTTTCTGCATTGCAGGGTACTCTGAGGGTCTAATGTCTCTGTACAAAGCATGTGTTTAACTTTAGGCCATCTTAAATTCTTATACTGAAATATTGCTTCCTTTTCTTTGAGACTGCTCAACTTTGAGAGAGAACTGTATTTTTCTTACCAGTCAGAAATCAACATTCACCTTTATTGTTTGGGGTTCATCGGCAGTTCACAACTGGACTTAATGGCAGCATATTTGAGTCAAACATTTTAATATAATGCATGATGCATCTTTATTTTAGCATTCCCACCTGGGGAAGACCCCTATTCTGCTAGGCACGAGGTGGTTTGGGGTGGGGCAGAACTGTGACTGCAGCCAGAGTAGTTCTGGAGGACATGTGTGTGGTTTCAAGTAGATAGTAGATACAGGAGCATGACTACAGAGTTGATATTTCCAGTAAATTAGAGAATAAAAATGTCATGAGCAATTTAAATATTATTTATAGTTGACCTTCATGTCTGTTTTTAATATTCAATCTGCTGAGTGTTTAAAAAAGCAATTAAAAGTCCCATATAATGTTAAAACCCTTGATAAATGTAATAAACAAATGACATATTCAAAAGAGAGAATCTATGTCCCATTAGGAGAGAAAAAGAAAGATGAGAGCAACATATGGCAGTATAATTAGAATGATTAGGGAAGCACATCAACAGAATTTATGCTGCAGGGAAAATGTAATAAGAAACCAACACACTTTCCTCACTGCCTTGAAAACTGCAAATATCGCTCTCTGAAAAGGCGAAGATGCAGAAAGGGTCCCTGGCATTTAAAGCTGCAACTTGTGTTCTTCTGTCATTATTAAAGATGCACACAGCCATCTGCAAACCATTTATTTTTTGCAGAGTTCACATTGTCCCATTGCTGTGATTAATAAGGAGCAATATTACACCTCAGCTGCTTTTCAGAAAGATGCTATTTTGGAAACCTAATTAATACTCATTCCACAGTTAGCTTGAGGTGTTCGTTAGTGCCAGATACTGAGTTCTTATTTGTTTCTCATTATGTGGAGAGTATTGCTTCTCAATGCCAGCGATTTTGTTTTGCATTTTGGAATAACCTTTCGACACTCCTGCTTCCCACAGCCCTCCCTTCAGAAGAGCTAATAACACCTGTCATCATTATTTTCACATGCCTGTTAATGTCTGTTGAAGACATTGTGGGCTATTTACATAGATAGACCATCCTGATGCACAGCAAATATTCCTGCCATTTTCTGAACAGTTGGGCCAAAGAGAAGAGCAAAATTTAGAAACTTGGCAATGCAATTAAAATCTCAGTTTACCACTAAGGGTCAGTATATACTAGGCAAATGAATCATTACAAAATTGAAAGAGTGTGTTTGGCCTAGCAGAAATACAAAATAATTTCTCTGCCCTAAACCCCCCAGATTATTTAATAAAAAAACCCAGAAAATCTATGGCAGAATATAGGCACTGAACTTGTATAAACTCCATCAGCCCTCTTTGATGAGACTGGAGATTAGCAGCATCTTACCAAGCAGCCTGAGGTTTAGTAGAGGGTGCAAATATCTTGCTTGAGATTTGCTCAAAGTGCTGCCATCCTCACTGGAGGATAAAGGAGAGAATACGGCAAAGCAGACGGCATTCAGCATCCACTCAGTTGCCAAGGATAATGCTGTGCATGAAAAGGTTAAATGTAATTGCACATGTCAGGAATCAACAGAACAACTGGGGCTCTTTCTGGAGCTCACTCTCGCGCTGAGCTGCTATAGAAAAAATAATAAAAAGAATGAAAAAAGAACATCTGTGGGCCTGGGCACTAACATGGATGCAATAGGAGAGGAAGAAAGGGGAGTTTGAGGGACAGCATGTTTTAAATATGCCCTTATATTGTCCCCCCAGGCTTAGTGGACAGACAATGCCTTATTTACTACAGGAATAAGGTCCCTCAAGGAAAAAAAAACTTGTCTCAAGAGAAAAGAAATGAGGAGGGGAGCCCTGCACTGAGCAGGACATTTTGTTGTACAGTGCCAGCTGTACGAAAGCAGACCTGCAGCCTGCAGGAGCCCTGCTTGGGTCCCTCCCCAGCCACCACAGCCGACCCAGGCCAGCTCTGGAGAGAGCCACCCAATGCTTTGCCTTCTGGAGTAAAAAAATGCTATTTTTTAAAGAGCAAAAACCACCAGCAGCCTGGCTCTTGATGTTAGAGGAAGTGCAGATGGACTGGAAGTCCCTTCCTTATGACTGCCTGGACCCTGGACACCATGGAAGGCCCTGGGCAAGCACAGGCAACAGAACCTCTGCCTGCAGCCCCGCCTCAGAGTTAGTGTTGGATGTGACACTTTTGGTTAAATAGAGCCAACAGTGCAAGGACTAATGGTCATTTTTCAGTTTACATTACTGGGGAGAAATAATGATACTATGAGAAGACAGTGGGTAAGTCCTTGCAGACTTCAACAGAATTTATAGCAATTAAAAAAAAAAAAGAAATCCAATAATTAAATTGATAGCAGGATAATAGAAGCTTTCCTGTACACTACATGGCATATTTCCCCAAAGGAAAGGATGTTGTCAGCCAAAACCTATGGTCTTTCTCAAGCAAAATTCCTCTGACTTCAGTGGAAAGTATGCTTTAGAAAGCATACTTTAGAATGCTTTAGAAAAGGGTTTTAAATCTTGACTCTTAATATCTACTTAAGTATTATCTGATTTTGCACCTGGAGAATAAACAACATATACCATTCTGAAAGTCAAATACAGTTCAAACTAAATGTGTGTGGTTTGTTTTTTTTTTTCCTATTGTTTATAAAGTGTAATTATACTCAGGTCCAACAGTCAACCTGAAACAGCGTGTTCAGTGATGAGATTCCACAGTGTTCAATACCTAGTAATGGTATCGAGTGTTATAAATCATGGCTGTGTTTTCATTTGCTCACAGGTCCTAGACAGTTCTCATCTGCAGCCTGTGGGTACTAATAACCAGCAAAAAGCCATTAATATCCAAAGTGCTTTATTAGCTAGCAACACAGAGAGATGGTGTGAGGTTAAACACCAATGACTGATTCACAGCTTGGGAGCACTGTGGCAATGAGCAATTTTGTGAAGAGCCTGGTGCTGTGTGAAAGCAAAGCCATGGCAAAGCTGGGACCAGAGCCCAGCTCTTCTTTCTGCCATTCCAGACCTGACTCGGGGCCATTCAAACAGTTTCTGAAGGGTCGTTTCCTTCTCTTTGTTGTTTGGGACATAAAAAGCTCTCAGTCCTGTAAGTTCTGTAGTGGCTTCTGTATAATTGCAGAGTCCTTCAGTTCTTCTTGCACGCCCTTGCTGAGCTGGAGTCATGGATCCTGTCTGCAGTGTTTCTACAGAAAGTGGAACCAAAGAGGACAGATACAGAGATACAGATGGAGGGAAAAAATGGCTCTCAAATATAAAGAAACACTTGTTGACAGATCCTTTTCTCAGCAGGTCTTCGTGGAAGACCTCAGATTGAGAGTGAAATCACCATGCAAGGCATAGACAAAAGGCTCTGTGTTTTCCCATATTTCATCTCTTTTTTTCTTTTCTTATATGTTTTTTTTTTTGCTAGCTCAACCCTTTAAAAGAGACTTACAGCCATGGAAAGTTAAACCAAGGATAAAAGTTTTGTATCATAGGCAAACAGTTAATACAAAATGACAGTGAATTCATTTAAAATTTGCCACTGATTAAAAAATCGAAATAATCAGTTAAGTGTGACTTTGAGGAAACATTGTTTTCCTTCTCCACCTTATTCCATTTTATGCCATAGAGTTTGCATGGTCCAACAAAGGAAAATGGTGTGAACCATGCTGACTTCAGCCAAAGCCCTGGGATCAGACACAAGCTGAATTCGTGCAGCTTGCTGTGCTGTCACTGACGGGCTCAGGCTGAGCCACGCGCAGGGCAGGAAGGCTGTGACCTGTCCTTGCTGCGGGTGACAGAGGGGATGTGGCATTTCCCACGGCTCAGCTGGGGCTGGGACCCCGCTCACAGGCCTTGCACACGCCTGTGCTCCTCACTCCCACACTGAAACGTTTTCTAATGCCTCCAGATAACAGTGGTCGCGTGTAGAGAGAAATCCTTTTGGCCGCGGTGACGAGGCAGCCTCAGACCAAAAGCAAGACAAGTATTTAGGTGTCACATATCAGGGAACACAGGGAAGAGTGTCTTGGCATCCTTCTCTAGACAAAGAGTCACCTCTGCTTCCTTTGTTACTTTTTTTCCTATCTACATCACTGCAAGTAACTCTACCAACAGTGGTAAAAACTGCCAATAACCGAAAGGATCATTTTATATGAACGTTTCTCTGTACGCTAGACAGTCTTGTCTAAATTAATGTATTATTTATTTTGTACCTTTTAAATCACTTTTATTTACAACAAGCCTTAGATACAGCTCACACGCAGTAGTTAAGCTCTGGCAGTACTGACGTCAGGGAGCTAACACATTTGCGAATTACGTTTCTAAGTCATAGAAAAGAAAAGAAAAAAAGACTTCAAAATAACTGTGTCATCTCTGGGAAGAAGGGTCACAAGACACGTGTGCAGTGTCTGCAGACCCCCTCGGGGCCCCCCAGGAGCCCTGGTGCCACGGGTGGGGCAGGACACGGCGGGGCCAAGGGTCAGTTCAGTGACTCTCCCGGACGGGGCTCGGGGCAGCTTTGCGCTGGTTAATGCCCCCACTCCTCTTCCCTCTCGCCAACTCCCTCTTCTTCTTCTGGAAACGCTGAGTCACTCTGACTCTTCAGATGCTTAATCCCTGAAAATACAGAAGTCACAGTTAGGGTTGTATTTAGCTTGCATCAGGTATTTTTTTGTGAAGGAAGAAACAGAAAACCAAAATAAGGGCAAGTTTAATGCCCATATTTACTCCTTTTTTTATGAACCTCTTAGTGCAAATCACATTACGGTGTATTTACAACAGAGATATTCTCTTCCTTGAATATAGGCTCAGAACAGTATTTGCTTCTCTTTTTTCCTGGGTAACCCTTGATCAGGTTTGTGTTGAACACCATTGCAAAGCTGTCCTGAGGCAAAGAGAGCACTGCACCTGACAGAGAGAAGACTGCTGGCACCAAAGCCCTGACAAGACTGGACAATTTCTTACATGCAGAATGTGTTCTTTTCACCTCCAAGTACTGTGAGGGGCTGGATGGAAAGGGTAAATACCTCTCAGAGGGTATTTGGAAGTTCAAGTTTGAGGAAGGTTATGAGGTACATACTGCTGGCTGGTTTCAGCCAACAAGTGAAGTAGACTGCCTGAAAATGAATCAAAGTACAGTTATTTCCCTGTCTTATGTTCAGTATATGCAAGCAAACTCAGTGAATGGGCCCAATCCCATCTTCTCAGCTTGCCTTGGTGTGATAGAAGAATTACGGCTGGGAAAGGAAGCAACGTCTAGGTAAAAAGATGACAGAGAGACCAGAGAGAAAGGGTTGTTATTTTCAGAAAACCTAAAAAGCAAATGCACAAGATTAGTCTCTGGGTCCCCTAGTTTATGACAAACAAAGTGGGAACATAACTGTTAATCAAAAATACATGATTTGAACAAAACATAAGCCCGAATTAGGTTATTTTCTGGTGCCATTACTGTCATTACAGAAAAATATTTTTGATTTCATTAAAGATCATACATAGTTCTAGTTACCATTTCTAACTATCAGAAAAAAACGCTTCCCTTTGGTATCATTTCCTCTCCGTGATGAGGAGAAATGACACGCCAGAGTCTCCTCTTTATATAATCACTGCTAGATAATCAAACACCCCAATATGCACCCTGCAAGTCATAGCACTTGTAGGGGCACAGTTTTCAAAAAAGGGTTCACCCTTGAGGGGTGAGGGCAAGCTCCAGATTACTGCTAATTGTGAGTAAGAAGAACTGATGATGATGTACATCCAGGAGTTTTGGCCCCAGTGTCACTTAATCTGGAAGTTCCTACACCTCACTCTTTATGTCTACACCACTCCAAAATACAGGATAGATTTTTTCCAAATTTATCACTTGAAAAAAATCTCAGCGTAAGTTATTCCAGTTCCACAAAGTTACAAATAGCTGAAAAGAGTATCTCACAAAAACCAGCTCCACTTCTAACAGGAGCCCATCACTCTGTGTTGGGCTCTGGGCTCCTCTCTCTCTTTTCTTCCACGCAAATGACAGCACGCGGTCTCCTGGGAAACTCAGACATAAACCAAGCAAATACATTAATGCTCCCAAGCCACAGCTCTTGTAAGTGTGCCCTGCAATAATCAAGCCATTTCCAATTAAAGAACTGTGATACATGAAGGTGCTCAGCTACCACCAAGCTCTTAGCAGCTCCTCTTTAGCAACACCCCTTAGTAAGATAAACACTTTAAATATGATTTCACCTAACTATAGGTTAATTGACATTTGTTTCCAAATTATGCTGTGTCTTTAAGGTAAATTTGTCTCCTGTTGTTTCCTCTGCACTTACAGAGCCATTTCTTGCACAATTCATAGCATCTAAAAGCTGCTGTTCAGTACTTCAGACAGGAATTGCTAGGAGTCAGAGCACATCGTTTTTTAAGGGAGTTTTTCAAAGATGAGAAGAGAGCTACGGACAGAAAAAAAGGCATGTGATACATGGTATGATGAAACCATGGAATTGTATTTTTTGTAGGAATGAAGACTTTTGGTTATGTGGTTTAATTGCAATATTAAATACGAAAATCGTAGGAAATGGAGAGAAATTACATCAATGAGCATTACCCATTGATTTTTGCATGGCAAGTAGCTGTTGATCTCATTTAATGATTTTTTCATAACCTCCACTCTGCAGCCTGCTTTCACTTCTGCCAGTCATTTTATGCTACAGTGTAACTTGGAAGTTTCCTTCTCTGACCAATAAGTGCACAAGACTTCATGTATTTCTATATAAATCTCGAGATGTTCTCACAGCATCAGGTTGTCAGTATGAACTGACCCTAAGTGTGGCATTATGAAATAAGGTGATCATCTACACAGATGAATAAATTAGTGTGCATTGACATAGAGGTGATGAAATTCCTGTCAGTAACACATGAACACGTATGACAGGAAATGCTGGTAACTGTCCTGAAAAGATACATTTCATGCACAAAGCCACGGGCTTTTACAGTGCCAAAAATGGCCTGGAGTAATAAAAATACTTAGTTAAATTACAGCAATCGTATTCTTGAATTAAAAGTATCCAGTGAGGTAACACTGCAGTGGCCCACGGTGGCTGCCAGGAGTGGTCAGCAGGTGGTGGAGCTGGCACACTGGCACATTCAGCCACGGCTCAAGAGAAGAGGCTGGTGCAGTGGCTCTCCAGCGTGCCTCCAGTGGGGTTATTCAGGCTGTGCCCTGCCCTTTGTCAGTATCAGCCATATGACAAGCAGGAAATGAGGTGTATTTCTGGATCAGTTCAGAATCTTTGCTCAGCCATAGCTGAATTGTTTGCTGAAAGGTTACATTCTGTTAGAGACTGAGTAAAAATTCATTACTCAGGTCACCTCAACCATTTTTACAACCACAACTATGGCAACGTTAATTTATCAGAAAGGATATTTCCATCTCGTATTTCCAGTCTTTGTACCAGTGACACAGCTCATGCCCTCAGCTTTCTCAACTAGTAATCAGGAGGCACCAAAATGCTGTCGTTTGGGGACTATTTCTGTTCACTGATTGAACACAGTGTAAAGATGAGCATGAAATACAGACTGTAAGATTTTACTTGCAGCAAAAAAGGAAAACAAACCAGGATATTTTAAAAGAAATCGTTTGTATGTAAGAGCACATCCAAGTTAGAAACATCAAGTTACTGATTCCACATAAACTACACAAGCTTTACAGTATCAGTTGCAAATAGGGAGCACTGCAAATGCTGATCCATGGAGTCACCCTGTCTCATCCATGTCCCTTTTTCCAGGCAATGAATTTGTGGGCACCCTCAGTTTCCTGCAGCACTGTGCCTGCACTGTCCTGCCGCTGCTTTGTTTCTCTCCCTGCGTGCCCTGCCCTGCTTCTTGGGGATGGGGCTCACAGGGTGCCACCCATCCCACTGTCCCCACGGGCTCCCAGTCCCCTCTGGACCTGACCCAGCCACTGCTTCACAACATCACGCCCTGCCCGGTGCTCTGCTCTTCTCCTGGGATGTCTGACAGCAAAACCCCCCTTCCAGGCCAAACACTGCCCCTTCTCACCACTCCCTGGAAATGTTTCATACCCACAGTGTGTTCAAACTCATCCTCACGCTACTTTAAAAAAAAGTCTGTCTGAACACTGCTAAAGCCAGCAGGACAAGAATTGGTTTTTCTCAAAGGGCTAATATTTCACTGCAGGTCATTTAATCCAATCAATGTTGATAAACAAACCCATAATTCCAAACCATATTGAGCAGCCATACATTAATATACTTTGAACTGTCAATTCTTTTTAGATGAAGTCACTGTCTCGAAGAATATTTGTAGATTTCTAGATGCTTATAAATTATGAATGAGAATGGGACAATTTTGGGGCCTTTTTGTAGTCACATCACACCCGTGCTGCTTCATCAGCAGCTGTCTTTTTGCTTCTTTCCATCTAACCAAAGCACCAGCTTAGAAAGCTAAGCAGGGTCACAAGAATTGAAATAACCAAGTGTTCCTGAATTAAGTATCTCCTGGAAAAAAAATTAAAAATATTCAAGTAATTAAGGCAGCTCCCCATCCTATTTAGCACTTCTTCCTTCACCCTGCTTCACTGCCCAAGGAAGGGTGTTGACATTTACCAAACTCAGGATTGAAGTCTGGTTGGCAGCTTGAATTCCCTAAAGTTTGAAGGGTTATTTAGTTTTATGATTTGGAGCTGATCCTCTCTCTATCAAAAACACATTTCCAGATTTGCAGAAAGCAGTGAAAGGCACCGATAAAACAGGCTCATTTTCAGCGTTTCAGAACTCAAATCACTTTGAAATTATCATGCAAACAAACCTGGCCAAAGAGGATAACAGCCAAATAAAAATGTCTCAGCCAATGCTAAATGAATTGTTTTCTAGTTTCCTTAGCAAAAATGTGAATATCAAAAGAAACATCATATATTCATACCACTAAACAGAAAAAAGGACTATTCTTTTTAATGATACATTCTGGTTTGCATTTACCAGTTAAATATGTTTTGACTTCTCTGATGCGTCTTCCTCATAATCTTTTCTCTCAATTGAAGTTTTGATTTTAAAAATGCCAACAAAACAAACAAACAAACAGACAGAAAACACGAAACCCAAACAAACAACAAAACCAACCAAACAGAAAAAATCTGCAAACGAATGCCATCAAATCCAGCATCCACCAGAGCTCCTTGGCTGAGCTGGGTGCAATGGAAGACACTTGTGAAGAGCCAAATAAAGCTGGCAGGTCTTCCAGGGCAGCCTCCTCCATGTATAGGGATGGCCCCTACAGTTAGAGGAGAACAAGCAGCTGCATCAGATCAGGGGCAGCTTTGAGGCACCTAACAGCAGGGAAGTTACCCAGGAGGTCAATGTGTCTGGGTGTGAACTGGAAGAGAGTATTTTCCGACTGGATATAAGGAAGAAATGATTCCGCTGAGTGTATTTAAGCACTGGTGTGGTTTCCCAGTGAAAATGTGATGTCTCTCTTCAAGGAGATTTTCAGTACTGAACTAGACAAAGCATTGAACAACTTCGTTAAATTTGGTGCTAATTCTGCTTTATGCATCAGGTTGAACATGGACTTTCCCAAGGTTCCTTGCAGCCTAAATGAATATATGATTTTATGAAATCAAAATTCAGTAAATGCATCTTACAGTTTATAACAGTGTATTAACATTAACTGTGTGGGCTACATATTGATCCGCCTGGGAGCTTCAAATGGCTCCTTTCTCTGGAAAAGCCATGAACTGTCTAACTGCACCAGTCAGACTTATTTCAGGAATAAGATTCCTCTTCACCCCTTAAAACCATAGGGCCAGACGAAATCAATATTTCTGGAATGATTTTTGGAAAACATACAAACTCATAATTAGGTCATGTGGTCCACTGTGATTTACATATACATGTTTGTGAGCTACATATTGTTCCCAAACACCAGGGATGAAAATAATGGGATTAAAGTCAGTGAACCTGAAGCATCTCTTGCATGTGACAGATACATCCATCAGACAAAATCTCACATAGAAATCACACGCCGGTTGTGGGCCAGTGCATGGAAATGCAACAGAAAAGATGTAACTCCTGAGAGGGAGGCACGGAGCTGCTGTCCTGCAGATGAGTCCTGGCACTGCTGCTGAAATGGCTCATCCTCCCTTGGGGGCCTCGGGGGCAGATCATTGTCTCAGTCACTACCAGTGTGTGGTGCCTGAGGGTGCTGATTACCACTGCAATTAAAAGAATGTGCTCAGCTGCCTGCAGGTGTAACAGGTTAGAAAAACACCCTGGGCTAATAAAACCAAGGCCTATGCACCTTGTTTCAGAAGAAATCCCTTTCTTGCTCAGCTAGCCATCTGCTCAATGGAAGTAACACAGACTCTCAACACGTCACAAGATGTTTTGCCAGATGTTTCCAGAAACATCTGGTGCTCCCTGTGATGGGATGTGTTCCCTTCTGCTGGTCAGTGCCAGTGGGAGAGCCCAGAGTCTGTCCCTGCAATGGGCACCACAGTCCAGCTCTGACAGGCACAGGGCACAGCTCTGAAAAGCATCAACCGAGCTCTGAAAAGTATCAAATGCTTCCTGCTCTTGCCACCTCCAGCAGAAGCCGAGGAGCATCAGAGCCTGCAGGAGCAGCTGCCTGGCAGAAACCTCCTTTGACAGAAGCTGAATAATTATTAAAAACTTTTCCTCTCTGTGAGGAAAACAATACAGCTTCACCAGCCTCCATTCTTGGCACTTTCTACTTCACAGAAGTTTAGAAAAATCCAGTTTCATCATCTTCAAGTGTTCATTGTCAGGTGCATGCTAGCTACACTGCCAAACTTATTCAAATGCAAGAAATACATACCTTGTCTTTTCTCTGTCCCATTTGGAGAAGGTATCAGAAACACAGCTGTCATTACTGGTCATGGAGAAACCCAAAACTTACCCCTGCACACACATCTCCTGGGCATTTTGACTTTCTTGATCAAAAATTTTGGTTTTTGGCTGGAAAGAAATTAAATCCTACTATATATATATTTTTTTCTCAATTAAAAAAGCTGAAATACAGGAGGGCATATATTCCATGCAAGAGCAGAACCGGAAGCCAGTAAGAAAAATGCTACAGTTTCCCAAAAACCTATTTTGAGCTTTCTCTTGTTTCCTCTTTGCATAAATGACCTGTTATCTCTCTCCTTCATCTGTACAATTGGTTCCTGAAACCTTTAATCCATTTTTACTTCATTGAGTGGTTTAGATAAGCTCTTCTTGCATACAAGTCAGAGTTCAGTGCTTAAGCTTTCATTAGTAACTCTTAAAAACCATTAACCCTATCCTTAACCCTACCTGCCTCCCCTTCCCCTCCCTCTACCACTCAGCTCACTAAAAATGATGCTCACTGGTTCCACCTTATCAGCCCTCTCTGCCCCCATCTTCCATTTCCTTTGATCCAGTTGCCCTTGGACCCAGTCCCAAAGCTTTCTGGCCAAGTGCCCAGTGATCTCTCTCTTCATCCTTCCCAGCTTGCTGATGTCTTTGCCTCTGACACTTTATGCCCTGGTTCTCCTTCACCCTGGTTCTTCTGCTGTTGTAATGCTTTTCTCCTTGCCATTCTCTGATAGTCATTTTCCCTTCTGTCCAAATTAAACTCTAGAGTTCATCTTCTATGCAAGCTTGTGGAAGTCTAAGACAATATCTCAAAGTGGTCAAAATCAAGCTCTTGATCTGCAGTCCTGTCCAAAATGTTCATCTACCATGAACAACACTGTGATTTTTTTCCCTGACATTTAGGCTTACGCAGTTACGATTTCCACTCTTCTCTAGATCCTCATATCCAGTCATCATCTGAGTCTTGCATGTTTTTCTTGCTTAATGCATCCCATATAGTCTTTACTGTTTATCTAGACTTCGAAACTCTCATTATCCTGGGGTCTTCACTACCACATCTCCTTCTCCAAGCTTTATAAATGTACCTTTTCTCCTGCCACTGCTTTCCCCCTTGAGTTTCCTCCATTGATTCCCTCCAAGATATTTCAGACTAATAGTGGCTATTTATGCTTTCAAGGAAAATTAAATTTCCTCATATATTATGGGTATCATCTGCACTCATCTCAAACGAGGAAATGATACAGCTTTGCTTCTCAGATTGCTAGGCTTTTAAATTAGCATTTTCATTCTTTCTCCTAAAGTTCTGGAGAGGTACAACTATCTGCCTCCATGGCTACTTCCAAATCCTCCTCAAAATCCTCAGTCATGGAATTTCAGAAACAACGTGAGAACATTTTTGTTGCCAGCCTGCTGAGACAAAGGCTGCTGCTTTCCTCCTTAACACTCTCTATCTGTTCCTGGGCTTGATTGCTAGACCCTAGCTGGGAGTTCCCAGGTGCAACAACCAGCTTCTGTTAAACGTTTGAACAAGGTTTATGTGGCAGAGACCAAACTCGTGGTGTGGGTTCCTGGATGCTTCATTAACCTTAATATGATATGACAAGAACTGTGGGGCACAGTGATCGGTGGATGATTACTGAGTATGAGCAAAGAGCCAGGCAATGACTGATATTTGTATGCAAACACAAGACGCATTTTACAGACCTTTCCTTGAGTTTCTTCACTCCCACCTAGAAGAATGGCTTCAGTCTGACAAGCTGGCAGCTATTATTTCATCTGCTGATGCTCATGTTCAATAATCATACCAGATGACCTGTGGCAGGAGGCTAATCCTGCTTCCATGCAGATCTGGCAACAAGAGCCCAGCCTCTGTGTCCCAAGGCAGCCACTCTCTTGGGTGGTCTCTGAGCTACTGGTGGTTCAAAGAGCATCAAAAAGTTATCTATGACACGACAGCAATAAAACACAGTAAAACACACAGTCCCAGACCCTGACAACTCCCATGTGTATGAGTGAGTGAACAGAAAAAACACGAGGGAGGGAAGGCAAAATAAAAATAAACGGATGTGGAAAATTTTGCTTTATAGATGCTGGCAACTGTGAACAGTCTGCTTGTTATAGCCTTTGAGAGTTTTCTAAAATTTGGATTGTTCTTTGTTGAGAAAGACTGAAAAACGATGCACTGTGCAATGGTCTCGAGGGACTCTGAGTGGTACCCAGGCCTGTAAGCTCTTGTAAAGCAAGGTTTCACAGAAGCTTGATCACCAACATGCAAGGTCACCCTTACTCCTGTGGCCAATGAATCTGAACATAACCAGATCTTTTCTTTATTACACAGATCTTGGTCCCACTCCTCCGGAAATTAATGAGACTTTCTCTTACTATTTTTAAAGAAAGAAGAGTCAACATATGTAATTGATGTTAAGTTCCAGTTATAAAGACAAAACCCCAGCTACTGTTTATTTGCAATGAATTTAGGTAAAATCCTGTGAATTACTGTTGCATGTGGCTTTAAAGTTTGAGATATGAGATAAACAACTTGACACAGAAAGTAGGTGCACTAGATATTCTCAAACTCCTGTTTAGATTAGCCTAGAAAAAGCAAAGTCAGGCTGTCACTCTGGGATTTGCAATTGATGGAGTCTTCAAATGCCAGCAGATATGGTGGACCTCCAGCACTTAGAATAAAAAGAATGTGGAGCACCAATGTGGCAGTTTAAACTATGTTGACATTATAGCAATCTATAAATAATAATTAAAAAAAACTCCTTCATGTGTTGTATTATTTTATACCTAAACTCGAATTGAGAAGGAGAAAAAAAATCTTATGTGTGTTGTGATTATGAGACCAAGACATTATTCAGCCTTTCAAGTTCCTTTACTTTTTTTTTTTTCTCTCTAATATGCATGACCAAATCGAAACAAATGGTCTGAAGCACTGGCAAATATGACGGGTTTATGTAGGTCACATATCTGATCTGGAGCAGATCAGATCATCAGCATATTCAGCAGGTCACCATGGTCCCGTAGAGGTTTGTGGATGATCGTTCAGAAACCCAGCAACAAAGTCTGACTAATTTTCTAAATGTCTGCTGGTTGCTGCTAACTCTTCTCTTAGCTCAAGTCATACAATCCTCAGTCGTCATGGTGAGCCTTTTTAATGACAAATGTTGAGGCTCATTTGGGGCTCCTTTCAGTCAAAAGGCTCACTGTTAAACTATCACAATGAAGACTGTATGAGAGCAGCAAAAATCATGTTGCAAATGTCTGGCTACTTTCCATTTTGTTCTCTGAGACATCACTTTCCACTTTCCATTTTTCCCTCTCGGAATGGCTTGAAGCAGCACTGGCTCCTTAAGAGCAGCGTGGAGGAGCTTCTTGCACAGAAAGGCTTTTGTTGGCCCCCCACAGGCTGGCCAGAACACGCACTGGGGAGAGGGGTCAGCTCTGCCATGGCTGAAGGGACTGCATCTCCCACTTACAGTAGCCTAAAGAGCAAACAGAGAGGTTTTTGTGGCCCCAGGCAGCTTCTGCTAGTATGGAGACATCTTGTTCTGCTGGTTCCTTCCTTCCTTCCCCTGCTAGCACTCAGACTGCAGAAGTCAGCCAGTCTCCAGAGTTCAAATGAAGAGCAGAAGCTCCTGCAGTCAGCTGGCAAGTGAGTGTTTCAGCCTCTATCAGTCTCAGCCCAACACTAACTACCCTTTGGAAAACCAGGAAATATTTCTTAGCTGATTCTGTGGAGGATGGCTCTTGGTCAAATACCTCAAAAACTTGATCAGAAAAACGTGCGGAGGTGGCTTCCACGTCAGTGATGAACCCGGGCAGTGCTGCAAGGCTCTCCTCCTCAGGCTCCTGTGCTGCTCTCACCAGGCAGCTGGGGCCAGCAAGCAGGAGAGGATTAGAGCTCTTCAGCTGACACTTTTCCTTCCCCATTTTTCACAGCTAAGAGATAGGCTTAGTACTGCTGATAAGTGTGCTTGAATTCAACCAGTGCAGGCAGACCTTCAGAGGTGCTGTGCTCTAGCAGGTCCCAGGAAGCTTGCTTGTTAAATGGCCAGAATCTCCTCTGAGAAGCACTTGTCTGGAAGCCAAGTCTTACTGGGATACGTGTTCACTTACTGCAGTTGCTAAGCCCTCACTTGTAACAGCGGCACCACTTTCAGTCAGGCAGCTGTCTGCCTGAGAGTAGGTCAAAATCACAGGACTGGCAGGATTGCTGCTTATGTCAAAGGATTACAGTAATTCCACCAAATAAAAGGCCACATTTTCAATCCTCTCATCAGCTGCTCTGTAATAACAGAAGTCAAAAGCTCTGCTACTGTCACAAATTATGTGCTAGAACTCACTGGCCTTAAAAGTTTATGAGTAGCATTTTCTAAGCACAGCTTCTTTAAATTAAACCATTTTACACTTTCACAGGCAGCTTCCATCATTCTTAGGATTCACCACATGCTTCTCCAGCCTGTGTATCCAGTTGGAGACACTCTGTAGCCTGATTATCTTAAAATAAGCCAGGAGGCTAAAAGTGGGAAGTAGATTTTACAGCTAGAAAATCACATCAGCAAAGACTTGGGAAATCTGATGCTAAAGGCAGCATGAAACAATGCTCAGTATTTCAGCTACAGAAGGTAAGTCTGTTTAGAGGGATAAGCCAAATTTTCGTTATATAGACTGCTATGTAAAAAATAAAATAATGTTATCATCCTACCTGCTGTAAGTAAGTAAGGGAAAAGTTAAGGAGAATTAGATAAATCTTAACTTTCATAATAAGTCTTAACTTCTGCATTCCAAAATATATGCCATTGTTCAACCTCGAGTATGGATCAAGTGTAGAATTAGGCTGAAGGCTGTGCTTTATGCCAGAGATTCAATTATAAAAATAAGGGTCCTTTCCAGGCCTAGAAATCAGTGAGCATTTACAAAAGCTGTCCTACACTTGTCTCTAGGAACAAATGCTTTGTTCACAGCTACTATTCCTTTTACAGAGGATAAAAAAAAGAGTTCTGCTCCCAATATCTTAAAAGATTAAATGGTAACTTTTGTGTGAGGAAGAGAATCAAATGTCATAGTTTTATTTCCTCTAATCTGTTCTTGCCAGTAGTGGCAACCAAGAACATTTTCCCTTTTTTATTTTTTTTTTTACTTCTTGAGTTCTTAATGGGAAATCTCTGGCCTGCTCTCCTGGCCATTTCTCTAACTACAGCACAGTTATGTCTGTATCTATTCTTGTCCCAAACTCCTGTTGGTGCTGTGCAAACCAGTCTTCTAAGCAATGCCTAAGCATTTGTAAGGGATTTGCCTTCAGCAATTAATTCTTGGGGAAAATGCTGTATTAGAGAACCTGAACTGAAGGAGTCTGAGCTTTTTAAACCTTAGGTGGTCTGACACCTAGTTGGTCTGTGAGGTACCTACAGTTGCACTGTGACAGAAGAGTAGCATGACATTTTATTCATTCCACATGTTTTAACTTCAAATTAAATTACATTCATTCAAATGGCAATTTTTGTTAAGGTTTAAAAAATATATTGGCTGGCGGAGCTCTGTTTATGGTGGGGAGATGAAGCTGTATGCCTCTGCTAAAAAACCTGCAGTGAAGGCAGTGCGTGGTGCTGGCAGTGCCTCACTGCTGGCAAGGTTGGGGTGGCGAACCCAGAGCAAGGCAAGCCCACTGCACGCTGCTCTTCTGGCAGCACAGGCAAAGTGAAAAAGGAAAATGCTGCTTATCTGCAAACTTCTGAGCAGCAGGAACAAAGCCTAGCATTTTTTCCTGTGATTTACTTACAGTGATTTGCTCCCAAAACAAAAGAAATGCACTTGTCTGTGATTCCTTGTCCGGCCAGCAGAGAGACTTCCCTGGCTTGATTTTTCATTGGGCAGTCTGTAACAAGCCCAGGGTAACTCCATGCCCGGCTTGGTTTAAGCAGGATGGGTTCATGCCGGAGCACTTTTAAAAATTACAGTAGCAGACTTCAATAGCTGAATATTTGCACTTCCTTGAAGCTGGACAATTTTCATTTGTTCGTGATTAGCAAAATACCTCTGAAATTTTGCAGTTCCTTTTATGAAGAGAACAAATCCACCAAAGAAAAAAAAATAGCAAACCAGAACATTTAGTTTTGCCTGGTTTGTTAAACATAAAAAATGTAGACATGCTATAGGACAATTTGATTTTTATACACATTCAAAACACAATGGAAATTAAGGTTTTTTCATTCAAAACCTAACTGAAAATGCTTTACAAAATATTTTAATCTCCCCAACTTCATAAGCCATTTCCAAGAGGCTGTATTTCTGTTTTCTTAAGGCATTCTTATCTGACTTCAGTTTTAGTGGACAGCATTATCCAGCTGCTCACTTTTTCCTGGACAACTGCACTATGGCTCTACTTTTTTTGGTTTTGACTGACATGGGAATTTTTCCGAGGTCAAGAAACCCAAACAGTTGATAAAAAACTTATTGCCACATCCTTAAGGGAGAGAATCCTTGACGGAGAAGGGGAGGCTGTGGTACGGAGAAGCAGAAGCCTGAGTATGTGATGGAGTGAATGAAGTCCTGCGTGTAATGACTGAACAGCTTTTGCTTCTTCTGTTTCACCCCCAGGTCTGGCAAGACACCCCCAGCATTCTGTTCAGTTAATATTCTGGATCCATACTTCTATTTTTGGGGTTTTTTTTTGTGGTTATTATTTCTTTCCATGGTCTGGGGCAGATACAGACAAAAATTAGTTAATGGCAGACATAAATTTCTTGCTGAACACCTTGTGCAGCCTGAGATTTTTAGGGTTAGGGTGAAAAGCTTTCCAGTGAGTTTTCAAAATGAAGACTGGCGCAAAATCTTTGCTGGTCACCCAAAATTCCAAGGTGGTGTTTCTCTGCTATACTTCCATGTACTGTGTGGCTTTCACTTTTAATTAATCCTGCCTCTTTCTTTTGTCAGAAGTCTGTAAGCTTCTCTGTTAATTTGCCAATTAATTCCCTACTGAGTTATAATTATAATCTTCATTGTGATCCTTCCTACAATGACAAAGGAGATAGGATTTTGGCATCAGCATAACCTCACATCAGTAATATTGTAAATGTTGAAATGAGCTCTTATTTAACATATTTTATAAACAACTTCAAAATTAGAAAAACCTCGTGATGATTAAACAAGTGATTGATAGGCCAGTGTTTACCTTATTATCCCCACTGCAGTTGTTTCACGGGTGGCATGTGAGTAACAGACAATTACTATCTGCTTCGTATTACCTTAGCGAGTCCGAATTTTTACTTCTGAGACCTTTTCCTAGGACACAGTGTCACCCATCCAAACCGACACATCGAGAGCTCTCTTACAGAAACAGGGAATGCACTTCCACAAAAGATGTCACCCATTGGACTGAAAGGTGAAGTCTGGGTACAGGCAGCTGTGGGATGATGATTTCAGTGCGTTGTCATTACCATGTTGTGAAAGGTTTGGTCTGTGCCAATCAGCTCCCACCCAGAAAGTTCCCAGCCTGGTGTGGGCACCACTGATCGTTTCCACTGGGCATTTTGGATGACTCTCGTGACTTGGGAGGGTAAAAGGGAACAGCATTGCTTTGCTCCAAGGAACAATTCTCACAGAGTAAGGGTACAAATCCCCTGAATCAAGGGATACAAACCGGATTGTAGCAATTTATGGTGTTTTGCAAAGAAATACAGGTAGATTTTCACACCCTTAAAACAAATGCAAACCAATTTAGTACACAATGCTTATGCACAACGAGGGTACTTCTCTAGTACAGAAATTCGGCAAAATCAAATTCCTGGCTTAGACATCAGAAGGTGTCTGGCACAGTGTCTCTGATCTTTTGGGAGAGGAGAAAAGAGAACAGTTAAAGGTTTAGTTTGACACCTTTAGTAATAGTTTAAATTTGAAATGTTTTCATTTTAACTTGTTCAGCTTATAGACAACTGAAACCCCACCATATTCTTATATTTAAGGATTTTTCATTGCGGGAAAATTAAAACCCAATGTTAAGAAATGCATTATTCAACATAAAATGCACCCACCACAAATTATTTGCACTGCAGTAGACACAACCATTCTCACCTTGCAGTTGCCATGGGCGGCAAAACATTGGGACAAAATCTTTAGTGGCTCTTTACTGTATGAGTGACTTGAGCTTGTGAGAAACCTACCTCTTCTGGTTTGCCTAAGGCATGAAAATACCCCAGAGCCAGCATCCAGAGCAACCAGAAGGCAATTATGCCATAGAACAGACACAGAATTGTCAGAGCCTGACAATTGCTCTCAATTTTTCTGGAGAGCACAGCAAGAATATCAGTTTACTCCATTTAATCGGGGAAAATATAGAAAAAGTACAGAAAAGGTAGACTCTTCTCTAAAGGTTTAGACACATTCAGATCACAGTCATAGATTCTTTAAAAATTAGGTTTTACACTTCTTACTTTAGATCTTGCTAGGAGTGACTTGAAATAAAAGTCAGACTCTAACCACTCATGGGATTTGGAGAACACCGCTGGAATGCAGGTGAAATGTAGTAATAACCTCGCAGATTTTAAGTTTAAATTAGTCAGATTTAATGTAACTCCACTCCTTGTAATTGTTCTTGCCGTTCAGCAGTGGAGCTGCACCTAGGAGTCACCAGAGGGAGCCTGCATGCCAAAAATCCCACTGATTTTCTAAAAACTCTTTTCTTGCAGATTGCAAGGAAATTGAAAGCTGAATTTACATAATTTCTCCTCATTGCTGGAAAAAAGAGAGAAGCCTGCTGCCCGTCTTTGCCTCTGTAGGGGATGGCCAGCCCGCGGGCACTCGGGTGCTGGGCCACAGGCAGCCACTGGCCCCGCTGCTCACTGGCAGCCTCTCAGCTTGCCCTGCTCTCCCTTTCACTAGCCACTTCTTCTGGCGGCTCATGTCTGCACACAGTCCCAGCTGGGCTGGCTCGGTGCAGAGGGGCTCCTTCACCGTGTCAGCCCTCTCCAGGGACAGGTGCAGCCGCGCTGTGCCCTGTGTCCCTGTCATCTGGAAAGATGCCATCGCAGGGAGTGGCCTGCAAACCTGCACCGTTCCCAGGGTTTACCAGACACGTGCGCACATTCACCCCTTGCCGTGTGCCAGCATACACAGCAACGGTGCACCTTGGGCTGGGAGAACCACAGCAAACATTCCAGGAGAGTGTTTTCCTTCTGAGCAGTCACTAGATCCCACGACTCCTTTAATTGTCTTAGAAATAGTTACTCTCTAAATTGCTCAGAGCCTGCTGATCGTCTCTTCTGGCTATAAAAGATCCGTGGAATAACACTGGTTGTTCCCAGGTTTTGTGTGAGAGCTGAAAAACCTGAAGTATCCTCCCTCTGTTTCAAGAAAAACTAGCAGCTACACGAGATGAGAGCTTTTAAACAACATCCTCCTGGCCTGTGCAGCTCACAGGAAAATTAATCCCTTTTCAGATCCATATGCTAGCTGCAGTATTTCCTGTGTTTTTCTGGTCACAGTCACACACATAATTCATGCAAGCGCTCAGTCCTAGCTGCAGGCCTGAAAGGATGTGGTTGAAATTTTCAAGCTGCTCGTGTTCTTGTCTCCATGCCAAAGCTCTGGTGGATGGTTTTGGGAACTCTGTGTTCTTGCTATACTGGGCAATGTTGCATCCCAAGGGGTGAAAGAGGGGAGAAATTATGGAGGGGAGTAGAACCACATGGCCTTCCATAGAAAATTTTTGGTTTTCAATAAATTCAGACCAATAGGCATCCACTTCAAAAGGAAAAAAAGGTCAAATACTAAAAACCCAGAAAACATCCCCACCACAAGAAACGCAGCACAGATGGTCCCTAAAAATCAGAAGTGTGGTTTCTCTATGTTTCTCTTAGCTTAACCACAGACATAAGGACCCCGTTGTTCAGAAACAGAGATATCACAAAGCTAATGCACTACTGGGACATTGACTCGGGTCAGAGGGAAACCTGCAGTAAAAGAGCTAATGGTAAGCTACTGTCCCTGGAAGAGCAGCTTGTGGCCAGGAGCCACTCTCATGGAAATCATTGCCCCAATCCCAGGAGGAGTCAGAGCAGGTGGCGGGAGCTCTGCTGATGGCTGGGAGCCTGCACCTACTTGCACATGCTCATAAGGACCAGCACAGCTGAGGGAATCGTAGCTGGAAGGTCGTGGGATGATTTTGCTGTGTCAGGCTAATGCCGCTGCTCAGTGCACGGTGGCGCCTTTTATGTTATACAAATTCACTATTAACCTTGAGCTTGCCTGTAGTCATTCTGCCTTTTGACAGCTTTGCCTTTTGGGGGTGGGGATTTTTATAAATGAAATTTGACTACGTGGAGAGGAGACATTAATAGACAAAGAGGGACTGCAGAAATATGCAGTTAGGTACGAATGTAGGGAAGGCTTTTCTTTTTAAGGGTACGTTAAATGAGACGGCAGCCCACATACTACGGAGACTTTTTAGAAATACACTACTTAGAGAGGTATTTACATACTGCATCTACCTCCAGAAGACCCCAGTACAAACTGAGCAAGCTCCCCCACTGTTTCCCCACCCATGAGCCCTGGCAGTGCTGCAGGAGGAGCGTGCTCTCCCCAGCGGGGCTGGTTTGTGGCGTGGAGCCAAGGAGGAGTGAGGCCCTGACAGATGCACTTGCCCCTGCTGTGTGCACAATCCTGCCCCGCCTGTCTGGGAGATGTCAAACACTGAACAGGAGCCGCAATGTGTAATCTAGGTTTTTAGTCTGCCATCTTGCTTGGGGTCAAATTCCGGATTTACAATGCTTTAGATGAAACAGAGGGGCAATTATTATTTATTACAGTAGGGCGCTCGCTGGAGTCAGTGTCTGCCGTGTGGCTTGGTTGTTAACCTCCAGCACAGAACATAGAGCAAGGAAATAAAATTTAATGCCCTGTCAAATGGCTGACTTCATAAGAGTCTTACATTTTCTCTTTTAAAAATATTATCTTTTCTTCAAAAGCTGCTTCAATTCAGAACGCAACACTGCCAAAATCTTTGTAATCCACTATAAATATGTCTTGTAATATAAAGTAACCAGAACAACACATCCTGCCCTTCCTGGGATTTCTACTTTACATTTTAAAATATGTACTATGTGTCCCATATTTTTGTTCTATATTATTTTATGTTAGCTCTTACAAGGTTGACTTTTTAATGTTGTCTGTTTCTGCTTAGAAACAGTATGATGTTTACCCTGCTCCGTATTTAATACAACAGCGCTTAATAACACTATTTTCAAGTCATAAATGCTGTTTCACAGCATTTTTCTAAGATTAGCTTCTATCATAAAAATAAAGTTGTACCTTTAGACGGAGGCCCATTTAGCATTCATCGCACAAGATTAGAAGGAACTATCAGATATGTGGACTTCACAATGAGGTCAAATGAACCAAATGAGGTCAGTGGAAATACTCCCCCAGACTCTGGTGTGTGTTGAACCACATGTGGTAATTTAGGGACTGACATTAGTGCTCAACACAGCCTTTTCTTTTCCACTCCAGGTAATAGTGGCAGATGACAAGTTATAACACAAACATCCCAGTTTTTCTGTAGAACAGATGTCAAGCTTAGTCTCCACTGGACACCTTGGTCTCTCTATAGGTACTGCAGTATTTATTGCAGCCAAGGCCAGAGCCATTTTGAAGCAGGAGCCGCCAGCTGTGTGAAATAAAATGTATTCAAAGCTGCCAACAGTAAGAAATTAAATACAGACTACAGGAGTGTCTGCCAGCATGTTGGGCAGTAGCATAACGGTGGCAGCCAACTGAACTTGAGATGGCAGAAATCTGATGTATCCCTGTCAACAACTCAGTGATTCACTAATTAATTTAGCTTTTTTTTTTTCTTAATTGTATCTACTGTCATCATCCTACTGTACAAGTCTGAGGAAGGAAAGAGGCGAGTAGAGAGAGGGGGAAGAGACCAGGCACTAGAAGGTAACATTTTGGTAAAGACAGCCAGGAAATTTATTCAAGGCCATCCTGCATTGCGTGGTGTGGTTGTATCAAGGTGCATCTAAGATGTGGCTAAGAGCAGCATATAAATGACAAGAACAAGTAGCTTTGGAAACAAAACTGCACCTCTTGTGACCTAGTTAGGGACAAGGAGCAAAAGCAATGATACAAAACTGCAGCATAAATCCTCTATTCCCAGTGCTTTAGAAGGTCCAGACAGTTGTGGGCCTTTCACGCAGGAAACTAAATGCATTGATGGCATTTTGTCACATCACAAGATATGAACAAACAGGAGCAGCTCACATAAATAACAGTGCAGAGCTTAGCCTTCTGTTACCCAAGAAACAACTTATTGAGACAGATTTTCTATTATAAAGAAACGTGTTGAAGAGCTGGTACCACCAGGCTAAAGAGCAGATGTTGCTCCAGGGACGTGGCAGCTCTGCTAAGGCGTTAGAGGAGGGCTTTGCCCCAGCCTTGGGAATTGCTCCAGCCACTGGACATTGCCTGGTTTTGTGGAGCAGCCCTAGCCCCCTGCCCAGGAGTTATCACAGCCCTTTAGCCTACTGGAAAAGGAAGGAAGTCCAAAATACACACTCAGGACTGAGAGGATAATTGAAAACCATCTCCTGCTCGGGCCACAAACTTGATGTGCAGCACAGTCATCTTTGAAAAAGGATCATCGTTGGAGAGATTGGGAAAATGTAATAGTCTGAGTCAAAGTGACTCACCCACGTAAGAAGAGTTTCCCTGAGCACCAGCTCAGTCTGTGAATTTTCACAAGCCTGGCCTTGATGTTTAGAAGACTGTGTAAGATGTCTGATATTGTGGCTAACATTAATTTCCTAAAAATTAAATTTAAGCCCATGTATGAAGCAGAACCACAAGAAGACATGGTATTTTTTCCTTCTAGTATAGTGTGATGTTTCGTGTTCTTACACTGATGTGTTTAGTTAACACTAGAAGTTCTTCACAGAGTTTGCCACGTAAGAAGCCAGCCTGTAAAGTGATACAAGTTTTTGTAGTCACTGCTAAAGTCTTACAAACTTCATTCCTCTGCCACTTGAAGTAAATTTAGCCTGAGATTTTTGTTCCACAATGATTCTCATGGGCTCCAAACTCAGTGCTTACCATACTAACAATAATCCTTAATGTCTCCAGACTCTACCCATGTTCGTTGTTAACCCTCAGTCACAGAGTAATGAGATGCATCAGACATCATCAAGCTGGCCTAAGGGGTTACAAATTTGGATGAGGGCCACATACTGTACTAATTGCTTCTAATAAATTACATATTTCAGGAGGGACATCATGATTTTAATCATTTATTCTGCATGTTGTTTCCTTTGGAGAGAAGAACAAGCAGGCACTAAACAAGCGGAGCATCTGAAATTCATGGCAGAAGCTAGAAAGAGCTCATTTAATATCAACCATCATTGTAAATACTAGAATTATGCATGTATCAAATCCCTGGGTCTGAACACTCTGGGAAAAGCCAGTGAGTTCTGGTTGTTTTAATGACTCAAACCAAAATAATGTCTTTGAATGTTCCTTAGATTTATAACAACTCTGATTTAATCCCATTTCAAATTTTGTAGCTGAGGCCTAGCTCAAGAAAAAGCCTTTGTTTTTATGCAAAGAAAAATACATTAAGAGGGGAATTTGAAGCATGTATTTCCCAAAAGGCTAAGAGGGAAAACAGTCAAATGTATCTCTCACTTGCGTGGGGAATGACTTTAATTATGATTTGATGGCTCCTTATTGCAAAGATGGTCCAGTGAACACAGACAGCTACAAGAACTTTCTTTAAAGCCTGCTGAAAGTAGTAAGATCTTGATCTGATCTAAACAGCCTCTTGCAGAGTGAACTAAGATGAGTGAAGTTTTCCTATTCCCCTGACCTCTAACACATCCAGGCCAGTAGACTCACTGCTAATGAAACCCTCAAATCACTTGGGGCTGTGCACTTCCTTCACAGGGGGAGACCTTGATGGTATTTAAATAGCCACTAGTATTAATAGCAAGAACTGGTAGATGATGTGGGGATTTGGGACCTCTAGGGAGCAATGCAGGTTTGGGAACAGCTCAGGCTGTCTTCTGTGAGTCTTTGTAAACCTTGCTTCCTGTCACTGCCGTCTGCATTTCCTTCCAAGGATGAGCTGAGCTACCAAACAAAACATGACTACCTAGGTGAAAGGAAACCTGCCTCAGCACAAAGTGTGCCCTGGGGTGGAAAGCTGCAGTTGCAGCTCTGAGACTCAAATGTGCTCTTTTGATTTTCAAGTGGTGATGAGACACCAAGGAAGCACCATTACCTGGAGTAAGTGCAATTTGCTTCTGCCTTGGCAGTCTCAGATGCCTTCACTTGGTCCCTCTCTATCTGGGAGGGTTATTGTCCCATTTTAGACTTCTTTGGCAAGTGTGAGGGTAAAAAATGAGACTACAGCAAGACTTCCAGGGGCTCCTCTAGCCCACCAAGCAGAATAATGAAGATATTTCTAAAAATGCTGTTTGTGCATTGATGGATGGATGGATCTTTGTGCTAAAACAGCTGGACATCTCCTTTGGAAAAGGATCAAAGGATTCTTCTTGGTTTTGTCATACAGAACAAGAAGCAGATTAGCAAATAGGAAAAAAAGGCCTTACACAGTGAGAACTGACTGGAAAAGATTGCCCAAGGTAAAACTGGTGACTATTCAAACTGCAAAACATTCCTGTGGCTGTTTTTTGTGGTATTTTTCATAGGGAGGTTCAAGCCAACCGTCACACATGAAGAAGAAGACCTTAAAGGATGAGAAAATTTGAAGCTCAGTCATAAAAGCCCATGAATAACAGAAGAAAAGGTGACACAAAGAGGGTAACTGGAGGTGATGAATCCTCAGTTAAGATTGCTGCCATACACAGAAAAAACTGTGACAAGAGGTGAATCACAACATATAGAAAATATGATGGGTTCGTTTGGTGCAATCTTCAGATGCTGACTTCTGCCAGCATTGCATGCTACACACCAGCATGGAATTAACGAACACTAGTGTGGCAGGCTCGGAAAAGAAATATCTGTGAAAGGAAAATGGAAAACCTCTTTGACATCCATTAGGTTTGGTAATATAACACTAAGAAGCACACCATGCTGAGCTGCTATCTGGTTGGCTGGCTGAGTCCCTCTCCAGATTACTACTTAAATCAATAGCTCTCACATTGATTTTTCCAGCAGAATGTATTCCAGTAAAAAGAACAATGCTCTGAGATGAGTCAGCTATTTGCTCTGTCTGTAGGAACTCTGGTGTGTTTTCCTTCAGGAAAATAAGAGCAGGAGCCAAAGTACACACAGATACAGAGTTATAAGAACCTGCCTGTTGCACCATGTTTGCTACAGCCTGTGGCAGCAGCCACAGCCTTGAGCTAGAGGAAGCTTCTGTAATGATGAATCTGAAATATTTGGGGATGATCTAAGACAGCTAATAACATTGAATCTTAGTTTAGTAAGTGTAATGGCAGAGGGGAAAAATATGCCCCCATATATATCATATAATAGAATCACAGAATCATAGAATGGTTTGGGTTGGAAGAGACATTAAAGATCATCTCATTCCAGCCCCCCTTCCATGGACAGGGACACCTCCCACTATACCAGGTTGCTCAGAGCCCCATCCAACCTGGCCTTGGACACTTCCAGGGATGGGGCAGCCACAACTTCTCTGGGCAATGTGAACCCTTCCTCTAGGCAATTTAACTCAGAGGCTGATCTCCATATATTACCATGATAGGTAAAACCTCAGCAGTACTGCATTTATTGCATATATTTTCATGTATTTGGATATTCCATGTAACATTTATTATAGTTCTGGTATTGTAACCAGTCATCACAATCGTCTGATGTTGCTTCTGCTCTTCTCAACCATGCCAACAATTTCCCATTTTGTATGGGTTCCTAGAACCACAACATGCACCTTCATTTCCTCTTTCTCTCTCCTGCCTAGCCATCAATTCAGAAACCAGCAACCTTTCTCTCACACAGTTTTGTAATTATTTCAAGAAACTTACAAAAACTGCAACAAAACTATTTTCAGCTACTTGGAGATTTGGAGTCAGGCCGAAGCCCATGGTTTCTCTTGATCCCTCTCTGCTGCAGGCAGAGAGCAAAGCTCCTGCCGTGGCCCCTTGTCTCTCCCACAGCTCTCTGCACACGGCTGCTGTCTCAGCTTCCAGGCTCAGGCCACTGCAAACTTGGCTTATTTCTGGGAACTTCAAGTTAAAAGCAGCTACAAACTCCTAAAATGCCACGGAAGTTAACAAATGAAAGTATTCGTCCCTCTTGTCCACTCCATTTATTATCTCCAGCTTTAAATGTAAGGTACCAGATTACAGTCTGTCCCCCCTCCCACTAATAACAGCCTTGGAGGGTATGGAGCAGACAAGGGACTATAAAGAATTTTATCTTTTTACTTTACTGTATGTCAAATACTGTATTATGAATATAGTGAGGGAAAAACACTGCACAGGATATATATACATATATATATATATACATGCTCAAAGTTGAGGAGGAGTGTGCAACTATGAAGCCTGTAATTCTGAAAATACTGTTGAATAGTCTTCTCTTCAACTGCTGTAAAACTAGAATAATTTAAATCATTACAAAAACTCTGTATTTCTCAGTAGAAATAGCTTTGCGTATTTCATAGCACTGAGCATTTTACATTACTATATATTTGCCTCACAGTCTCTTAGTCTAAACAAAAAAAAATCATGTTTTCATAGCAGTGGAAAGGAAGAATAAAGGATTTTCCACCAGGTAATTTTTAAATTAAAAAAGATCTTATTTAGGACAGTAACAGTATGGTAAAGCTGGAGCAATCCAGCCTGCTTACAGGAAGTTATCAACTTCCAAGTGCCCACTTGTGTATCTGGGAGTGCGGTGTAATTTAGGGTGCTAAGGTATGCAGTTCTTGAGGGGAGCTATGAGGACCTGTTTTACACTGCACTTCATTTGCACAGTATTTAGTTTAGGCTTGTACAGCAAAATAATACAGCAGTGAGATCAATAGGTATTATTGCTATCCATGCAAAGCATTTTCCTTCCAGAAAAACTACAATAATCAAACATAGTAAGATTATTTCTAATATCCAGCACACAAACTTCAGCCCATTTTGGCAAACAAACAGTCTTGTGTGGCAGCTGAGTGATATTTTAACTGTGGCTTGGACAAGTACTAGAGAACTGAAGCTACAGAAGAGATACACAGAACTGGCTGATATGGTAAATCACCTCATGACAGCGGCAGTATTTCACACAACAAATCAGATATCCCACCTTTTCTGCCAGGTAATAAACTCTGTTAAGCAGACAAATGGAAATTTACGTATTCATTATCTATCAAGAGACACCTGGCAGGACGGCCTTTAGTCTGTAGTCTGAAAATAATCCTGCTCTGACAAGTGTCAGCCAGAAGTGCTGGTGAATCACTACAGATCTGGCTTCACTGCAAACACCATCAAGTGAAATTCTGTTCAGAACTACTTAAGAAGCAAGGCCTAAATGTAGCTGTTCTGATCCCAGGTGATATTCCTGCTGCTTTTGTATGCATTCCTAAAAAGCATGTTAGCCCTCAAAACATTCACCAACTCTTCTCATTTTTCCTTATCTTCTCAAGAAAGGCTCCACACTCCCTATGATCAGATACCCATCCCACGGTTTTGGTTGTTCTCCTTTTCACAGCTGCCTGGAAAAAGAGGCAGAACAGTGGGGAGTGAGTGGGTTTCAAATAAGAAACAGAGAACTCCATGGGGCCAGCACTAATAGAATTTACATATTCAAGAAGCTCTGTTCATAGTTTGGCATTGAATTATCTGTTATATCGAACTAATCAAAGCATTTTTTTTTCCTCAGACAAATAAATTTGCCACGGCAGCAAGGTCCTGTGCTGAGGATGAAGAGATGGTCAGCATCAGGCAGGTGGGCAGTGCCAGGCAGCGGCTGCACAGTGTGAAGGCAGTGGCTGGGCATGGCCCTGTGGCTCTCGTGGGCAGTGCCACCGCTCGGGTCCCGCTGTCCCCCCGCCAGAGGAGGCACCGAGCCGCGCCAGGGGCAGGGCAGGGGCTGCACAGTACCTTTGAGCGCAGGTGGGGTGAAGACGCTCTGCTTCCTCTGCTTGGGAGAGGCGCTCTGCGACTGCGGAGGGACAAAACAGAGACAGGCGGTGAGAAACGGGCACGGGGAGAACTTTCTGCTCGTGGCAGCTCCAGGTGCTGCCCCACAGCTGCTTTCGGAGCGGGCACACTCCCATCTGAGAGTTTCTAAGGAAAACATACTGTGTACAACTGATGCCAGCTCCTGGGCTTTCGTGGATACAGGAAAACTAAGATTAGAAGACAAAAATACGTGTTTAATGGACAACCTTTATGACTCCCAGGCAAGAGAGACCCAATACTACTGAAAATTACCCTTCACTCCATAAAAATATTGTTAAACATAAAATTAGGGTAGCCTGTGCTTTTAACAGTCTGTGTAATTGATTCTCACAAGGCAAATAAATGTTTACATATATTAAAATAGTTGCAAGGTTTGCATTAACCAACATTCCAATTACAGTATAATCAGTGATTATATGTATGTGTAAGGTAGTACTGAAATATTAATATATACATTTGAACATAAATAAGTGGAAAATTCCTCCCCTTGCACCTTTTTAATGTGTTCTGTTACACCTAAGATAAGAATTTCAGCAGCCAATCACTCAGCCTTTAACTGAGCCCCATCTGAGTTTTGTATTTAGACACAGTTAAACTTTTTGTGGCTCCAAAATCGCATCTATGCACGAAAGACAAATAACCCCAAAATAATGGTAGGAAAATTACACATGGAGTAATAACAGTATAATTATACCAATGTTTAGTTAGCAAAAACTAACTGGAGTATATTCAGCGCTAAAGCAGAGCAGCTTTTGCAAAATGAAAGCAGCTAAATTGGTGTCAATATTATACCAACATGAAATATGTCTACATAAAAAGGACAAGAAAGCTCCATACAGTACACCTTTAGCTAGCTTTGGAAGATGTAAGCACCAGATCACACTCCTGACAAAAAGGTTAAGGAAAAACTGTGTGTAGCCAAGCTTTTTTTTTCCCTCCCTCATTTTATCAATTTCTAGTTGTATTAATGATGTTGCCTTTTCCCAAACATTTGCTAAAAATGCCTAATATATGGACCATGAATTTTAATCAGATCTATTTCTTCATGGAAGGTTTGAGACATTTTTCACACAAGTAGGGCTAATCCTATTACCTTAGCTTATCACAATGGATAGAATGATAACATTTATAAATAAAATATTGTCTTCTTTGGAAGAGAAAGCTATTTATAAACACTATGGGATAGCTTGGTGAACCTCACGCCAGTAAACCTTTATAAGTTTGTATTGGAGTTCAAATTTGAACCAATCGATACCTCCTGCTGCTATTTAAAGTGCTGCCTGCTGCTCTGAGCAGTGGGTGAAGGAGAAAGAGATTGGGGAAAGGGAGGAACTATGCAAGGGGAGGTTAGAAAATGAGATTGGAGGAGCCAGCTTTTAACTCTTGTGCAGACAACATCACTGCACTGCCTGCTGCAGGCTTGGCAAGTGATGGAGAGAGTGGAGACGTGCTTGAATGCTTTTGTGGCCCAGCAGTGACCTGCAGATCCACAGCAATGCCTGGATGGGGTGAACTGGCAGGGTCACCTTGGGTTTGCTGTGCTTTGACAGGGCATGGCAGCGAGGCAGAGGGGGAGCTTGCCTCTCCCAGCTCCCTGCTACAGGGGAAGGGAGAGCTGGCAGAACACACAACACAGCTTTACACAGCCCTGGTTTGAAAATGATGGTTCTTAAAAGGCTGTGTTCCTGCAGATGGCATGACAATGTAAATACAAGTATCAACCAGGATGAACCAGTGAGTTTCCAAGGGTTTTTAACAATAGATCTATTTTAACGATGAATATGTTTAAAAAAAAATCACTTACCTCTGCCTGTGACATGTTTGTTCTCTTCTCATCTTTTTCTAGAGAAAAAGATACGGAAAGAGAAAAGTTAATACAGAAGTTCTTCTCAGTGCTAACACTTGTAACTCTGCCCTGAGCCTACAGCACTGCTGTAAAGAAGAAATTAACCTTCTCATCTACAGCTTTTCTTTCTCATTTGTGTGTCTCAGACAGCCAGAGCCCCTGATTAGCATTTAGACATAAGCACTGCATCTGAAGCACTTGACTCCCATTTCTGCCTGTGAATAACAGCGAGCGATGGAGTTCCTTCAGCAGCAGGTCCTTTGTCCAGGCTGGCAGCAGGGCTCTGCGCTGCCAGTGGGGCTGTCAGGGCTGCTTGGCCCAGGGACTGAGCTTTCTTCTACTGTCAGAAAAGGCCTGGTTGGCAAATGGTGTGAAGCAAACTCACAAAGGGTTCTACAGCACTCAAATAATAACAAGAACCTCACCTCAGTTAAGTTATATCAGTACTGGTACTGAAGACTGCCTCACAGTAATATGTAAAATTAACAAAACAAAGCTTAACAAAAAGCAATCTTTACCTTAGAAATTTCATGACATTACCAGACTGATTTTTTCCTGAAACGTCTTTCTTTTGTTGCCTTAATTTGTTTTAGACTATGTGTATGGCAGAATTGGCAAAACTTGAGGTTTCTAATAAAAATAAGTGCCTCTGAGAATCTGTATGAACAACTAAGTGAGATTGTATGACACAGAGGAGGCTCAGGGATCTTCCTAACTATGGCACATAACCAATACAGGAATGAGCTAAATTATTTTTCTGCTCTTGTCTTCATGTGGTCAATGGCCAGAAAGTATCTGTGTTCTGATGATGATTTCACAAATATTTGACAAAGATCATGCAGGGTATTTGATACACAGTAGTTTGGTGCTCTGAAATAAAATGCCATTAAAAAGAGAGACGTCAATCTCTCACTGTAGCAATGGGCCTTCTAAAATTTTCCACTTGCAGGTATCAGTGTGTAATTTTCACTGAGGTGTGACAGATCTGTAAACACAGGCCCGAAAAAAGAATTAGGTCAAGGCAATATCATTTTATCTGACTTATTCTCTAGATATTGGCTGCTTGGGGTGTGCTGTGTATGGGGGGATGAGCCAGTCCATGCAGCTGGATTGATGGCATTTTCTATCGCATTCTTTACCATTGTCTCTGTGCATCTTGCAAACATCAATTGACTTAGCAGATTGTTCAGTGTAAGTATTTCCCATTACCTCTCTCTGAAAGATGTTCAAATCACTCACACTCAGGGTTAAAAAGTGTAGTTGCAAACAGTGTTGATTACTAAAGCATGATCCCACAGATACAGAATTAGACAAGAAAATCGGGAGGCCAGTTTCCTGCCATTGACATTTGTGTGAACTTTGGTAAGGTCACTGATCTCCTCCTTGACTTCCGTACCTGTAAATAAGTACAGCAGTGCCTATTTCAGTATAGCAGTGTCTATTCAAGGCCGTAAAACACTTTGGGGTATGAAGTCAAGCTGGATAAATGGCTGATTATTTACGTGCTTGCAGCCTTTCTTATTGGTTGTTTACCAACACATTTCAATGAGCCAACATTGGACTTTTTTTTTTTTTTTAATTCAGGACACTGTATTTAGCTTAAATGCTGAAATTTGAATAAATCAGGAACTTTTAGCAAAGAACAATGAAGAGTAAGTTACATCCCATTCCTTCCTGAAACTCTAAATTTGCCCAGATGAACAATATATTTTGTAAACCCGAGCTGAGGCTTACATAAGGAACAAAACCTGCCATCAGTAGCTTTGCTGCGTTTTGGGCCTTATCCTGACAATGTGCACAACTCCAACCCTTTGGGCTTGCACATTGAGTGTTCTGGGTGATGTGACATTAAAACTGTCAGAACTGGAACATTTACAGCCTTTCCTTTCACCCAGCAGCCTTCATATGACAGGCAACTTTGGGAATAAGGACTGGTTCTGTATGGAGTTAGAGAAACCATTCATACCCACAGGGCAAATAGTGCCAATGAGAAGCATCAGGCAACACAGACATTTAAGAACAACTTATAAAATCACATCAACAATTTTCCAAATCAGTAAACAGAGATCAGAAAGTAACCTAAGGGGCTGAAAGATACAAACTCAGGGCAGGAGCCATGAAGTGTTCCAAGTGAGTTGTGAGATAAAGGGAAAGGTACAGCTGGCTGGAGATGAAGTTGGGGCAATGGCACATTTTGACATGAGTTAATTTTTGAGGAGAGAAGGAGGATCACATGCTTATTTTTGACAGGTATTTTGATGGATAAGACTCAATCAAGAGTATAGATTTTTAAGGAGAGGTGACAAGGAATGGGAACAAGGGAATCCTAAATCCCCGAATGCCATAGGCTGAGGCAGAGAGATTAAAATAAGCAAACCCTCTCTGTATAGGGGAGGAGGAGGAAAAGATGAAAGGCAAGGGGAACGTGGAAGGAAGATAGAAGAGCTTGTGAGTAACTGAAGTAGTAATGAGAGATAGGGACACTGAGGTTGTAGCAACAGTAAAAGGGGAAATTTAGGGATGACAGAGAGCAGAGCTGGAGTGCAGTGCGGGCTGCAGCTCAGTCAGGAGCTCTCTGCCTGGGCAGATACATAGAGGCATCTTGGTCTGACTGCAGGATTACATTAATAATTGTGTGAACATTCTTCCTTGGACAAACAGGGGTTTTCCAGTGTAACTTATAAGGCTTTATAAAGTTACTTTATAAAGCAGTTTAAATAAATTAATGAAAGCATGTTGTTACAGCAGTCTTACTAAGAAAGTGTCCTTTTGAGAGTATATACAAGTAGGCATTAATGCTCTCCCTGCAAAAGATCAGTGTATCAAGAGATCATGTAGAAAATCTCAGTGACAACAGATTTTATGGTGAGAATGGAAGGTACAAGCTGAGAAAAAAACATCATCAGTTAGCAACTACAAATCAGACATTTCCACCAATGGAAGTCAAACAAGCCATGCATCTTCCAGCCTCAAATCCCTCTCAAATCTATTGACAATTATAAACTGAATTTCTTTAGTGAACTCCTAGAGCATAAATTCATCTTGAGGAGGGTCAGGAAATAATTAGAAACTAAATCACAAGTATCAGACTGTGATATCACTTGATCCACAGGGCATAATGAAATCTCTGGTTTGTCAACATCCTTTAGTTCCCGTTGACTACTGTGCAGGCAGGACTCTGCTCACAAAAAAATCATAGTTATACAGAATGAGAAATTCACTTCTCATGTTTACAACTTAGCAATTATATCATGGAGAATGTGAAGAGATCAGCTATTTCTCTTTTAGAAGATACAACCCCCTAGCTCTCAATAGGTAACTTCTCCCTCCAGGCTTGCTCTCCTTTTGGAGCCAGAAGGGAAGAAAGTGAGATGCCATTTTCCTTCCATGCAGACCATAACATTGGTCACAGAACACAATATAGCTGTATTGTATTCCAAATCTCAACACATGGCTTTTTTCCAGTTAAACTTATTCTCGGCTGCTCTAATTACTAACAGGAATCTAATCAGTCAAGTAATTTCTCAACAGTTTTTGTGGTTTTGTTTTAAAGAGGTGTAATAGAAATCATATGAGGACCTGAGAATGGGTTTGTACATACCCAAGTGGAGGTATGTAAAAACAAGACTGGAGCTTTGTTTAGAGACTTCTTTACACCCATGCTGAGGAAAAAGCAGTCGAGGACTTTCCCTTGTGCTGGGTGAATAACGTTTGAGCCTAGTGTGATCCTTACCTCATGTAGGCTGGAGCAGCACCTGGCGAAATAAACAGGATTTCAGGATTTTGTCAGTATCCTCAGATAAATAAACAGGCCATGAAGGGTTCAGTCTAAAGGGTATTCCCATCAATCCAGGTATGTGCACAGACTTTCTGAAGCAATGCCATAGTTTTTCAAGGAAAGTCACTTCTGAACGCCCATCTGCCTGCACAGACCCCTTTCAGCATCAGAGTTCTAAGCTTTAGCCTTTACCCAGGGCAAAATCTCACCCACTCGCAGGGAAACCTGCAAGACCTTGCCCAGCTATACTGCTGAGATAGGCTGAAGAAACACCGGGGGGTTGTCTCCCACACATGGCTGTTAGCAGAGCTCTTTGAATCTTTATTGGCACATCCCCCCAGCCGAGCTGATCTAACAAGCTGAGCTCCCCCAAAGGTGTGGGTATTTGAAGACACAGAAGAACCCAGAGGAAGGAGGCTGATTGTAGCTGGAATGAAATCTGCTTGCTGGTGCAGATCGCTTCTTCCACGGATCTCCATGCTGTGCAAACATCATGTCTGTGCTGGGGGAAGCTTTGTGGTCGTTTTAGAGCGAGATCAAAATTCATCTGCCTTGCTTCTCCCCCTGGATAATGTTAATGCACTCGGAGCAGCCGTGCAGGGCAAGAGGTGACCTATTTTAAAAGAGTTGGCCTCTGATATCACCCATGGGCTCTGCAGTGGTCTCATCCAGCAAAGGCTTATCTCATCCAGCTAAGTACCCTGCTTGCTTTCCCCTCGGCAAGAGCAAATAAAAGCCTTTTCTGTAGGGTTTCAGTCAGCCACTGGAGAAACAGAACAGGTCAGAGAGGCCAGTTTTTACACAAAAGAAACTCAGTAAGAGACTGGTATAATTGTTGGAGAAAGCTTCTTGTAGAGAGTTTGGAATTTTCCTTGTGAAAACACAGCTGAGCAGATAAAACTCACAGGGGGCTGATAGGTTTGGACTAAGGCAATTTTAGAAACTAAAACCAGAAAATAATCCTTCATTCTCCTGCCATTTAGTGGCAGAAAAAGATGAAATTTTCTGAAAATTATGTTACAGTCATTTCACATTTCAATTTCTCCATCAGTAAAATAAAATAAATATTTTTTGATCTACCAGTTTACCTGGCTGGTGTTTGACCACCACCATCTGTATTAGCCATTGGTATTCGTAAAACAAGCTCCTTGAACTCTGATTTAGAAATTGACTGACATAATATTTGTTTTTTTCTGCTATCACAACTACTTTTCCTTTCTTCTAGGAGACATAGCAAGATCAAAAAGTACATAATGTTTTCCTTTTGCCAAGGTCCTAACTACACATTGCCACATCAGCTAGCATCTCATCGCTTTTTACTAAACCACTGAGGGAAAAAAAAAGGAAAAAAAATCAAAAAAGACCATCATAAAAATGCTTACATAGTTAATTGTTTGATTTTTGCTTGCTGGTTTTTATTTGCCCGTGTTTATCAATGAGAACTTGACTATGGGTTTAGATGTCATTACATTTAATTACAAAGAAATATCCTGGTAAGCCTTCCTGGAGTGAGTGTATGTTTCTGAAGATATTCCCATTGCAGGAGCAGCTCATTAGACTCGCGGCTGCAGCTGCGGTGGCAGGGTAGCTGGGAGCTCTGCTCCCCTCCTCAGTCAAGTGCTGACAAGAGAGAGCGTGCGCTGCGCTGCTGCTGCATCTCACTCTCTAATCAGCATCGAAATTACTGCCTGGCCCCTGAGGGAGAGCTAATAACAAGATTTGTATAGCAAGCATTAATGAAAACATAGGGCAGAGAGGAATTTGCTGCACACACAGGCATTTGCATGCCTATCTGTCCTGTCGGGCGCTTGCAGCTCAGGTGTGTGGTTTGGGGAAGGTCCCACGCTGTGCTGACAGCGCTGTCACCAAGGGACCTCTCGTCCCTCTGTCCCAGAGATCACAGCACAGCTTTTCCCAGCTAGCTCCTGTCTGTAACCAGCCCCTTTTACTTCGCTAAAATACTACAGGCTGAATGAATCTGCTGTCTGGACACTTAAATTTTTTTTCCAGGTAAATCAGTTATTTAAACAACCCTGTATTTCCCACCTTCAGTAGTCAAGTAGCCATTACTAGTACTGAGAGCAGGGGCTGCAATCTCCTTTGCTAGAACAAATCCTTCCTATTTGGTGCTCAAAGTCAGCCACTAAATGAGAAGAACAATCATCCTTTTCCTCCTGATGTGCACAACAGCATCTGATCCAAACCATATCTGCATCTCTGATCATACAGAGAATATCCAAGGACCCACTTTAAGCTGCACAGCCACAAGAATATGAAATAAAACCACCTTTCACAGACTACACAGATCAAAATTTCTTTAAAACATGCATTCTGGTAAACATAATCTATTTTGGAACAAACTGGAGACATTAAAAACCTCAAATGTGAAGCTGAATGTATTTGTTTACCTCACATGATTCTCAGAAGGGAATTATACTGCCTGATTCACCACCTTGTTATTCCAGCTTCATGCCAGACTCATGGAAATCAGTCTCATTTCACTGGCATTAAACTAGAATACAAGAGTGATGAATCAGGTCTGCAGCTTTACCACAGAGCAATCATGAATTATTACAACAAGCACAAAAATCATCCTTCTCCTAAGCATTTTGTTCCAAATTTTTCATTCTCCCTCACTAAAATACATTATAAATATTAATATAGGACAAATTCTAAGTAAGTCCCATAACTCAAATATAGCTTCTCAAAATATATTTTGAAAGAGAATTAAAATTTAATTATTTTCTCCCTTCTTAAAAAAGGTCTAAGTTTTCTGCCTGTTGTCTTGGTGTTGCATTTCTGCCTGACTTTGTGCTCTTTCAGCTGCTGCCAGCTCTATAAGGCTTTATTCTGATACTGTCCTGGCTTTGAATGACCGGACATAAAATGGGTTTTGTGGAAAAACCTGTCATGAAAAAAATACTTCCCTTCAGAATTTTCATTTTCTGATAACACAAGAGGCCCTGTCCTGCTCCATGAGAGAGGGCCAGGTGAGCAAGGCTCAGGGAACAGACTTCCTGACATGAAGTCCTGAATCTATGATATGGGGACAGTCACACAGCTGGCAGGTCTTCCCAGAGAAGTAATCAAGCCAGGGAGAAACACACATGAAGTAAACATTCTGTTTGGACAACTAATGTAAAGACTGGCTCTAATTCACAATATGAACAATGGTAGCCTTGAAGATGTTTTCTTCCAGTTGCTTTCTAAGCAGCACAAACCTCTCTTTGGTGAAGGAAATGGAGACAGCTTCCAAAGAATGACTGACTAAATAGAATTAACCAGGGAGAGGTAAGTACTTTTTCATTCTTTTGATCTCTCAGATGAGACATTTTCTGGGCCAAACAGAAATCTCTTACTGAATTACCAGGAGTGACTGTGAGCTGAACTTTTCATGCAATTTACAGCTGACCAGTGTGGACACTCCTGGCATCAGAGCTGGGAGGAACCTCTGACAGGACCACAGGGTGTCACTGTGGGCAGAAGCTCTGGATCAGGGTTTGCCTCCACATTGCTTCAAAGCTCCCTAAAATTTACTCATTCCAAAAAGATACCACTTATTTAACAGCGAAGTACTTTCTGTTTGCAGCATGACAGAGTTAAGCTCAATCAGAAATCTGGGGTGACTGCTGTGCTCTGACCCTTGGCAAAGAGGAGTTCATCAGTGCCTGGTTCTGCTGAGTTTTAAGGGGAGCTGAGTGGTGCTGCAGGCAAAATGAGTCCCACAGGAGCTCAACACATGCTCAGTGCAAATCCTGCACCAGCAAAACAAAATGGGCGAAACGGAATGTTGGAGGGAAGTGAAAGACAATCATTTTACTGCTGACTTTATTAGGCCATAAGCAACAGCAAGTTTTGCCATTGACTTAAAAGTCAGTGTTTTATCCTATATATGTATACAGCATGAATTGATTAAAAAAAAAAAAGAAAAAAAAGGCAAAATACTTTCTCCTTTAATAAACTAGCTCTAGAGTTAGTGCAACTGGGAACGAAATTCAGCCATCCATAAACTGCCTCTTAGTCAAAACTCTTGCTCGTTATCTAAACTAAGTAGTAACAGTCATATCAATATTCACTACATCATTGAAGGCCCAGGTTAATACATTCAAGTAAGTAAAAAGAAATGAGACAAACGGAAGAAACTGCTGGGATTACTGATGTGAAGTTTAAAATCCTGGGTCTATTGTAAAAGTTGTTGGTAAACTCAGGTCTCAAAATGAGCAAAGTAAGACTTAAAAGATACATAATGACCTACATATGACCCTTTTATGCACAGTTGCTTAGAATGATTAAAATCTCCCATTTAGATTGAAATACACATTAGAAAAAAATCCCTTATTCTTGCAGCAAATAAATGTAAACCAGGATGATACTGATTTTCTGGCATGAACCAGAAGGGAAGGATGGACAGCCATCATTTCTGGGTGCCCCAGGCAGTGCTGGAGGGCCAAGCTACACTACAAGGAAACCTTAGGAAATTAATCTTTCCCAGAGATACAGAACAAGGCAAAGGACAAAGACTGCAAAGTAGACCTAAATCACAGTATGTTGTCTCAAAGTTGTCCAGCTGTGTAGAAGGAGAACTCCTCTCCTTGTGAGGTTACATTGACATAGGTTCTGTTCTGACACAGCAGACGTCAATAAAGATTGCATCTTTGCTGTATGGACCAAGGGCAGTTTCACACTCACAGCATGCTCTCACCTGGTCTGAAACCTGGCAGTGAAAGATGAGACTCACGTGAAGGAAATAAGAGAGCAGTGGAGGTAAAAAATGGTTTGAGAGGTTAGAGGAAGGCCAGAGCTGTCGAGAAGCTGCTAGCAAATACTCAGAGAAACAGGTTCAAAGAGCAGAAACGCAAGCCTGCAGTGAGTGTCCCCAAGTAAAGCAAACTGCCAGACTACTAAATTTTTGTTAATGAATGCTACTGTTTAACCAAATGCTCCCAACGCTCATGCTCAAAAAACTTCCCAAGCAGCTTGCAATTATTTTGTACATTGAATAAGTCATAACAATGTTATTAGTTTGTGGAAAGACTTAACGTGGTCATTAAGTACTTCCAAATACAGAAGGAAGACAAGTACCTCGAGCAGACAGCTACCCATGGTTGTGAGTCCATCAGTAACACTGCAGAGTATTAGTGAAGTGCTACTTTCCATCTGCTTGTTTGCTTTAGGTTCAGTCTGTGTTCAAACGACTGAAGAGGCTGAAGATCTAAATACAATACTGAGGCAAAGATCATGAAGTAAAATCCATGATTACCAGAAATACTAGCAAATCCCTGGATATACTTTTAAACCATTTTCTAATAACTTCACGTGCAGGAATCTGTTGTGATGGAAAATGGCTCAGAACTGACCTACCGATCGCAATCTTTGTATCAGTGTTACAGCTGCAAATGCCATCACTGTGAGTGGTTCCTTTCTCGGCTGGGAGCTGCAGGAATATTCTGAGCTCTAAAATAAAAACCAGCAGCAGCAGCCAAAACCGAAAAAAACCCAGCCAAATGTTTCTTAGCATGCTATAGCTCATAAAACCATTTTAAAAGTATCCTATCTGAACATTCTGGGAAGTGACATTTGCCATGGGAGAAGAAAACATACAAAACAATAAAATTTTTCCTTAGCCAGTGATTATTATTGCTGCCTTAGCAATTTCCTTCCTTTTGGAATAATACCTCAAGGATTTCAGTAAGAATGCTTTGTAAAGGTAGTCCTGGCCAGCTGCTTGTGGCTTGCTTGTGGTTAGAATGCACATGCAGAGAGCTCCTCACATATGTGTGTCATCTCACATGGGAATCAAGTCAGCCACTAATAATAGTTCTTCTTGAGGGTTAGGACCCTTTTTACAAAAAATATGCAAGTATCAGTTTTGTAAAGCCACTGCTGGGTTTTCCAAGCCTTCAAAGAGTCAGCAAAACCAGGTTCCACAATCTCATTCTTGCCTTCAGCACAACTAGGTGGGCTGCAACAGCCCAGGGCAATCATTGTTATCTCAGAATAAGTCAGCTGTAATTTCCAAAGGCATTTTTCAGAATTTCTACTAACCTTACTACATACTAGAGACAGAGAGGACCCTGGGTTTTGTTTTGTACGCCTCCATCTGTACTGTCACAATCAGAAACACCTTGCTGTGGCTCCTTTGGAATGAGCCACATGCTCCTCTGGGATATACTGTACACATTAAAGCCGAAGTCACACACCAGCACCAGCATTTCAGGAGGCTTGAAAGCACAGCTCAAAGCAGAAACAGACTGCTTGCTGCCTACTGTATTTCAAAAGCAGACAGGAAAAACCTAATGTTGGTGAGGATCAAAAAATCTTCCAGGCCACAACTCTTTAAAGGGAAAACTCTTTTTTCTTTCCTACCCCTGTTCCTCCCCCACTTTTTTGGTTCATCAGTACAATTCCATTCTAAACAGAAAAGGCTACAAACTAGCACTTAGTAATACAAACATGTTGATTTCAAACGGACTGGGCTTTTAGGTTAAATGGCTCCCTGATTCTGCAGCTGCCTTGCAGATCCTAATGTAACAGGGAAAAGGCAGAACAAGTGCTTCATCTCAGAGAAGCCACTCTGGTGGTGGCCAAGGGAAATGTAGGACAGGTTCATTCAAATCTTTGCTTTCTACCACTGCCTGAGAACGGCTGTGGCAGGGAACTTCAGAAAGACTTGAAGGGAATTGAGTGGTGGAGGCTCAGTGCAGAAATGTTTAGGTTATGGGATGTCCAGGTACCAGGATAAGCCATACTGTAGGGTGCAATAGGGCTCACTGCTGTATTGAACTTTCAATCTGCCCTGCTCACATTCATTTCCTGTGTGACTTTCTCTGCTTGTCTAATCAGAACGAAGGACACGGCCTCATGTGAAAAACACACCCTTTACCATGCACCTTCATCTGCTTAACACTGCTGACTCTGTCAGTGCAGTTTGGTTCCACAGGATGAATAATACCAAGACATCAATTCTCTGTGGGACACCTGCATGCTGGCTATCCCAGGGAAAACATGAACAAAGAAGGAGCATGTCACTGTGCTTCATTCTGCTACTCTGGCAGCCTCTTGATCCTCCAGTAAAGCCATCTGAGAAAAAATCTGAAGTGGTTTTAGATGCAGACACAGGAATAGTGTTTTGAAGGGCAGAAGGAGAAAACAGCTCTTTTCAATAGACATGAAGCTTAATTCTACCCCAGAACTGCTCTGCTTACTGTAAGAAGAGACTCGACTGGTCCATCTGATCTTGCTTCCACCAGCTGATGACACAGGCAGCTCAGACTCACAGGAAAGCAAAGCTAAGCTCTGCAGCTCCCTGCACCCTCACTGAGTTTCTGCAGCCTTATGTAGTTGGCAAAACCTTTCAGGACTGATATGTTCAATTTGTTTAGTCTCTGCTAGCTTTAGGTCCAGATTCATTAAATTCCCACTTTTGGTGTATTTTGAAGTGAAGTTTTAACTTCAGTGACACCATATAAAGAGTTAAATTTTGTCTCTAAAAGCTCAATAAATGGGCTACCTTGATTGATGCTTTAAGTGCAACCCCTTCCCAATATTCTGAACATAATGAGGTTAGTGCTAAAAGCTGGATTCTCTCTCATCTATCTGCATTATCTATTTATTCCACACACGTCACCATGGTAAATGAGTGCTGCATTAAGTACTAAATAGCAGAGGTCAGAAAAACCCTGTGTTGTACTCTTTTCCTCTCAGCAAGGCTGAAACATCTGTTAATGGATTTTAGTTTATTACCTGATATGAACTAAAAAATATATTGAAAATACCAGTATTAGCACATTATTGAAGTTTGATTTAAACATAAAACAAACTATCTTGAAATTCGTATTTTAAAAATTTTGTCTTATAACATTTAAATGGACTTAATTTCAAATATTCTCTGAATTTTTTTACCATTTAACACCCCTCCCCAAATAGAAACATAATCTCTGCCATGAGCTAAGCTAGACATGTTTTGATCCAAATTCTTGTTTTTAAATGCCATCAGCACCCCAAATTGTGTGCTCATGCACCTATATTTAATAGAGCTTAAGTATTTTGACTATAAGAAGTAATTACACCTAGGCAGTCCATTTTTTATCTAGAAAACACACCATCTATTCCGAATTCTCAGCAAAACAAACTATGTGAGGTGCGTAAGTATTTGGCACAGTGCAAATCTGCTAAGAGCTCCTCTGGCAAAACACGAAGCCTTATGAATGCAATAAAGTTAGAGTCTGCCCAGCTAACTCCCTCACCAGGCCAGGCAGCCATGGCCACTGCTACTCCCTGCCCACGGCACGGCTCTGTCATGCTGTATACACGGAGGTGATAACAAATGCAAACATTCCAGAAGCTTATCAGCCCTGACGCTGAATGATCAAGCAGCTGGAGAGCTGTAATGTGAAGCCATGTATATTAAAAATGATTTGCAAATAATCTCCTGGGGTGGAAGAAGGCTGTTTCTATGGTGCTTTTGTATAAGGAACAAGGAAAACAGATGAAGAGTACAAGGTTCAGCCTCTAAAAATACCGCATTCACTTTCAGATGGTTCCACGGACATTGACCCTTCCAACGCAAAACCAATGGGAGGCAGGGAGCAGGAGGAACAAGTGAAGTCACAGCACACATTAGGAGTTTAGCTGAATTGGTAAATAAAAAAGTATTTCAGTTCACCTTGTGTATTCAAGGCTGGAACAAGAGTAATGGATTAAGGCAATTTTACCCATACTGGGAGCAAGTAAAACTTTTGGGGTTTTGGCTTCATGTCCTCTCAGCTGCACCACTTCTCTGATGTAGGCACAAATCTGAGTCCTGGCTGTGAATATCCAACCTCTATTTCCATCCTCCAGAGCTTTCTCAGGCAGTGTTTGCACCCTGGACTGCCCCATCTCATGGAGGGTTGGTAGGCTCTGGTGAATGGGCATTTGACTAAATTTACTCACTTCAGCCAACTAGGAGAAGCAAGTTCATATGGGTCATGAAAAATGTACCTGTGAAGTCAATCAGTAAACACTGAAAATAAAAGGAGCATGGATAAAAATAAACACGAAAAATTCAGTAAAATAAGTGAATTTTGATCAGATCATGAATAACAGCCTTTTGTTTTGACTGTCTCTGAGTAGCTGTCAGACTCTTCACTGTTTACTGGCTACAGAGACAGTCCAGACTCTATTTGGGCTCTATATGAAACAGTACCTGTTTCCTACTGTTTCACACTACGTGGTTTACACAATTATTAAAATATTCACAGGGAATGTTTCTATTTGTGAATTGCTGTGTTCATGACCTCAAAGATAGTGAAAATACAGCTGGCTGCTTTGGTGGTAACCCTCAGTTTAGGCACAGCACTGCTCACTGTGTCCCAGCCAGCTCAGGCCTTGTCCTCCAGCCTGCTGTCCTTACTGCACTGCAGGGAGCATGACAGCTCTTTTGACAAGTGAAATATAAAATCCTCATCCTCTCATGAAAATGGAGCATCTTCATGAAATGGAACATTTTCATGGATGATGCAAAAACCCACCTTTTTTTAAAAAAAAAAATCATTGTTTCTTTTTGGAGCCTGTGAGCCATTCTTTCTGGGCTGCATAAACACCAGCTCAAGCACAGGTTCTTGACTTTTTTTTTTCTTTTTTTCTTTTAAGCCCTTGAGCTTTCCTTTTAGTTTTCATGGAGTCTGTATTCACACTGCATATGTGTGAGGAACTTTTGCTGTGCCTTGTTGCAGGGAATTCTGTGGGCCTGAACTGCAGAATAAATTCAGAGTAAGCCAAATGAAAGAGCACGTGAACACACTGTATATAGGTAAGAAAAAGGGATGCTGCTTGCCACCAAACATTTGCAGTCACACATCAGCCTGCAAACAGCAGGATAGTTTCAAGCACAGACATTTTCATCTCTGTTCTGGAACCCCTATCACCTGTCAGGTCTTATGCAATGTTTGCTTTATATATTTCATTGTTTCGCAGTGTCAGATAGTCCTTTCCAGCACAGGCTGAAAGAACACGAAGGCCCTCACTGCCCTGACAAGAAGTGCCTGATCTCTGAACACCCTGGTGCTGTTGGTAACGTACACTGGGCTACGCCAGTCCTCTGGTGTGAGGGGACATGAATGTTTTTCACTGCTTATTGAAATACCTCCACAGGCTCCTGGACTGATATAAAAAGAGACAGAATACTTACATGACGTATATATTTAGCATATAGAAAGACCAGCTAGCTTGGCAAAATAAATACAGCTAATGACAGTTTTTATTCACGTACTGCTTTTCTGAATGCTCTATTACCACGTTAGAAGCCTAAATTCACAATTGAAAACAGCTGCTATTTGGCTTACTCACTCTCTAGTTCTTGGACTAAAGTAAGCAGTATGTCCTACCAGAATCTCAATCTTTTGAAAAACATATCGGTTTGCATGAACTCTGAGACCAAGAGTTTTCTGCTGAGATTTTTCCCTGAGAAAGTATAGTGGAACTGCTTGACAATGCCCAGAAACACCAGCCTCCTACAAAATAGGTTTTTTTTTTATCTCAGTTTATTTTGTCTTGGAAGAAAAAACCAAATGTGATCATTAGATCTAAAACCAATCATATTCATTCACCTAGATGCATGATCCAACTAATATTAGCCACAAACATTAACGCTGGGCAAAGCAACTCACATTAATCCCATCAAGAATGTGGTGCTGGTACAGTTTGCATCAGCAGAAAAGCATATCTGTCCGTGGTAATGAGATTTATTGTGCAGGGAAAGTCCCTGAGTGCCTAAAACCAATTTAGCATAAAAACCTCAACTCCTTTGGGTTGTCATGGAGTTGACAAAGGTGTAAGGACAGATTTTCCTGCCACCACCTTCCTGGCTGTGTTGTTTGCTGCTGCACTAAATACCAAGACTGCCCATGAGGCACCTCAGCAGAGCTCTGGGGAAGCGACAGTAAGCCAAAAGGCATGGATCCTTTGTGGATAACCAAAAATCAGCTAGGAATGAGAAAGCAAAACTGCTAATGCCCGAACACAAGCTGCAAGCAGCTTCCTTGTCTGGAGACAGGTACAGATATTGCTTTCCTTCAAGTTATGATTTCCAGCATTCAGATATACTGTGTTACACTGGGAAGATATGCTTTATATTGCTTTTGCAGTGATAATATACCCTTCCTGCTTTGAAGTGAGATTTGCAAAGCACGAAAAGGCAGCTCTATTTCCAAACGCTGAGTAACATTTACATTACAAGCAAGGAAGTCAAAACAGGCAACAAAGAAGAAAGGGGAGTTGGAAACAGCAAATACATAGAAAATTTAGATACGCAGAAGTTTATCCTAATGTTTACCCATATTCTAATGCTTCAAGAAGACCGAACACTTTGACATAAGTTGAAGAGCCTTTGCCAGCCAGACTGTTTGATGTTGTGTTGGCTCTGTGACAAAGCCAGTCTGTACAGGAACGCTGGCATTGTTTTCTGATCAAAGCAAGCCCTAATGGTATTAAACCTGAGTTGTGGTCTGACGTGCTTTCTTCCCTCAGCTATCAGTTCTCTACTTTGCTACCAGCTTTTTCTTGAGCTGTTGCATTATGATATTCCACTAGTTTAAAGCATGCTCAGAGTTTTATTTCAGCTAATAAGAATTGATATTCCTATATTTTTTGCTATGCTGGGTAAGGAGACAGAAGGTTGTGTGTACACAGAAAAGGTTGTTTGTGATGGTGATACTCAGTTTCTATTGACTCCAAGAATATTGCAAGGGAAAAAGGAAGCAGGAGAGCTTTAAAAATTTTTGGATTAAACTTTTGCGTAGTGTAATAGTTAACTATGTCTTTAAAATGAAGCATGTGCTTACGTTCCTTTTATAAAAGGCAGACACAGAGCAACTGTGGCTATAGCAGGATGCCAGTGGGTTACCCCAGTAACCCATGAACCACCCTCACAGGATGAGATGCTGCCCATTTGTGTAGTTCTGCCACTTTATACTTGTCTTTGCCTTCACAGAGAGTAAAAGGGTCTTATAATTTCAAGTAAAATTAAACTGATTTGATATTACAAAATCAAACATCAGATGCTCAGAAAGTATAGCTCCATTGATGGCAACCAAAGCACAATATATTTAACAACTTCATAACTCAAGTCTCAGTTTGCTAGTGCTAGTTTCTCTGCTCAGATGTGACGTAACCCATCCAAGAGCACTTTACAGAGAACTTACAGATAGAGTTAAGGGTTTATACATTGCTATGTTGCTTCACAAGCTCTTATTGACCACTGCAATCACTGTTGCTGCTGCAATTCAAATTTCTCTTTTGTTGACCGTGATTGCACTGATATATGATGCCAACCCAAGTGAACATGAGGAAATGTGACAGTCAATGATGCTACAGGCTGGATATGAGCTCCTGTAGCCACATTTATCACCTGCCTTTAAATCATTCAGTGCGGTCTAAGACTGTCTCCTTGGAAGCAAGGAAGTCAAGCAGACTCTTCTAACAGTTTTTGAGTAGCTGTCATTGGTTTAAAATGACTCAGGCTTAGCAGATATTCCATCTTCACTTTATAGCACAATTGACCTGACCTAAATATGTGAAGACATATCCCTATCAAAGCTGTAACAGGCATCAGGGATGGATGAGAAGACTTAGTAGAAAACAACTTTTAGATCTTTTTACAGAACTCAAGCTGAATTTATTATGAAGTTCTGAAGTGTCCAAACACATTTTATTGCCTTCTGGTTTCCAGATGGGTCTGCATCCAGAACACCAGAATACCACAAAAATGCAACTTTTTTTTCCCTGCTGCAATCAGAACCAGCTGTAACAGGAGGCTATAGAAAAATCTGATTCTTAGAGTATGCCTGCCTCTGTTTTTTGAAAAAAAGAGAAGTTTAGATAATTTGAGTAAACTTTGCAGGGGCATCCAAACATTTAGAATTGCATTAGGACACACATTTAAAACTCTTGGAAGCACATTCTTCACTAGATCCTTGCTCCTAATAAAGGAAGTGGAATACTCCAGTGGGTAAAATTCAAGAGACAGGACTCTCATTTAGCCCAGCTCTAATAAAAAAGGGTGGCTTTGACAGTATCACTGGAATTCTCTGCTGCTCAGTTTCCCCGTTGATCTAGGGAGTCACACTTCTGAAGCAGTTTGTTGGAGTGTCAAGTTAGCACCCTTACTATTATTTTAGCCAAATAATAAATTCATCAATATTAATTCCCAGTATCTAGAAAGAAAAAATAATATCTAAATAAACAAATCTAAATAAGTGCAGACAAATACTAACTCATGGGCTTATATGGAAGTTGGCTGAAACTTGCAGCAATCCTGACTCATAATAAAAATGATTTATTTAAAGACTTATTATGAACATTGCAGGAAAGGTGATAACAGACATGCACCACTTTGTTTACAGTAAAATTTCCTGTAAATTAAAGAGTTCTTATTCTTTGTTTGGTTTTGATTTGGTATTGTACCAAGTATCTGTTTATAAAAGGAAATATGACGGTACAAAGCGTACGAAGTGAATTGCAAAAGGGATTAACAGTCAAGGTGAATTTGCTTTAAATTAAGTCCCAGCAACACAGACAGTGTAGATCCCATTGTTATCCCATATAGGTAAAGAAGGTCAGTCCAAGGCAGATCTTTCACGCACCGTATTTGAGACCCGAACTACCTGAAATTCAGGACAGAAAGCTACCCTCCAAAAAGATTTTTAAAACAGATTCAGGTGACTAAGAGATATGGCAGGAAAAAAAATGTTGCAGAGCACAACAAAGGAAAAGTCTAATATAAAGTAGGCACTGTGTTCCAAGGGATTAAGTGTTGAGAATTTTCCCCTTTTTGTGGAGTTTTTTGTTTATAACACTCCCTAAACAGCTTATTAAAGAATCTTTCTGAAGTCATATTTATATGACAAAGTATGTTGCAACATCAAGTCATCCCATCTCACAGAAGATCTTCTGTGGGGACTCTGAGATGAAGATAATGTATTCATAGTTGAAAAGGAATAATGAAAATACACATTATAAGTTTATCAGAAAACTAGAAGATAATCTGTTTTGTAGAAGCAACTCCTTGGGTTGAATTAGGCCTGGAGCCAGCCTGATATCTCTAGAGGTCGGACTTCATGGGTCTCCAAAGTCTCCACCCAGGGAAAGAAAATGTTTGTGGATGGAAGCACTGAATCTGGGTCGTATTAATTCTCCTTCTACATATAACCAAGATTTACATGGAGGATAAAATCATGAGATTAGTGACATTATCTGAAAGCTAGGAATTACCTGTGTTCATGGGATTTACTCCAAACAGCCCCAAGATCCGTTATTTGATATTTAGAGCTACAAAGTTAATGCTGGATTTTTAAAATCATGTACTTAATCAAACCAGTTTGCAGGCAGTCCTGTGTATACAAGTTCAGTGGTTTAGGAGGTATGCTGGCCCTTACCTGGGGGCATGTGCTCATTCATGATGACGAGTGATGCTGGCGTAGGCCTTCTTTTCCTGATCTGCAACAGATATAAACCAAGGAGAGTCATTAGGGCCCATCAATTGCCACACACACAAAACAAAGCCAAAAATCCGTCTGGTGTCCTCCTCAGCACAGACCAGGCGAAGCTAAAAAGGAAACTATTTAAAGAACAGCAGCACTTCACTGTCTTACTGACAGCTTGTCTGGTCTGACAGCAATCAGGGTCATGCTGCTGCTTGTTCAGGGAGAACAAAGGCACGGGGAGAGCTGTCCAAAATACCTTTAGGATTTGTAATCATCTTGACTTAAGTTTTTGGATATGTATTGCTGAAAAATATCAGCCACATCTTAAAATACTGACATTTATCTTTGCATCCGGAAGATGATTGCAGTAGTTTGTGAGCTTGTATGTGCAAATACCTAGTACTGCCATAGCATTCACAAGTAATGATTAATAATATTTTGCAAGTGCATTTCAGAATTTTGCAGGCATGCCTTCCAATAAACTTATATTTCTAAACTGTGGTCAGAGGTGTTACTACTGTTCTTTAACTAAAAATACTCCAGTATTTAAGACTTTAAAGAGTGTTTCCAATACAGCAGATTTTACATACCAATATAGAGTCCTGAATTGTACACAATTCGTCAGAGTTTATCTGGGTGACTACTTTTGTTCCATTAACAGTGGCTGAACTGCACGGTATTGGAATACCCTCCTATAAAGCACACATTTGCATTGAAAGCTTTGTGTTGCTTCACTAAAGCCTCCAGGCTTGATATTCTATTGAATTTAAGAGAGGGACCAGGAGCATTTAAGCTAGAAACCATTCCGACACAAAACCTCAATGTCAGTGCGTTTGTTCTTTTTTATTTGCTGAGCCAACATCTGTATTTAGCTGGGTTCAAATTTTGCTTTCAGAGGTGTAAATGGAAAATTACATCATCAGGGTTAATGGGTTTATTCCAGATTAGTGTAACTGTAGCTGACTGTAGAATTTACTATTTTAATTTCATCACACACCCACAGTGAAACTGTATAGCACTTGGAATCAAACTCACAACACAAAAAAAAAGGACTGCCCATAAATACTGGGCAGAAAATAGGCTACAGCATTTCAAAAGCCATGGGAATTCCAGGAAATCCTAATCCTATGGTTCTCACAGATTTCAGAAAAATACTAGAACACATTCTGCTTGAATTCATTGCAGAATTATTCTGTAAGGTATGGACATCTCGCAGCTCAGAAGTGCCTATGGACAAAATGAGGACCCGCAACAATTCTTTTCTGAACCCTTCTAATGTTTCGCATTCAATGGTCACTCACAACTCCTCGTTTTCTGGCAAAAGTGTCTGCCTTTTAAGAGACACTACATCAGAATATTCAGGAAACCAAATACCTGTCCTAAAAGTGTAAATAATTTCAGAGCGAATGGTACGGAACTGTCAAGGTTATAATATTCCCCTGGTATCATCTAAAATCAGACATACCCAAATAGAAGCAAATGTTCAGAAGGACTTGTACAGACAGAAATATACTGGGTCACCTAATTAAGATTTATCCAGTTTTCTCACAAGACTCCCTATGACCTTTTTTTAGGCACATCTACACATATCTTGACACAGTAATAGGTATCTTTTCCTCCTTAGATGTCTGTACTGATATATATATATCAGTACAATATATGTATATATTATTATGTGTATCTTTTGGGAGTGAGTTAAAACCTGAAACAGCACGCACATTATTCCAACGAGAACAGAAGTAAGGCATATTTCCATATGTATATATTTTTCAGGCATGTAAAACACTGAAAAAATGACTTAAAGACTGTATAAAATAATGAGAAATTCAGGAAGTAACTGAAGTGATGACTATTGTGCAAAACATTAATTGTATTTTCTCATGTTAAAAAGAATAGTAAATACAACGTCTTCTTCCCAGTATTTCTGTTAAGTACCTATTATCAGCTTCGTGTTTTGCTTTACATATATATAATATACTTGATTTGTTGAGAATGTATTCATTGAGTGTATTCATGTGAAGTGTAAGCATCAGGGTAGAAGTGCAGTTACAGAAAAGGCACAACAAATACATGCTAATAAATGTACCCAAGGTAAAGAAGCCTTTATTCTGGCTGGAGGACATATCCTTCTCCCTCTTTATGTATATCCAACATTGCTATAAGTTCCAGAGTATTTAATCTACAGTTTCACTGATATAAACTATAAAAGCCTTTAGGCCACAAGTATCACTTGTTCTCACCCACATCTTGCCCCATTTCTACCCCGTTCCCTCAAAACGGTGAAGGAAACTCATCTTCCTTACCTGCTCAGCTGCCTCGGGATCTATTTGGCTCTGGAACAGGGGCACAGCAAACTGTATTTTTTTGGGGCTGTTGGGCTCCATCGTGGTGCTGAGCTGAGTCAGATGAGAGAAGAGCCTGGAGCTTGAGCCTGGGTCTGTGCCTCTGCCCCGGCGCCGTCCCCACAGCCAGGCTGAGAGCTCCGCAGGAACAGCTGTAACTCCCGACTTAGCACGGGAATCTGCGTGAGCCGAGCAACTCCCTTATTCCACATCCACAGAGATGCCACTGGCTTGGCTATTTTCTTTTTTTTTCCCCTCTCCCCTCTCTTCAGCAGCCCTTCAGATCCTCTCAGCAGAAAGCTGAAAGGAACAATAAGCTAATTGTGTACCAGCTCACTTCTACATATGCCAAGCATTCACTCAGAAGCTAATTGAAAATGCAATACTAGCGTTGCATGGCCTGGAGCCTTGGGATTTGAAAAAGAGGATCTCTCCACCGTATATTACTAGCTGGCTGCTCAGAAGTGCAATGCAAGCTCCCTCTGAGTATTGCTGATGGGCTCTTAATTATTGATGAACACAAATCAGGAAGTTTTCAGATTTTGGGGGTGGAGGTAGCAGGAGGGGTGGACGCAATAATTTGATCTCCGTTACACTGTGCCAGAACTGCTCTTCTCTTTTCACATATCAATTCCCTTTGCTCTCTCAAATATTTTTTAAAACTTACAGTTTTAGACTCTCCTAAATCTTACAGGAAGATTTTTGATGATGATCCTACAGAGTTGCCCACAATTTCATGAAGCTTCTCTGGTGGGTTTGCACCTTAGGCCTGGTTTGCAGATTTAGACTGTGATTTGTTTTGGTGGGCTCCATTTCACGTGACTCCAGATACTGAGAACAGCCACATTTGAGCCAGCTCTCCTGGCTCCCTCATGCTAAGCACATCAACGGGCATCTCCTTCTATCCTAGTTAAGTGGGATATGGTGTTTACTCAAGATTACGTCTTCTCTCCATTACCTCTAGAAGAAGGAAAGATGATTCAGACTAGTTAAATCACTTTTGGATGACTAAAATTCAGAGGCTAAATCCTACTTAAGGGTACAAAATCTGTGCCTCATTCCAAGACCAGGAAAATAATTTGGTCAATCATATCAATAGTACTACTTTGTGAATATAACTGATTTTCACTTGTCATTTCACGTTAATTCAAAAGAAGTGTGTGAAACAATACCCGGCAACCACTGACTTAATCTACCTCTTTGCAAAACTCAGAGGAATTTGAAAACGTTCTTTGTTCAGGCCACTGAGAGCACTAAGGATTTTCACAGTTCACCGCAAGCTCCTTGAGTCACTGAGCACTTTCCCACCTGTGCTGGGGAGGAGGTGGGGAAGGAGCGAGGGTTGCGGGTGAGAACAATGCACTGGCCCTACACACAGAGCAAACCAGCAAGTCAGACACTAAATACTTGTTTGGCTTTGATTTTTACAAATTAAAACTGTGACACACTATTGGAACACCAGGCTGTTTCCAAACAGAGGCAAGCATGCAAGCTACCTGGTTTATGAAGGATGTGATAAAGCTCAGGAGGTGAGGATACACTAAAAGTTAAGGATCCAGTTGGCTCAATGATCAAAAATAGCTCTCAGTGAGGGCCAAAATTCGCCTCCTCATCCAAATCAAAGTTACTGTGAACCATAGTGGTTTCCAGATGACAACTAGTAGCTGGCGACTTTCCTGTTCGATTTCTTGTGATAGTTTAGGTGGCATTAACTTACACTTTTGAATCACAGAAGAGTCTTCTTGGTGGGGGCCTTCTGGAGATACTTGGTCCCATGGCTGCTCGAAGCAGGGCCTGAGATCAGGTTATTCTGGGCCCTCTGAGTCCTGAATGTTTTCAGTGCTTAAGTGAAATGCTTAGTTTCATTTACCACAACAAATGAAAGAGATGCACAGAACACTGATATTCAGTGTTTCATATCACCATTTTTAAGCCTTCACTACTCCTACAAAGACAAAACATAATTTGCTTTATAGACTTCCACAATTAGAACCAGAGTGCAATTGCAGCAGTTGTGCTCGCACAACAAAGTCTAAGGCACTAAAGTAAGAGAGGCACACACTGCTTTCACTAGGACAATTAGAGAGCTGTTTCCAGGACAGTCTAATTATCCAGTTTCACAAGTCCTTCATGCACAGATGTGCCATTATCTTCAATGACAGCTTCAGACATACCAGGGGTATATATACATCCACAAACACAGGGTTACACCCAGGGGAGGACATACACAGGGATCTGAAGTTGTGGCTTTCCTCTTGAATTTTCATACTTGAAAGAAAATAATGTTTGTTTCTGCAGTCCCAGATAATGTGAGAACAACGTTTTCCAGATGAGTTGCTACCATATATATTAATAAATGGTATATTTTAAATGTCAAGTTTCTCTAGAAAAAACCTGTTTGCCATAAAATATCTATTCGAGCTGTCTATGAAACTTCATGTATTATATTGTACTATTTCAATTCTAGAATATGTTACTGATTATAGAGGCTATAATTACCATTGCAAAGGCTTAAAATTTCTTATGTTAATGAAAAAGTAATTTGAAAACCCATATTCAGATAATAAAAATTTATTGAAATATTAAATGCTCAAAGGATTATAACTGTGTGTTTCAGCTTTACATTGTTGGACATTGCTATCCAAAGGAATCGTGTCTCAAATGCATTTTTATCAATAAGATATATAAGAAAAAAGCTCAACAACCTTACAAAAAACCCAAGCCAACCAAACAACTTTTTGGCAGCTTCTGAAGGAAGTCAGACAACAGGACAGAACAGGACAGAACAAAACACAAGGACAAATCCTTAATGGGGCAGCTAGGCCTGGGAGAGAGGTGCCCCAACGATGTGATGTGGAAATATTTGCCTCCTGCAGCTTTTCTCCCTATGCCTATTTGGAGTTGGCTGCCTAACAATCTCCACATGCACTAATACAATAACGGTATTTTTTAAATAGTATAAGAGGCATACTGAGAGAGCACTCAGATATAGCATTTCAGGATTCCTACCTTGGCTCCCTCTTACACCAATTTGCAGCATTAGAAGTCTCCAGGCAAAGTGCGCTGGCATTTCCTATAGACTGCATCATAGTCTGGGAAAGAGCTGAAACACATTTAAGTACTGACACATCCTTATAGTCATCTTCTGTTTTTAGTGCACTCCCCATAATTTCAGTTTCAGATGCCTTCATGATTCAGCTAAAACTATAACGGAATTAAAAATAATAACAACTGTCCAAGATCTTTCCTTCCTATGTCATGCGCTATGTTCTGGTATGAAGCACTGCCTTTTGAAATATCCTGCTGGAGGGATGAGCTATGGAAGCACTCACGGCATAGCTCCTGCTTGAGCTGTTTCCCCTGGTGTCTTAGGAAAGGTTTATGTCTTATTTCCAGCCAAAGACAAGGCTTCTGGGATAGCAGTTCAAGGGTGTCTGCTCTCCACTCTCTTTACACAATTTTTGTTGTGGCTGTGATCTGCCTCAGCTCCTCTGGTGTGGTCAGAGACTACTGCAGCATCACTCTTGAGAGGAGAGGAGAGCTGGAGTTCATTGTAAAACAAACCTGCTTAAGGCTTTGGCTCCTAAATTCACCGGTGCAGAGGCAGAGGAGCACTAAGTTACAGTACCCTGATCCAACAGGCTGCCTTTGCAGAGCAAGGGCTCAGCTTGGAAGTGGCAATTCTTCCAGCATATCTCTTAGACACAACTTTAATCCCCATTGTAGCCACTGATATGTGAGTGATTTAACAAAGATATGTTGATCTGTGCTTTCCTTGGGCTCTCCAGCTGATGACCCCTCTCCTCACAGCAACATGTCCTCAGCAAAATGCTGGGCAGCCCTGGCAGCATCAGAGGGAGAAACACTGCAGAGCACGTTGGCTTTCTGCTACAGCCAAAAAGGGCCTCAGTGGGCCCCTTCCTTCTGCCTCTTTCTAACAAACTGACAAACAGCTTCTTCCTTGCCTTTGCCCAGACAGGGGCATCAGCTTCACAGCTCTTGGTATCGGCCGTGATCAGAAAGAGAGGGATAAAGCGTGAACTGGACATGGTCTTTGCTGTGCACACCATACCTGTTCATGGGCAGGTTTTCCTCCTGGGGCTCTGTGCTGTGCCTCGCTCACAGGTGCTAAAATCAGATGGAAGCCTTCCAAGAATAAAAAATTATATATTCAAAATGACACTGAAATTTTCCTTTCAAAACAGCATTGCAAACAGGGTGACTCCCACCGAGCTGCTGGAAACACAGTCTGCTATTTATATATAGAAAATGCAAAGAATTTAAAATCTGCAAGGGTGGGAGAATGCAGAGCAGATCTCCTCTGTCTCATGAGTACCAAGTGCTGCCACAGACAGGTCAAGGAGAAGAACAGAAAGTCTTTCTGAGCAGTGACAGAGTCAGTGTGACATTCAGTGAGAGCTGCTGGCCTGGGAACAACCTAACCCAAATTTCCATCGCCGGTTCTCATCCATAGAATAGCAAGTTTGGACTTGTTTATGTACTAACTATATGTGGATACATAAAGCCTAGATAAGTAAAAAGATAAAGCTATTTCTATTTATAGAAGCTCTTTAGTTCAGATAATCATTCCTCAGCAGTACAGTTTTAATCGGAATCAGTTTAAAGTTAATTTATCTGAGCACACAAGAACTTACAGTCTATTCCAGTCTTCCCCTGAAACTCACAGCTCTCCACACTTTGAAGTAATGTACAAACATTTACTGCTAGATCCTCTCCACTACCATCAATAGAATACACTCATCCAAAACATAGGAAATGATCTGGATTAATGGGACATGACCTGACTAGACAGTCAAAAGATTCTTGCCTAATATGGACTGTAGTTCAACAGTGCAGAAACCAAAACTCTGGTACTGGTTTTAGGAGGGTATTTCAGCAGGAGGAGATGCTACAATTTGCTTCCTTACCAAGAATAGGGTAAATCTAATGCACCTTTCAATAAACAGAACTGTGTAGTGTATATAGGTTTTGGAATAAAATTGTATTTTGTTATTTCCATATTAAATCTTTAATGAAAAAGTTGACTGACTATACCACTGAATTAAACAACCGAAATATAAAATTGAATTGTTACCGTAGATTTTTTTTGAACAAAAATTAAAATATAGAACACATAGAAGATAATGAACTTCCACAGTTTCAGAGTCTGAGTTAGAAAACTCCTGTGCAAACACACATTCCCAGGCAGAAAACAGAAAGTCACCAATTAGTTATAAAAGCTCAGTATGCCAATTTCAGAACATGTTTTTAAAATTCTCATTTTTGAATTGGAGACTCTCCAGATGTCCCTTCTTTCTTGCCTCCTCCTCCCCCTCTGAGAACATGCTAGACTGAAAGAAGCCACAGCAATCCTCAAGGCGCTGCCTGCAGCGTCTGCAAGCGAGGGACTGAGCCAGCTGGACACGCCTGGAGGCACACCTGGAGGACAGGATCTGGGGTTTGGTGACCTGGGCAAGGTGGCTGGGGCACAATTGTTTGCTATTTCCTAGGCAGGCATTGGGAGTAGCAGGAATGGGGCTGCTCCACGAGTAGGGACAAGCTAGGAGCCAAGGGCTATCTCAGCTTACAGATTGCACAGCAAGCAGAACAGCTGCTCACTCATTGAGGCAATTCTGGCTTTTCATCGTGCTGCTCTCTCATCACTACCATTTCATTACTTAACTGCTGTACAGGATTTCTCCTTTTACCCTGACCAAAAAAGAAAAAGATTTTTCTGTATGTATTCACCATCATTCAGCAAGCATCTATGCAGAATTACATAATATACAAGCTATAAGGCGTTATAAGTGATTTTCCTTTTTTTAAAATTGTCTTGCCTTCTATTGTTAGAACTTTTATAACAATACTATGCATTTTTATTCTCTGTCATGAATATGAAAGATTACCATCACATCTAAAATCACATATGAAAAATCAAATGCTTTATGCCAAGTTAATGAGTTTTGTTTTTCCTGAAAATCAAATAATGTATCATTTTTAAATTATCATGCTAATTCAGAAGAAAGTGTTGCATTGGACTGAAGTCATCTAACCTCCAATTATTCTATTTTATGGCATCATCCAAGCTTCAGAGTTTTGGCTTTGTTTCCTATTGAAAAAAAATCCTCCAAAAAAAATTTTCCCAGTAGTTTAGGTTTTGTTTTACAATACTAGTCATGAGTTTTTTTGTTTTACACTGCTAGTCATGAATTACTTCAGTTTTCAAGTCGGGCTCTTGTTCCCTCTCCCCTAATCAGAATCTTGTGGCGAGTTTTATTGAAACAGGCGAATATATTGTGTGTTATAACAGAATGTAGACGTTCTGAGCCATGCTGTATTTCCAGAGTCAGCTATTTGCCCAGCAGGACCCCAAACCGCAGGGCAGTAGGAACGCTGCCCCTCCACGCCCAGCAGAGCAGTTCTCAGTGGCTGGACTGCCTCAGCAACGCTCCACGCTGGCACTTCAAAGGACACGGCAGCCAGAGCAAACCAATGCTGAGGAAATGCTCAGCAGGGAACATCTTGGGCATCACTTGCCTACTAAAGGCAGGCTGCAAAGGGCCTGCACCCCAGTGTTTTAGAAAAAGCAGGAGATACAAGGCAGCCTTCCCCCTGTGGAGGCCACGGTCAGCAAAAGTACCTGAAAGAGCTTCAGGGGATTATCAGTTCTTTTGGCAGAGGCAGGTCCACTTTGAGTTCTGTCTCCAGACAGCATTGCAGACACTGCCAGCAGGAGCCTCTCCTCCTTCCTGCAGCTGGCTCCAGGGCCATGCTCAGTCCTTCCCTTTCCAGCTCTCAGACACGGTGCTGTGGGTAAGCTGCAGCTGTGCCTCACAGGCATCACAGCACTAACCCAAATGGTGTGGGGGCTGCTCCCACCTTTCCAGCTATCGCCTCCAGCTGCTGAATGCTGAGATGCCTCCACATTTCAGCAGAGGTAATTTTTGTAGCTTTTCACTATGATAGTGGGGGCTAGAAAAATACTTATTCACTTTAAAAAAAAAAGCAATCAGAACTCTCCACTCCAAGGCCCACAAACCTCTGATCTGAGCTGTGCCGCAGGCATGTATTGCTCTGCAGCAGGCTAAAGACCAGTCTGTCTTTATACTAACAGGCATGTTGCTGTAACATACTCAGCAAGCTGTTAGGGTTTCAGAAATACAGCCCTTGACTTCATATTAGAATCACAGAATCATAGAACCCACCAATTTGATGTGGCACCATTCACCACCACTCTGTGGGCCCAGCCATCCAGCCAGTTTTTAATTGAGAAAATAGTGCACCTGTCCAAGCTGTGGGCTGCCAGCTTCTTCAGGAGAATGCTGTAGGACAGTATCAAAGGCTGACTATATCCACAGTCTTCCCCTCATCCACCTAGGTGGGCTACCTGGTCATAAAAGAATCACACTGGCTAAGCAGGACCTACCTTTCCTAAATCCATGCTGGCTGGGCTTGATCCTTTGGTTGCCCTCTATGTGTCAGGAGACTGAACTCAAGACAATCTGATCCATAACCTTCTCTGGCACTGAGGTCAAGCTGACAGGCCTCTAGTTCCCAGGGTTCTCCTTCCAATACTTCTTGTAGGTGGGTGTCACATCGGGCCGTCTCCAGCTGGGACTTTTCCATTTAACCAGGACTGATAACAAATGATGGAGAATGGCTTGGCAAGCTTTTCCATCAGCTGCCTCAGTACCCTCAAGTGAATCCCTTCCGGCCCCACAGACTTGTGAGTGTTTAAATGGCACAACAGGGCACTAAATACTTCCTCCTGGACTGCACAGGGCCTATTCTGCTCCTCGTCCCTGTCTACCAGCTCAGGGGCTGGCTAGCCAGAGGATAACTGCTCTGTCTGTTAAAGACTGAGAGAAAGAAGGCATTAAGTACCTCAGCCTTTTCTTCATCCTTGGCAACAATTTTACCCCACATGTCCAATAAATGGTGAAGCTTTTCCTCATTCTGCCTCTTGTTGTTAATGTACTTATAGAAACACTTTTTATTATCTTTCACAGCAGTGGCCAGATTGAGTTCTAGCTGAGCTTTTGCCTTATAATTTGTTTTCTACATGACCTAACGACATCCTTGTGCTCTTCCTGAGTTGCCTGCTCCTTCTTCCAGTTTCTGTTTTGTCCTGAGTTCCAGTGACAACTCCCTGTTCAGCCAGGCCAGTCTTCTTCCCCACCAGCTCTTCTTTCAGCACATGGGGATGGCCTGCTCCTGCACCTTTAAGGTGTCCTTCTTAAAGTATGTCCAGCCGTGCTGGACCCCTTAGTTATTAAGGACTGTTTCCCAAGGACCTCTCTGAACCAGTGTCCTGAACAGGCCGAAGTCTTCCCTCTGGAAGTTCAAGGTAAAGGTTTTGTTGATCCCTCTCCTTACTTCACCAAGAACCAGAAACTATAATTTCATGGTTCTGTGGTTGAAGGCTGTCTTGAGCACAGCATCTCCCACCTGCCCTTCTTTGTTTGTAAACAGATCTAGTGAGGCACCACCCTGGTAGGCTCACTTACCAGTTGTGTCAGGAAGTGCTCTTCCACACACTCCAGGAGCCTCCACAACTGCCTCCTCTCCTCTGCTGGAGTTTCCAGCAGACATCTGGCAAGTTAAAGCCTCCCACAAAAACATGGGCTAACAATCGTGAAACATCAGCCAGGTGCTTATCGAATAGTGCAGCTGCCTCCCCAAACTGGCTGGGTGGTCTGTAACAGACTCCCACCAGGATTTCTGCCTTGCTGGCCTTCCCCCCCTCCTCGATTCTCACCCACAGGCACTCAACCTTGTTATGACTATCCTTGGCTCTGCAGAGAATAAACACTCCCTAATGTACAGAGCACACTGCTGCCTTACCCCTCCCTTCTGAAGAGCTTATAACCATCGTTGCAGCACTCCAGTGGCACAAGTCATCCCGGCACATTTCTGTGGCGAAGACTGTCATGGCTTTCCTGCTGCTCAGTGTCTTCCAGCTCCTCCTGTTTGTCACTGACACTGCATGCATTGGTGCAGAAGCACTTCAGCTGAGCTATCGCTTCCACCCCCAGCACTGGCATGCTGCCCCTAGGCCCATCCCTAGTGAGCCTGGTCTTCTCTCCCTCTCCCTTCCAAGCTAGCTTAAAGCCCTCTCAAATCACCACTACCAACCCACGGGTTAGAATCCTTTACCCCTTTTAGCCAGTGACCCCCATCTGTCTCCAGCAAGCCTGGTGCCACGTGAAACAACCCACGACTGAAAAAGCCAAAATGCCACCAACAGTACAAGTCTTTAAGCCACGTGCTGATCTGGTGGGTTCTCCTGTTACTCCTACAGCCAACTGGCAACGACAAAGGTCACTATCATAGCAAACTTTAGAAAAGCATCCAAAATATCTCTGGCAATACTGTCTGGCTTTATTCACCGCAAATTTGATTGACCAATATTTATCAGCCAGTAATAAAGCTGTCTTAATCTGCATATAATCCATATCAAATTCCAGGCCTGGCAGAAAAAACGACAACTCTAATTTGCAAGGAAAGTAGCAGTTTGAGTCATTAAACAAAAGAAAAACTGTCCATGCTCAGAAAACCATTATGCTAAGTCACCCAGGATAGGCGTGTGTCCAGTAACGATGGCTGTTCCTAAGGCACAAACAGAATTGTCAATAGAACTTGATACCAGCTCAGCTTAACCTATATGATAGATGCACTAAAATAATTATTTTAAATAGTTTATAGACATTCCTGTATCTAAATAAGTGTCAGAAAATATTAGCTAGAAGTGTCTTTAAGAATGGCAAAAATCTGTTGTCCAGATTATAGAAAAACAGGGACTTTTATATCCATTAGTTGTACAGTTTTTAGAAATGTCATTTTGAAATGTCTTTATCTTAAATTATAGCCAAACCTCAGAAATCTGCCTTCCATCAGTTGGATGAAAATTTGGCCGTATTTTTCATTTCTCAGGATATATTAAACAGTAGGATTTGCACTGCTGAGATCAAATGTTCTTATAAGCTACAAGATGAAGTACCTCGGATACCCTGGGATGTTACCAACAAGTGACTTTTCCTGGCAGAGCCGCAGGAAGTCAGGCTGCTGTCTCCACGGAAGATGCTGCTGGCAGCTCCTGCTCGACTGCCACCAGCTCCTGAAGTGCTTTCCTCCATCACTCCCCGAGAGCTGCAGTTGTCACCTTCCTTGGAAAGCTGCTTTGAGCAGCTCAAAGGCACAGGACCTACATTAGTGGTCAAGCGTGTTAATTGATCAGGCTGGGGGACAAGGGGAGCAGGCTGAGTAGGTTTTGGGTTGGTGCATTTGCAGAAGAAGGTTGCAGGCACGTGGGTGTGGCTGGCTGATCTCCTGTGCTGCTCTGGAATGGAGCTGCATGCTCATGCAAGCTGCAAAGCAAGGCAGACTCTACTGCAACTTACCACCCCGTATGGATTGCCACGTGTCAGTGCTGCCAGAGTTTGTACTTCAGCTTTTCAATGTGCAGGAAAAGGTTTTCAAGAAAGCTCTGCCTCTACTTACAGAGACAAACTCTGATGAGAGGTCAAGACCAACCAACTTCTTGGACCAGCAACAGAAGCCAACAACTTTAAGAGAGTGGTTTTAAGTGCCAACATTGTTCTCACATTTCAGAGTCTCCTGAACATCTGAAAGCTTTTTGGAAACCCAAGTCCTGAGCTTTCCTGCTGTTCCCCATTCTGTGCACTGTTTGATCAATTCTATCTTACTTTATTTTGCTTAAGAGTAAACCATGCACAATACAAAACACTGACACAGATTATAGGCAAAATAAATATTTTATTGGTTTAATATACACTTTTTAAAAGAAATCAGCCCTTGTGTGTCTTCCTAACACAATTTAAAATTTTATAAACTTTTTCATATAATGTTGTAATATTTCAAACTATTTTTGATTAAAGACCTTGACATAGTGTAAAGAGTTTTAGTAGATGGAAATGGCACAGGAGTAAAGGGAGTTCAAGCACAGCCAAAAGGGATATTACATATCCACTAAATGTCTATTTGACCACATAGAAACTCCAATGACTTCCAATTTTCTCCACTGGAACAATCGGATATTCACCAGACTGACTGAAAATACACTCCGTGACGGATGGAGAAGGAAAAGAGATTTTTTCCATTTTCCCCATAATATAAGCAAGGTCATTCATGCATTCCAAGTTGCAAATCCTAATTGCTTTCAGAGGATAGCATTTTTCTTGCATTTTGGTTAATATGAAGCAGAAGAGAACTTCTCTTGGCATGACTGCAAGTAGTCAACACCAAAAAAAACCACCTTAAGTGGTTAAATAAGGCACTTTCCTATAGAGGGATGAGCAAACAGTAAGGAGGCAAATAAAATTAGTTAAAAGTTGTCTTCTACACAAAGATAAGGCTTTCAGTGTCAGAACTTTAAGTAGTTTTAAGAGTAACCTCATGTCATTCTACCACTCTGCTAATAGTAACCGCCCCAAGAATTAACAGCAATTTGTACAACAGGATTGTTTCCTTCTTTTGAAGTGGCACTAAGTAACAGCAGTGGAAACCATTATTGGTTATTTCAAGCTCTTAAAGTGGATCAGTTATTGCACAATAAATACCTCATAGAGGTCAGTGATTTGGGAGGGGTTGTTGTGGGGGTTTTTTCTATTTTTTTTTTTAAAAGCTAGGCTGAATGTATATGTGTTATTTATAAATTGGTTATGTCTGGAAATCTTCAAGTTTCATGATGCATCATTAGACAAAGAAATTAGCTACATAAAAATTTACAACAGGGACATACAAATAAATACAAAACCTTTCAGAGTGACACAATTTTGCTGATGCTTTAAGGAACGTAATGTTAAAGTGTCTAAGTCCTTACAGATGAACTCAAGGAAGGGTCCACATTGGAGAACCAGGCGCCGAACACAGTAGCCCATCTCAGCAGCTTTAACACCTCCTGAAGCAAAACCAACTTGACACTTTCACCAGTGGGTGCTGCCCAAAGCAGAATCCCACAGCACTTCCGACTAATCCAACCTTCCAGAAAAAAAAGGAAGATGAAGACCTAAATTAGATTTTTGAAATCTGTTATGTTTAAGTATGTATTTTGATATTATTCATATCTAAGGCAGGCAAACTACAGAAATCCTCTTGCATGATGCATTCACGTAAGAAGTCATCACAGAGCACACTGAAACTAAAAATCAAGGACCACTCTATGAAAGCTGACAGTAGAATGGGCCAAACTACAAACCAGCTGATTTTCCAAATCTATCCAGGATTATCAGTATTCTCTGTATTTACTGAACTTCAATTTTGATCACTTATATTTCAAGGGGAAAATGCAAACAAATCAAGGTTTAAGTTAGCAATGATGTTTCACACAATTAAAATAAAAATAAAATCTGGTTCTTGCAGATCCCCAAAGATTACCTGTAGTACCAGTTTCATGGCTGTGTATCTTGTTTTGCAGTTGCAGATCTGCTTTGGGGTGATACAGCTGCTAACAATCCACTTACTATTTCTCTTCGTATTTCACCAACAATAGATTCCTTGATCTGAAAGAGATCAGCCAAAGTTTTAAGGTCGGTAAGCTATACAACCAACGGATAAAACTAAATGATATTGCAGATATGTTTGACACTACCAACATACAACAACATGCACCACCAAAAAGTTAACTTTCAAAACTGCAAATGGAAAAACATTAGAAGAATGGAAAAATAACTGTAAGTAATTTTGAAGTTCTTGTAAATTGCATAAATGAAAACCAAACTAGTTCTATTTTTCCAGATGGTAAATATATTTGTGTTTTACACTTAGGATATCTGGGTTCATGCTAAGAAAAAAAAAACATTTAAACTATGCAAAGTTCTGAAAAAAACCATTTCAGGATATACACATCAAAAGCATCCCAAATGCATTGCTTTTTGACAAGTTGTTATTCTCTTGAAAAGGAAGGCAGGACTGATTTCCTTCACAAATGGATTACACAGTAGAACAAGTCCAAGTCCATGAACATGAGCTGTTGTTTTCATGTAATTCAAAAGGAGACAAATCCTAATTGCATACTTTCAGCAGGAAAGACAGAGAACTTCAACAGTTGCTCACATCATCAATGGGCCACTGGGGTGTGATCTATGCCAGCAAAGGCCATTTTTCATGGGATTGTGACAAAGCATTCACCCATTAAGTTTTATATAAAATACACCTAGGTGTTTCTAGTAGCAGGCATGTGAGTGTGGCTGAGGCTACAACAAAAGAAAAGCAGAGCACTGATGGCTACAGTAAAGAAAACAAAGGAGAAAAGGAGGCAAAACACAGTTCTAGAAGATGATATTATGCTGGAAAGGAGCAGGGAATGACAAAGAAAAACAATATGGGCTTCTTGCAAGTACAAGAAATCGTTGGCACCAACTTATTTTTTTGGATGGTCTTCAGGAGGAACAAGTCAGATGCAGTTCCAAGGACAGAGGAGGACAATGATGAGAAGGTGCAGGGGGGTAAGAGCCAGAGCCTGGCCCAGGGTCACACACAGAAGCACTCAGCAGCCCAGTTAAGCAATGCATTTTTCTTTTTCATCTAAGTCTCCCCTCTTCCTGGTGCGTCAAAAGGATTAAGCAACAACGTCAGAAGGGTGGCAGCAGCATTAGCAACAGGTTATTTATCCCTTGTTCACTTTGGCAGGCAATTCAATCCCTAAACCATTAGTGTCAAAGTTCCTCGTTTCATTACTACTTTGCATCAAGCAGAAATTCAGAGACTATAATATTATTGGGAAACAGGTTTCCAGTTGGGTTGTTTGCTGATTAACAGACAAAAGAAAAGCCGTTGTGTAACAGGGCCTGTTTCACCAACAAGTGAAAGTCCAGAGGATGCCTGTGCTGATGCACACACTGATGTACAAAGCTTTAGAACCACTGTCAGCATAGTAAGGGCTCTGGGATTTAGAAATGTAGGCACAGGGAAACCTGCACACAGCACCCAAGCTGTCCAGCAGGCATAAGAGAGCCTCCAGTGCTCTCTCCACTTTTCTTCTTCAGTATCACATGGGGTGTGTCTGTGAGTACACTACAAAACAGTCATTCTGTACCCTTCTCTCAATAGACAGACAAAAATAAACCTCACTTTCCAAAAAAAGCTGGTAAAACCTTCCCAAATTAGCAAGTAATTAGTCTACTATGACAGACAATCTTTTAACAAAGTAGAGACTGGAAGTGAAGCAGCTCCTGTTCTATTCTCAGCTCTTCCAGCAACTTCAGGCTTGACCTTGATTATTTGAGCCCTCTGCTTCTCACCTTCCTGTCTGGATGACAACAAGACCACCCTCCACTGCCTCTTTTCACAGCCTGTGCTTCCTCCCCCCTCCAGACACAGCAAGGTCACTGCTGTGTGGTGAGCGCAGCACGGACTCTGCAGTGACTCAGTACCTTGCGTGTGTCGTGACCAATGGCCAATATTTGCCTTTTTCATTATAAATGATTTAGGGCAAAGTGCACCTTCTATTTGCTCTGCAGAGGGCACAGCCCGCTGCCAAGGCTTCCTCTGTACAAAAGACAGAAAAGCAGTCAATGAACGCTCCATCAATTATTTTTAGCAAGTGAATGAAAAATTGATCATTTGAAAAATGAGAGAACCACTAATTTATGGTACATTTACTATGTTGATACAACACCAATACTCAATATTGCACTGAAAACACAGTATCACATTCATAGATAGTTTTACAACAGTAAACCAGTGATCTTTCTCCCCAGAAAATAATTACCATTCCTGCAGTATTTTGTTGCTGCTAAATAAAGAACTGATTGAGTGAAGTGTGCCACTGTGGCAAATCTGGAGATTGGTGTTCTTCACCAACTAATGAAAAACAGGAACGAGGCTTTTCATAGTGCTTATACTTCTGATCTTGAAGTACATTTTCTATAATTAAAAGAATTGTTTCCAACTCTATTTTCTTCCTGCCACTTCTTCATGGCAGCAGCTGGTGAGTTTTGTGTTCAAGAGAGTAAGATAAGGAACCCAACACCTGCACACATGAACAACCTACAGACATTGTGATGGATGTTGAGCTAACACGGATTTCAATGGAAAATGGGAAAGAGAAGATTCTCTGCCAGAAGTCCCATAAAGACTCATTACAGCCTCTTAAAGCAGATGTTGACAGGAAAATCATACATTTCTTTAAAGTGTAACTTCATTAAATGTCATTTATAATGAAGAACTGTTAGCAAAATGAAAACTTCCATTGCTCTCAAGCAAAAAGATCTTTAAACTATCATATCTTTTAAACTGGAGAGGAGCAGAGTGAGAGGGCCTGGTGGCACTCTTAGTGACACTGTGACTTACACAAGTCAAGCAGTAAGTACTTCATATGACAATCCTGTGGAGGTCAGGCTGTGTTTCATCAAGAGAGCTACTGTTTGGTATTTTAGCACTTCATGTTGTTGAACGTTTTCCTGTGGGAGTTAGTCCATTAATGCTAAAAGTTAGCACCATGGGGTTTTTTCATGGAGCAAATAGTTACAGGCCAAAGTTCACACGCATTACAGCCCACTCAGGCACATCACACCCACTGCCTGGCTTCTCTCTCCCCAGCACAAGGTCACACAGCTACAGAGAATGGGAGGAATAAGCAAGGGTTTAACATTTGTGAGTGCACACATCAAGAATGCACCCTACCAGATTTCTTTCCTCTGACAATGAAACTGGAATTCCTTTGCTAACAACAGGGCTATTTAAGCAAGGCATGTTTCAATTTATGCTCTGTTTTAGCTCTTATGAAATAATAAAAGATTTTCCTGATACGTGTTTAATAGCATGTTCTGGCTCTGCAAAATCTACCAGGTGCTTTGAGCCAATGCATCTCCACTCTGACCTGCAAAACTCCCCATGCTGAGAATCTGGAGTTGATCCGGAACCCACTGCCAATGAAGTTAAACTGAGGGACAATCTCTCTGTGTGCTCAAATATTCACCAAGTGAGTCAAGCTCAGTTGTTTGCTGACTACTCATCTTTGAATAGTAGCCTCTCAGTCCAGTGTGGATTCTTTCAGCATTACAATGTCCTCAGTGCCACACAACCCAAATAACAATCTCTGTGCAAAGAGTACACATCTTTATTTGCTATCAACTAATGAAGCTGAAGAGGAACTTTCACAGAGGCTAACCTCAGAAAAAATATTGACTGAAATAATACTGTCCTTTGACTTCAGCTCACTTTTTTTTTGTCTCTGCTGCTTTTGCAGTACATTTGAATTACAGTTCTCCTTCCTCTCTCGGTTTCTCCTTTAGCAAGCCTCCACCATGACACCACTGCCCTGCCACATGGATTTTTACAGACAGCCTGGATACAAATGCCACATTCTGAGTTCACTGCAGAATCAGGAGCACAGTGCAAGGTGTGATAAATATCTCACATGCAAGTCTTCTGATGAACGGCCTGCATCTCATCCATTTCAAAGACAAAGCTAAGGTAAAGCCAGTTCCAATCATCCACAGCCTCAACACAAGCAGATCTGGAAGGTACCACAGCATTACAGCCTGGCCTGTTGTACATTTCTAAGCACGACATCTTACTAGTCTTTAGGGGTCTATGGCAGAGCCATACAAAAGCTTCAAGGGACAAGCTAAAGCCTAAGGGTCTAATGCCCCTCAGCTAAAGTCTAAGTGGTCCCTTTCTTGTGAAGAAGAGCGAATAAAATCCACAAGTTCTCGATGCCCACTTCTGTATTCAGAGCAGAGTTCGCTCCACTTTTTCACAGGCACCTCTTTTCAGAACAAGTAGTTTCTTTGGCTTCCTTTCCCCATTTATATTACTTGCCAGAGAGCTTTTCTGTCATACCACTAACAAAACACACAGTTATAGTCCTGTTTCTTAACCTGGCCCACAGGAAAAATAACCAAGCACTCCTCACTCGCATTGACTGCCAATAAAACTAGTCGAATAGGATTGGTCCAAGATCACTAAAACTCTGAAATAATATCCCACCTGCCTTCAGGTTTCACTTACATTCCTACAGTCCTTAGTTGTTGGGGTAGAGGGATTAGGAAAGTATGCTTAACATTTATGACAGTGTTGTTTCAGAAACATTATTTCACCACTCAAATGAACTCCAGTTTGGCATTTTAGCAAGCAAACATGACAGAAATTTTCACGTGGGAATCTGAAATACTGCTGCTTAACCAAGTAGTAGACACAGCAAGTTCTTTCCCAGCCATACTTAGCTATTAATTTACATGCTAACCACTACCACTGAAAAAACATCTACTGCTTTTCACATAAATACAGCTGTGGCTCCAACACCTAGTGACATGTTCTGAACCTTCAGACACAGCACAGGAACAGTATGGAGCCCTGGCTGGAGAGGGAAGAGAAAACCTTGGTGGACAGCAGTTAGAGCCAGCCTTGTCTTTAGGTTTCAGTAAATGCAGCTCAAGCGTCCCAGATCTCAGCCCCTCCTTCCTCACCTCCCGTATGACTTGCTGCAGCTCCTCCTGCTCCACTGCTTTGTGGATTTCATCAACCGAAGGCATGAGAGGGACTTTTTCAAGCTTGTCCTCCACCTCTGGCTTGGAGTCTGCAAGCTCCTCAGAGCCTTCCATCTGCTGTCCAGCACCTGCTCTCACCGGGGGAGTTGGTGTTAAGGCAACAGAGGCTCGGTACAGCTTCTTGCTTTGACTCTTAGCTTTTCTACCTGTGTGACCAGAGCACACTGAAGAGGAGTCCGAGTTTCCATGGGAGAATACCGACTCTGTACCCTCTGCTGGGAGAGTTTCCAGTCCAAGCTCTCCCAGTCCTAAACCCAGTTCAGACTTCAGAAATGACTGCTCTCGAATAAGCTCAGAGACCTAAGGATTCAGAAAAGAAACAGTGCCGAATAAGCATACAAAACAGTCACATACGGACACAACTATGTTTTCTTGCTATTCATTTAGTCACTTACTCATTCTCTCCATGTAACAAATACAGCTATAAAATAAATATATACTTTGCCTTTATGACTGCAACAAAGAGGATCATGAAAAGGAATGTGCCTTTTTGAAAGCCAACATAAATAAAAATTGTGGCACTTCCCCAAGCCTCCGACTTTTGCAATATGGATACATCTTGCCATGGCCATTGACAGAGACACACATAAGGGCTTGATTTTCGTTTGTTCTTTCCTTTCTGCAGTTTTTGAACTACTTATTTTCAGTAGCAGAAAATGCACAGAAATATAAGAAATAGTTTTCCCTACAAAATTCACAAGGTAGTATCACCATTTGTATCAACCAAATGAAAAAAACATCTCACTTCTACATATTCCTCTTAAAAGCTAACGAGACTCTACAGCCACTTACACCTATAGTTAAATTTGCTTAAGGAAAATTGCACCTGTTTTCAACAAAGCTATTTAAAAGAGTAAAGTATTTCTAAAATTATGTGTCAAATTAATCTCCCGCAACCTATTTTAAAGTAAAGCCTTCCAAGTTCTTTTCATCAGTAAAACAGAGAGTAAAAAACTACTACTTACTGGTTCAATGACGTTCAATGGAGAAGGACACGACAGATTATCAGCACTTCTGCTTCCATACATACCCTGAAAAATAAAGTCAAGTTAATGCACTTAGGACTTTTTTAGAGCTCTCAGAATCTAGTATATAAACATGCTGCATCTCAGACAACTTTCTGTAAAACCAGAAAGTTGGAAGCAGGAAGTGGAGCTGGCTGGAGAAAGTTTATTTCAGTCATTTTTAAAGCTGGCCCTCTTCTATAAAAGGATTTACAAATAAAAAGATATTTATATGGCTCAAAGAACGCAAGTTTGGCTTGAGATCACAGTAATACCATATTTTCCTGTTCTTGGGTTTCAATTTTTTTCCCATGACAAAATACTGAAGAGGAAGATGTGGCCTGTGCCTGTGCTGCTTCTACAGAAGAGGACTGGCTAAGAAAGAGAAATGAAACCCAGGAAGAGCGTATGATACTTTTTGCCTGTGCTTCTTTTGTTTGGCTGATGACAGAACTGCAGCAGAAAAAAGAGGAACAGTCTTCCGCTGAGTGAAAAATAAGAGAAGGTATATTGCCATGCCACCAATAAACACAGAAAAATGCCTTTTATCCCTCTTCTTGTGCTTTTGGGGAGTGTTTGTGGGAGAAGAGCTTCTCCCACTGTTTGTCAGGGAGCCACATGTTCATCTGAAGGAGCTACAAAAGGCAGCAGAAGAAAAAACTGATGACAATGAGATTTTCCTGTTCTGTTTTGTTGTTTTGGTTTTTTTTCCATGGATTGACAGAGCTAGAGAGAAAGCACACTCTGTTTCTTGGGAGAGAAACACTGTGAATGTCTCATCTCTCTGCCCTCATCTCTCAAGATAACCAGTGTAGGAGAACTCCAGAAAGCCCGTCACCATCCTCCAAGGATTTCAGACATGAGCCCTAGCTACCAAAACTGTGAAAACTCAGGATCATGAAGAGGAAAAAGAAGAAAGCACGGACAGAAGAGGTCTGCCTTTCTCAGCCCTAAAACCCCAGAAGGTACGTACTGATATCTATTAACACCAAGGAAGTCACGCACCTTTTCCCCAAGACAAAATACTGGCATAAAATTAGAAAATATGACCCCTGATAATACACATGGCATCATTAGATACCCAAGATTCCATACCATTCTAAGAGTTTAACAGTTATGAGTTATTATTTGTCCCTGCTCATTGCAGAAGGGTTGGACTAGACGATCTTTAAAGGTCCCTTCCAACCCACACTATTCTAGGATCCTGTGATGAACATTACATTGAGAAAACACATTATGTTGTTGCAAAACTAATCCTTACTATGTGTGCCTGAGGTCTGTAAGGTGAAGACATGTGCAGACTTCTGAGCTGGTCTTCCAAGGCCAGCAGACGTTCTTCCAGCTGCATCTCCAACTCCTGCAGCTCCATGCGGACAGACTTCCTCAGGCTCTGCAGCTGATCAGCTTCGAATCTACAGCAGGGCCATCACAGAAAGAACAAAAGCATTCACTGCACTCCGCTGAAAAGAGGTGACTGAGCAGGACAGTGCCACAAGAAAAGGACTTCATGCAAGGGAATCAGAAGTGGAACACAGAAAATTAATGGAAAAATTAGCTGAATGCCTATATGGAACAGAAGTCTTCTTCCATTTATAGAAAATGTATTGACTCCATAGAAAAAACAAAACAACATAGTGTATCACAGAAAATTCTCCAAAAATTTTAGCTTTAAATGCAGAAGAAATCAGGATTTCTACATATATCTAATCAAATGCAATTTAAAACTGATAAGAAAAAGTCCCACAGAGTAATGCAGTAATCGCATGTTACTCCTCCTGTGTGGTTACAGATTCCCCAGCACTCACAGCTACATTTTCGCCAGGAAGCCACGGTCTAAGGCAGCAGGATTTCAAACATGTTTACTTTTAAAGTGATAGGCCAAGAGCTGATTCAACTAAACCAAACATATAATCAGTTTTAAAAATTGTTCCAGATCTGCTGCTACTGCAACTCCTGGCAAGCACAGCCACATGGAACCAGAATATGAATGCCATCTGCAGCCTGCTGAGTAGCCACTGAAAGTTGGAAAAGCATCTGAATGCTACAGTGTTCATTCTTTATTTATATCTACAAAGATGGGAGTGATCTAAAACCACAATCTTTAAGACTTTTTCCCCTGCAGTATCCTATGTTCAAGTATCCTATGATAAAAGCCCTTAAAATCTGCAGCTCTACAATCACTTTGGAGAAAGGATGCAGGAAAAAAATTAATTAGCGAGAAATAGGGATTGGAAGAAACAAAGAGTAAAAAACTCTAGAATGAAGATGTATAAAGAAAAGAGTAAATAAGATCTTGGCAAAAACTCAGCTCCAACCCTGTCCAAATTGAAACTAATAGATTTCTTGCTGATTTCAAGGGCAGTAACACATTTTCTGACAGCCCAGAGTGTTTTCTTTTTTTTTTTTAAACCCATTATTTTACCTTTCCTCCTCTGTCATGTGCTGATAAACTGTGGTCTGTTGACGCAACATAGTCAATTCCAAATCCATCATTTGGGTTCTGAATAAATTTAGATTTCTCCTCACCACTTGTAGCTCCTGGAAAGTATTCTGGGGAAATAAAAATACAGTGATGAATTACATGAGGAAATGAATTAAAGTAAGTTTGGATCCTGTAACCACATTTGACCAGATGAGCCCTTTGAGTTAAGAGCACCACAGCAACTTCAGCATATGATGGAAGCTGCATGTTGTGCATTCACAATGACTCAAGAAAACAGCATTTTCAGCTGTATCACACAAGCAAACACATGAAAGGGTTTCTATGTATTTAGATTAATTCCTTTTTAACATTATTTGCAGGAAGCTCTCTCTTGAGAGCAAAGACAAGGAACTGCTCAAAGTTAGCACAATCTGCGACACATTTAGGATGTTTCTTTGTATTTTCTTTTGGCTCAGTACCACTCTATAAACAGGGTCACTTACTTCGTAGAGAGGTAGAATGGATGATCTCTGAGTAGTGTAACCAGTGGCAGCTGAAAGATCCTGACCCCTCATCACTGGGTACTAGGGGGAAGAAACAAACAATTTGAAATAGGAAAGGCATCCTCTCGAGTGCACAGACACTCCAAAAGCAGCCGCTGTTAAAGCACAACCTTTCCGGCATTGAGATTTCTGCAATCCATGGAAATAGCGTGTTACAAATAGGCAACCTGACAAAATGGCAGCACCACTTCTTAACTAACACAGTGTGCACCAAAGCTCAGCAATGCAAGTGTGCTGCTGGTGAAAAGCCAAATTAATCTTGTCTGACACAATGAGCAGAAATAAAATTTAAGTTTTTCTGCACAAAGCATTTTATGCTTTGAAACTTAGTAGTCTCAGTTGTCTCAGCTAATGATAAAAAGAACAACTCCAAAACCAGAACTGAGCAAATTAAACTATGTCCCATTTTGAAATCATGATTACAGTCAAATTTGTCATGGGATTTTCTTCAGCTCTTAGTTTGTGGAATTTTTGTTCATTTTGGTTTTTAATCTCACTACGTTGCCTACATCCAAAGACCCCAGCTTGCTAATGATCTCTCATGAAAACAAAATTGCTGAAGAATTTCTATTTGCATGTTGCAACAACATATGGAGCAAACAGATAAAATCCAGGGGTTTGTTACATGTACAGACACAGCACAACAAAGAACAGTGGAAACAGCAGAAATGTTTACCTTCTCAAACATGAAAAAGACAGCTTGTCCAATATAATTTTGAAAGAATTCAAAGGACTATTGATATGCCATGGAAAATTTGAAGCATGTTCATTCATACAGAGAAGTCTTGCTCCAACATGATCACATCAAGAGGATGGGTTTATTTTTCCTCTGCCAGCTTTCTCTGTTCCCTGTTCTATCAGCAACTTATCTACTCCTCCTTATTCCTTCTTAAAATCAGAATCATATATTTGAACATCTCAACTTTTTCTTTAGCCATTGAGTAAGCTATGTGCCAAACTCGATCTCTACTGTAGGAAAAAGCAGGGAATACATTTGCGTATCAGCCTCTGCCATGAGAAGGACCAAGCCCCCAAAATGACACTAATTTAGACAAAATATGCTGGAAGAAGAACAAGTGGGCTAAATGTTATTATCCCCTCCAATGCCCGTTTTTTTGGTTTTTGTTTTTGTTTTTTTTTTCACTGAACCAGTTTGAGTTCTGGATGTAATAGAGGTTTCTTTTCCAGCAGATTTAGTTAGCATGATATGTGTGGTAGAAGTACTGAGCACACTGTAACCTTACACAGATCGAGGCTGCAGTTGGTACACATGAGAGATTTCTCCAATGAAGGTTAAGCTCTGCAAACACTTTCTCCCAGGCACACCATGAGCACCACCTTGAGCAATGGCTGACTTAAAACACAGGTGACCACAGCTTTCTGCTGCAGAGCTGGTCACAGTACCAAATCTTGCTCTGAGCAGCAGGGCCAGCTGAGAGAACCAAAGGAAGACTGGACTCACCTCTAACTTTTGACAAGTGGCAAAGTCAATAAAATAACAGGGGCCCAAAAAAGCCCACTACAGCCTACCACCTGCACTGTGGTGCAGCCAGGCACATATTTGCTCTCAGGTTAAAGCGCAGAAATTTTAGGTCTACAAATTAATAGTATTCACATATTTTGGTAAAAATGAGCAGAGTCTGTAACTGCTTTGCCCACAAAGCCTCCTGCAGGAGCTTTCAGGATCCTAAGTTATATCACTGCCTAAGAAAACAGCAGAACCAGGATGGCAGAGGAGGGACAGCTGGCAATAACGAGAGGAAGAGCAGAAGGTGTGGCAGGAATTGGTAAAAGTTACGTGCTTGCATTCTCAAGCATTTCTTCTCTGAGTGATGAGACAAAGTTTCACATGCCCTGACAAAATCAATTCTTAATAAAAGACTGATGGTATCAAGAACATGTTGACTAGCTCCAGAGTTTTAAGTGAAAAAGATTGGCATGAAACAGCACAGAAACACACAGAGATCAATCACTGACATCATTATTGAAGCCTTGTGACTTGTAAGCAGAAAAAAAAACCAACTTTTAACAGCTGGATGAGAAGTATGTCAAAGAGAAGATAACTCAAAGGACTGACCAGACCATCCTGTGATTCTATGAATATGCATTTCTAAATCTAAAGCTGATGATTCTCATCTTAAAATAATAGCTAATAAAGAGTACACTGTTCCTCCCTTCCATCCAAGAATATCCATAAAAGCTAAAAAATAAAAAATACTGAAAAAAAATCTGTCTGGGTCAACTGCAACAAGAAAACATTAAATGCAAAAATAGTGGAGGACTGAAAAGATGATCATAGAATCACAGAATATACTGACTTGGCAGGGACTCACAAGGGTCATCAAAGTTCAAATCCTGGCCCTGCACAGAACAACCCCAAGAGTCACACCATGTGCCTGAGAGCATTGTCCAAATGCTTCTTGAACTCTGTCAGGCTTGGTGCTGTGACTTCCCGGGGGAGCCTGTTCCAGTGCCCAACCACCCTCCGGGTGAAAAACTTTTTCATAATATCTAACCTAAAACTTCCACCTTTAAACACTTTAAATTTGCCTCTTTAAACAGAAGCTCCTAAAACAGTAGCAAATCAGACTTGCACAAAATGTTTTTTTTTTCCTGATCTGTTCAACTACAAAAAGGAATATTCAGGTTATCACCTTGGTTTGGTAAGGATAAAATAAGGAGCCCATTTGTCCAGGGACAAAATTTGGCTTCCTCTTACCTGCGAGAGGTTCTGCAGAGAGTTTCTGATGTCATGTAGGACCCTGCGTAGCTGCATCTCCACAGTGGAGGGTGGGTTCATGGCCACAGGACGATGAGGAACTCCATGCCTCGGAAAGAAGGGACAGCTGAAGGGGGAAAGCATGGCACTGAAGGAAGAGCCGGAGATGCTCGGGACGCTGTGGGTGCTGAGCGTCCTCATGTGCTCACACAGCGGCCTGTCCTGCCACTCTGTGGGGAGGGAATGCAGGGAGCACGTGGACTGGGACATGGCTGCTGGCGTGTGCAGGGGACAGCTCTGTACCCTGGTGGGACTGAGCTCCTCAGACAGCCTGCTGGGCCCAGCCGGGGGCACCTCTTTCTTGGAGGACGAAGGCGCAATAAACAGTGTGGATTTGCACACAGGATGGCTGGAGGCTGCCTCATCCTCACTTCTGTCATGCTCAGACGCTGCTTGCTCATCGTCCTCCACTCGTGTGTACTTGTAGGTGAAAGAAGGAGGACTGCAGAGAGTCTCTTTTCCTGGAGTTAACTGAACATTCACAGAGGACACCACTTTCACTGGATTCAGCAATGCAGTTGGGAGAGACTGAGACCGCCTTAGAGGATAGCCCGATTCAGCGAACCAGAGTTTCTGCTTCCTCAGAAGATCTTTTGACTTAAGCAGAGTGCACCTGGCCTTGGAGTCAGGTGAGTTGATGATCCTCATCTCAGCTCTTTGCAAGGCAATGTGAACTCTGTCCACAGATGATGGGGAGGAGCCACCACCTTCCAGAGACTGCATCGACTTGAGGATATGGTGTGTGTGGTACTGAGGAAACTCGAACACACTGCCTTCCTCCAGCAGGTCTGATTCTTTTTGCTCACTGGAAATGTCTTCCTCTTTAGAGCTGACCTCTTCTTGCACTGTCTCTGATATACGAGATGACTTGCTTTCTTGTCCATGATTTTGTTCAGTTTTACAGTCACTAATTTTTCTATCTTCACTCCTTCTGCTTTCAGAAGATGCTCCTACCTTTCGTCTCTCTACTTGAGAGATAATATCCTCTTCATCATCGTCATAATCCTCCTCATCATCATCATCTTCCTCCTCCTCCTCCTCAAACTTTTCAAAACAGGGCAGTTCCCTGGCTACCGGTGTCTTCTGTTCCTCACTGTGCGATGTCACAGTTGTTTCACTGTCACAGCTGTCAGCACTGCTTCCCATGCCCTGCAAAGACTCCTGGACCTAGGAAAGATATGAGACAGCAAAGGAGTGAATGTACTGGAGACTCAACTACTGCCTTCTCAGGAGCCAGGCCAAGAGTCCAAGAACACATTCATTGGGTATTGGGGTGGGGAGCAGAAAGAATAACACACTTAGTGTGTAAGAAAAACACTGAAGGAGAACAAAGAAAGCATGGTATCAGATACATTAGAAGTACAATGAAGTATGGCACCAAAAGGAGGTTTTTATTTTTCCAAAGAGAAAACTCTTCACACATTCCTTTGATTTGACAATAAACACTATCTTGTAAGAAGAATAGAAGTGGCAGGAGAGTAAGAGCAAAAAGAGTACAATGCTAGTATTTTAGGTAGTGATGACAAACGGATAGCTGGGTTGTGGTACAAAGCATCTCCCATCTATAAAGGTTCACAGCACTGAAATGAAGGGTAGTATTAGGAAATGTATACAGAGCAGTGAGGAGAACTGCAGACTGCAGTGAAACTGTGTTACAGGACAACGCCAAGAATAGGAAAGCCAGTCTGCCCATAAACTCGGCCTGTTTTTAGTTAAAGAATTGTTGAAGACTGAGAATATCACATTAGAATGTTAATCTCAGTTGAAGACCGCATCCAGTACTATTAGCCCATCCTTCCTTTCTCCTGATACTTCTTCCCCTTTTCATTCTAAATCACAGTTTAAACAGAGCATGTATATGAGGAGGTTGCTAATTTAATAGGTAACAAATGGCAGGAAAAGCATCTAAGAGAAAGGAAAAAAGAAGAGATCTATTAATTGCAAAGCATATTCTTGAAGCTGGCCTGACTGACTGCTGTATTTACAAGTGGACAAGACATTTTCCTAGAAGTATGTGGTATAAGGTACACTCTTGGAAGTTTACCACAGTTGACGCATGAACTAGAAATTTTCCCATCTCTACTTTCGGCAGCTCTTGCTGTCATTAGGATATTAATTATTAGTTCCTTCTAAAGAGATTACTTATGATGTTTGTCAGGCAATAGTTCCTTCTCCAGCCATCTACAAGATTTCAGCCATGAAGGTCATCTTCACAAGTACATACCTAACATCACATTCACTGGCACAGCCACAAATTATTGTGAAAGAATGTGCAGGTTCAGATATTTTTCAAGTTAAAGGTATTAAAAGAATGAAAGATGATAATGTCTAGGTGAAATCATGTGGGCTACATGTGTATCTACCTGTGTCCTAATCCTCCATCACATCGTTCAATTACGAGTAAGACATAAGAACTCAGATGGAGAATTCTGGCCTCTTCAGTAACACGAAACCCCCCTGCAGAATATCCTATCTTGATGTCAAAATCTCCCTCAGAAATCTTAATTTTGGAAGTCAGAGACGAAAGCAATACGGTTCAAATTTTGAGTTCTCTCCTGAGTTTCAGAGGAAGGCTATGGGTGCTAGAGTCAATAATTTAACAGTAGATGGCACTAAATTACCATACTTTTAAGAAACAATATATACTCCTCTGTATGCCCTTTATCTTTTCACAGGTTCTCTTCACTAGCTGCCAAGTTCTCATTCCCCCTAGCTGCATCATTGACCCGTATTTTCTGAATTCAGCTCAGCACTTGGTCTGAATAAAGGAGTGAAGGTGGCAGAGGAGAGCCTAGCAACTCTATGGCACGAATCTCGTGCAGTCTCAATACACCTTTTCAAAACAGCATAATAGAAAAATCTCTTCCCTTTACAGCCAACACAGATAAACTCCACCAATATTCCAGTGAAGGGGCACTTAGCTGCAACACGCTTTTAATGGGCTCTTAATCAGGTTGCAACCAGCATAAAGATCAGGAGTGACCAACTCTCCTCTGAGTCACCTTCTAACATGCCTGTCAACTTCAGAGCAGTCACAGCTCTGTAGAGAGCTGAACAAGTATGTCAGATGCTTATGCTCTTTGCAGGAACTCAGGATCATTTTTCCTTTTATTCACTTCCTTGCTCTTGGAAAGCATTAAGCTGACATTTAAGGGAGACATAAAGACTAACATTGTCTTGGCTTTTATTTTGGTACCCAGCTGAAAAACTACTAAATTGGAAAGCCCAGAAAACCAGTACCAAAACGAAAAAGCAACACTGATGGATGTAGAGGGTGGAAAAACTCTTCCTATCAACTACCCAACACCTTTTAAAATGCTTGGTGTGCCACAAGGGAGAAACATATGGTAGCATAAGAAACAGTTCAGCAGATACAAGCTGTCGAAATGAAATTGCTGGAGGTACCCAGAATCCCATCTATTCCTTTGGGCTGTGGTCTAGGTCCCACAAATAGCTGGCCTTGAGAACAGGATCTCATTGAAGGCTTTTCTCTGTCTGATTGACAGGCCAATCAAATCATGGCTACTACTGTGTGAAAGTTTTAGGAGAACCAGAAGAGCTCTCCAAAGTATCAGATACAATGCTGTGCAAGCATATGCATTGAACAGACACCTAAACACCATGCTGGAACAAAAGCTTTCCCTAAGACATGAGGTCTCTGGTCAGCATCACAGCAATTTCTGGGACCAAGATCAAAGGAACTGGAACAAGAAAGCATGGAAGCTCAAGATCAACTAAAATTAGTCTATCTTCACACTAAAGCTAGTGTGAAATTGTTTTCATTTTCTGTCAGTTGTTAATTAAAAAAAAAAGAAAAAAAAAGAAAAATATGCAGGGGGCGGGGAAGAGAAGAAAAAAGTAAGTGGGAAGGCAAAAATGATAGAAAAAATTAGATGATCAGCAGAATAGCTACAATCTTTCAAGACCTTAATCTCTGCCCACTACTGAGAGGAATCGACTACCAGACAGTGAGAAAAGATACACCAGAAATAGCAAACAGAACATATTGAATTTAGAGCTTATTCCAGTTCCAAGTATACCCAGATTAACCTACCAGAAAGGCTTTCAAATTTGAACACAGTTCTGTAAGGGACTTGGCAGGTCCAGCTTTGAAAATTATAATTTTATAGGATCCAGACTGATGGTCAGAGTAGCAGTCAAACATCAACATCCCTCCTACCCTCCCCTACTGTTTCACACTAATCAGGAGTATTTCAGCCACAGGATGAGAACCCTACCTGAAGCTGATTGAACGGAGAACAATCTGCAGAGTCCTCAGCGAAGCCACTGCTGTCAGAGTGCTGACTCGCTGTCCGTAACAGCTGGTCTGTTTAAAACAACCAAAACCCAACTGTAATTACTTTACAAATCACAGCCTTTCAAGACCAATCACATTCAATACATGCTTTCCTTTTACAACAAAGTAACATTAAGTGGGTAATACAATTGCTTTTCAAGTTCCACTTTGAACAAAACAGAGAAACAACTTTTTTGTTTCAAGCAAAATCTCTCTCACATAAAGCCCACTTGTGAAACTTTAAGCAGCAGTGGAAGAGAGACCATCTTCTACATTTTTCCTTCCTGTGCTGTAGGAAAAAACCTCCGCAGATATTGCCACCATTGGAGTTTTCCTTTCACAAAACTGCATCGCTGATTAATAATTCACATGCAGGCAGTGGAAGAGTTGCTTTTGTGTTGAGAAGTGTAGATTTGGCACCTCTCCTGACCATGGAGATACTGAAGATCACTACACCACCCCACATACCCAAAGGGACAGCATCACAAGGGCAGAGAGGGCCATGTGGACTCTGCCAGCTGCTGCAGAGGGTCCTCCACTGGTTTAGCGGACAAACGCAGAACATCCCTTACACATCAATGGGCAATCTGCCAAAGCACATTCCCAGGGCTCATTTTATACATGAAAGATAAGATCCTCCTGCTCGTTCCTTTCTACCCGCATTAGGTAAGCATTAAAACAGCCTAAAGAGGCTCTAAAACCCAAAGTGCTTCCCAGGAGTGATCTCCTCCGGTGCAAGCACTGCACTCACTAAGCAGCTTGGCAGGGAGATCTCAGCAAGCTCTGCAGTACACTACTGCATGGATATTGCTCCTGACTGGACAGAAAGCACCCACCAAGTGCAAGGTCTACCTTATGGCACCAGAAACATTTTACTCAGCCTGAGGTGGGCAACAGCCTTATCTCACCTTTAGGTCTCAGCAGAAGTACAAAAGCTTGGAGATGGGAAGCAACTAGAGCGGCCTGTAGCCCCCAGACCCCTGCCACCTTCTCCTCTTCACCCTTAGGCGAGAGCTTGCCGCTGTCTTCTCCAAGGCTCAATGCAGAATTTTGACCCAGTTAAATGTCATCATATAATTAATCCCAGTTCACAGCTCAATGCATTGGCATGCATTATGAAAACTGTTTTGAAACAGTTGGATATTCAGAACTAACTTTTTTTAGTATTACTTTTGGTAAACATTTTACTAACACAGAAATAAGTAAGAGCCTGCACAGTCTGTGAACACCAGTAGAGGCAAACTGCCCGCTAAGCTTCTGTATCAGTGATGTCACACAGCTTTTAGGGAGTGCCTTTCATATTGTGCTGCTGTTCTGTTATCGTGGTAGCCACAATATCCTGCGATGACAAACAACTTTTCTACCTCAAGACAGACATCCCCACCCAACTCCCAGCAAAGGCAGTGGAAATTACTTTCCTGAGAACTGGATCTTATTAACTGGCTTATTCAATTAATATAGCGGGAAGAGCATGCCACGAACTTGTAGCTTGTCACTACAGCTGAGGCTGGGGGAAAGCTGTTACCTTGTTGCCAGACACTTTGGCCTCCTGTCTGTTTCTTTTTGTATCTGGTGAAGTTTCATTTTAGAGAAAAAAACACTACTGGTGAAAGTCTTAGCTTCCCTTAGGGAAGGGATGCTCGCTAGTTCAGATAAAGCAGTCTTTCAGGTAATTTTCCATAGCATCGGTTATTTATGCACATGCTTTGACAGCCTTATAGGACAGATACTGCCTGTCAAGGGATCAGCCCTGAGCAGTCATTCCCACCAGCCTCATTTATCCACGGCAATTGACTGGCACAGTATGAACAGATTCAAACTGCCTTGGTTCCACTGAAGGAGACATCCCCTTAATACAGTCATCCCTTGCTTTCTGTGCTACAGAGCTGCTTGTGTTTTTTTCAAATTTTAAAGCAAATCAGAAAAGACATGTTTTCTGAGTAGTCATCTGCTACCACACCTCACCCTTGTCTTTCACAAGTTCTTAGAGTTCTCCACGACACCACTACGATGTAAATTCAATAAAAAATTATAAAGAGCTGGAATCGCTACTGAATCAGTAGTGAAATGTCAAGGTTTGGTTCTGTAAAGACTGGAAATACCAACCAGTACGCTGGGATATACTGATACATAATGGTATCCACCCTCCTTGACAACTACTGATCCAGCCATACAGCCTGCTCTGTAGCACCTGGATATCTCTCAGATTCAAGCAAGCAAGGGGAAAACACGAAAACATTTTTTAAAAAGCTGCAGAGTTACATTTGGCTCTTGATTAAAATGCGTCCGGGCAAAGGAGAATCTTAAGCAGTTTGTGATGAGACATGGCTCCCCTCTCTTCACCCGAGTGCAGAAAACTCAGCACCAAAGGTTGGGTTATAGGGCCCAGCCTGGGATCATCCCTTGCCCTGTGTAACCCCAGCAAGGCAACTGCACCTTCTGCAAAATGGTACCACTGCACAACACCGACCCTGCCACCCAAAGCTACTGTCAGCACCACACAGAGGAAATCTTCTCAACTACTGGGAGGAGGCCAGGGGCAGGATAATAAGGAAAGTGTAGGAGAAGGAACTAGCCACGACAAACAAAACCAGCAGGAACAACCAAACTCCCATCCCAGCTGAACAAAGCACAAATTAAAATGCCTCTTGGGTTGTTGTTTTAAGTAATATAAAAAAAAAATTTAAAGTATATTTAGGCACTGAATACGTGTCAAAAAAATGTGGGTATTCATAAATAACCTAAATAAACTGAAAATGTTCTAAACAAAGAACACACGATGAAGAAAAAAGTCTGTGGTTTACAAAACGTGAGAGCAGATTCATCAGAGCACCCCTATCAGGGAAATGATTAGTTCATCTATTGTAACATAATAATCAGCTACCAGTGGACTGTCAGTCTCACCTTCTGTGCCACTCAACTGCTCACACAGAAGAGCAGAAGAAATATGTGGAAACTGTCCGTGAAGCTTTAACATTGATTTCTTGTACCTGCACTATTGGAAAAGCTCTAGTGCACTTTGTATTTTATAAGATAATTACTAGATTAAGATTCCCAATTTAACTATAAAGTATTTCATTATGGGATTAAACATCAGCTGTCCCTCTTTTGCATACTGATCATACTCTGCACCCCAGCACTAACAAAACCAGCCCAGTAGGGAGCCCTGCTGCAAAAACTCAAGAGTCCCTGAGGATTTCCTCTCATCTGGACAGATAATCGCAGACTCCCACAAATACCAAATCTGTTCCAGATGTTTTCTTCTCACTCCCCCATCTCCAATCTCCTGTGGAGCTGCACCCACAGAGAGCTATAAATACAATAATATATTAAGGACAGGAAGTGCTGATGATGTGCTTTCTTCCCTTTCAAGAACTAGATTTTCAAAACCAGTAACTGCTTTTGACTACCAACGTGGGACGCCTTAAAAGAAACAGGTCTGTGGCTACTCAAAATTTCACAGAGCCATTGATGCCAACAACCAGACATTCAAGAATTGCAGTGTCTTGAGAATACTTTGTCCTCTAGGCATTGTACCTGTATTTGTCTTGCTTTTGGGGCATTTTTTTGGAATGGAAGGTGCTGCTGTATGATATGTCAGTAAGGACTTTGGTTTTGAACTAACAAACCTTTCTACCAAATAACTTTGCAGTAAGCTTTTTTTTTTTTGTAGTGGACACTAAGCAGCGCTGCTGTGTTTGCAAACTAGCTGAAGCTTTTAATTCTTGTGTTCCTTAAAAAACTGAAATAAGAAACATGCCTTAATTGGGAGTCTAAGCAACAGCAGACTGTGTTGTTCAACCATAATAGTCAACAGTCAACCAGACTAGTTCAGTAGGAAAGAGAATCTCTTTTTTTTTTTATTTGAATACTTCACTTCTTATTAAAGGCCCTCTTAACATGCCTTACAAACTGTTGTAAATGTCAGAGAAAGCAGCCATAGCCCTCTGTGTGGATGTAAAATGACACTGCAAGGTTTATAATAATCTGTACGAAAGAACACCAACCCTGCTAATTGACAAAGAAATACCAGCACATGAAAAAAAAAAAAGTACAGAAGTATTTCTTCAGGGGAAGCATTCATCTGGAACAGATTTTTTGTTTATGGGTGCTTATGCACAGTAGAGACAAAGCCACGGAAAAAGGTGGGTTTGTATAAGAATCATTGACTGAAATCACATTGCAACAGAAGACCTGTGGTTGAACTTCATGCTGATCCCACCTCATGAGTTTGCTAGTGAGAGTGGCATTTCACAGTGAGATACAATGGCCAGAATTTTTAATAAGTGACCATTAACTTTGGATGCCTTCACACTTGGTGAACATCCACCCTCTGAGAAAGCAGGCCTCTATGTTGTCTCATGTTGGACAGTTTGCAAAAAAAAAAGTTGGCTACGTTTTTTTTACGTTTTGGGTAAGTTCTCCATCAAATGTTCTCCCTCTTGGCACTTTTACTGAAATCCACACAGAACAAAATCCTACATTTTTCACATCTTCCAGGTGAAATAAAATGCTGGTCTCAGACTAACTTTCAGCAAATGTGCAGGCACTGATACCCTTGTTGTATCAGTCATAGAAAACTCTAGACAATGCCTGTCTGATAATAAAGTGACACCACTAATCTGTGCCAAGTGTATTCAGAAATAGGTGGGACATAGTGCCTGGGAAACATGACCCAGCACGGCCTGCTTCTGTCAGACTGAAGTCCCATTGCTAGAACTGTTGGTACCTTTCAGCAGGCACACACAGGACCATCTGACTTTTCTTTGTTGCATGGTGGAAGAAGAGGGTAAAACAACTACTGGGAGCAGAAAACAAAATTAGCAATTCAGAAGATGAATAAATTAGTTTTTCGCCTCCCTGACTGCAGCTCCTGGTACCTTAGGTTGGTTTTCTCTGAAAAGCTCTTCCTGCAGCTGGAGAGGCCAGGCAAACAGGAGACCTGCCCTATAAAGACTGCAGCACTTTTCATGTAATCATGTAAAGCAGGTGGTAATGAACTTCAAAATCAGCTAAGGAAGAAGTACTGGGAACAGTTAGAGATTCAGTTTCTGCAATCCTTAGTGGCCTATGTCTGTAGCAGAGGAAGCTCAGTGAGCACCAGGCTGTGCTGTGCAGAAGACTGATGAACAAGCAGCACAAGCTATCACCAATAACCAGGCATTACCCACCAACACTTAGTGCAGGCCACTCTCAACCGTGTTAATGCAATTCAGCTGACAGCTCACACGACTGTCAATTCATCTGTGAAAATGCAAATAAGACCATCTCCGTTTCTTAAGATGGTTTTTTCTGCCTCTCTTCAGTATCTAGAGATGCTATTCATGTGTCACCAAGAAATCGCAGTGCATCTAAGCACCTCACTAAGTGAAACAAGCTCTAGTTCTTCTTTAATTAAATGTATCAGGCAGAGAACGGACTTCACTTGCCAATATTGGGCAAAGTAACAATCACAAAATGAACAAAAAATCAGCTTCTTCCCCCTCCCAAGCCACAAAACACATAAATAAGAATTTGATATGAAAGTGCAGACTAAGTGAACCACAACAGCCAGTGCACAGCGTTTTCCATGTGAGGGACTATGATTTCCACGTGGGTGTAGAGACATTAGTTTTCTGTGCAGGCAGCCTGCAGACAGAGCAGTAGTGCATAGGAAAAAGCTGCATGTATCATGCAATTTAGGTTTAAAACAATATAATTTCAGTTTAAATGGGTATCTTAAATTACAGGATCTACTAAGGAAAAAAAAATCCCACACAATCTGAATTAACATTTCAGGCCGTCTCAGCTATCATCAATTATACAAAAGTGAAAACAGCCAGTGAGGTTATAGGGCTGTTGTCTTGCCTGTAATTTGGTTGCCACTTTGTAGTAATGTTCTGTGATTTAGCTAAAAAAAAAAAACCCAGATCTTTTTTATTTCTAGAGAGAAAACAAACTTTAGAAGCTTAAAATATCTGAATCAGCCTCTCAGAGATGGAAGGGCACTCAGCAGTCTGCTGTTTCACATAAGTCGCAGTCTACTCACCTTTCCTTGACTTGGTCACTGCTAGCTGGTGTGTAGCTGAAACGTGAGGTAGATCCCCCTCTGTGCTCTGGATCTATCAGGAAGAGGAGATGAATATTTTGTCAGGCCAACTGGAATATATTCCTGCGCTTAAGAATGCCTAACCTGTACACGGTACACATGCAGGAGGAGGTTTTGGTGGTTTTTTCCTCCAATTCAACAGCCTATACTGATCAAAGGAGCAAATTGTAATCACCTTGAAGCAACTTCCATCAGGCATTCAGCAATGCTCCTGGAAGAGAACAGCGATCCTTGCGCTGCACCTCCCACCCACAGAACAGCACTCCCCACTGGTTACAGACAGCGTGTAAAAAGACCTGGAAATCACATTCTGTGACAACATGGAGTTCTCAGTTCCTCTTTGACAGAACACTAAAATTACTGTGTGAAAACACCTCTGACCACCTTTACGCTACTGTCTTTTTCCAGTCAGAGCTTTTGGCCCTTCATTTAAATATAAAGAACGAATACAATACATTTAGAAAAATACATCAGGACGTCAGCACACAAGGACTATTTCCTACAAGCCACCAGTCCTCCAGCAGAAGGACCCACACCCGGCCAGAACCTACTCCCGACTTCACCATGCCACTACTCTCGTGGAAATAATTCCTATGTCTTCCAGTACAGAAAAGGAAGATAATGTATTAAGATCCATGCACATTTCAACTGGGAAACTTACAACAACATAAAAATGAATCCTTTTACTCAATAACTTTTTGAAACATAGTCTTATTAAGAAAGCAGTTCTCAGGCGAACATTCAAACAATGAAAAGAATATGCCTAAAATCTCAACAGGGAGGCCTTTGTTTAGTTCAAAACCTAGAATATGTTCTCTCTTTTGTGTGATCCAAAAAAAATCCTAATGGACCACACAGAAGTCTTCAAGCACAACCCCCCAGTCCAACTACCCCCAACCCTTCCCTCTAATGGGCTGCCAGCCCAGTTTAAAAATTACCATGCAATGAATTTATCCCCATTTTTTATCAACTTAAAAATGTAAAAATCAAGATACTGATGTTGGTAAGCTAGAATTGGTATTTGGCTACAGAAGAGGTTATATTTGCATTGATTTCATGTGTATAGCAGCTACAAGGATGCATTTTCTGTTACAAGGGTTTTCAGGAATACTTGGCCTGAACTTTTCACCATTAATAAGTGAGCAGCATTACTTTTGCACAATAAACCTAGCGGCTTCTGTTCCTTTAGGAGAAGGTGGCTGTATCAAAGGGTTAAATCCTTATTTCATCCAAGTGCAGGGGGGCATAGAAGGGGCTCATCATTTAAGATTAGGAAAAATTTAGGTTGTTTTTTTTTTAACAAGGAACAGCAAGTAATCTTACAGACACTTTAATAAAACTGGCCTTCCTGGAAAGGTGTCTTGATTCTCTCAAACTTTCCCGTTTTTGATGACTAAATTTGCAGCCTTCCAACAGCTAAGCCTCTTCTCATTTAAACAGCATCCACCTCCTGTCCTCGGCTGGGAGACAGCGTTCCAACCGTGTCCACAGCACGGTGCAGCTCCTCAAGCACACAGAAGCTCCCTCCCCACCCCTTCAGCCAGTATTCATGCTGGTAGGTGACCTTCAGGACTGTCATTGGCCACCTCGGCAGTGGGTGTTCGGGGGAAATCCTGCCCTGACTCACTCCCACACCAGCTATCTTCACAGCCACAGACTTCCGAAGGGCACGCAAACCTCCGAGGCATTCGTAAGCGTGGAAAGAACTTCCTTGATATATCTGTCATCTTTCTTATGCATAAGAATGCACTCCCAGCCAAGCTAGGAAAACAGGGGGAGGAGCTATTGTCTCTGTTTCTAATACAGTTTATTGTTCATTACACCCTGCTTAGAGACGCACAAAAATAAAATCACACTGCCAGGAATTGTTCTAAAATGTCTTCAGCAAAACTGAATCTCTCCCTCCCAGGGATCTGTAGGTAGTTGGTAAGTATATACTATATTGCATAAACAAAAAATTCACCGCAATCCCATCCCACATCATATGATGTCTTCCCAAAACAGCTGTGTTTATGCCTGGCACCACTGCACAAAGTGTGTCAACCAAAACTTCGCAAGCATATTGCATTTGCGCAGAATTCAGCAAGTCTTTACAGTCCCACTTACTCTGAAGGAAAAATCCACTCCTCTCTTTAATGTACATACGTACACAAGTATATACATATATATAAAATACATTAATTTTCAGTTTTGCCCTGGGGTACCAAAAATGGATTTCTCCTCTGGAATCTGCAGCAAAATGCATTGCTACTCAGTCCCCTCCAATTGTGCCAACGCAAACATTTTTGTAGCTGAACAACAAGCTGTATCAAGAAAATAATCTGGCTGAAAACTAAGCCAGGGAAAAGAAATAAATCAAAATACACTGGGTTTCTTTTTCCCCTCTCAACTGGACCAGTCCTTTGTTCTGGTTCAGTAGATGGCCACACAACATGTGGGTGAGGACACACTGGAATAAACAAGTGGCAGGAACCACAAGAGGCTTGATTACCTTTTTTTCCACTTAATGAGTACCTTCAGCTACAACATTAGTTGATCTAGAAGAGCTTGTCATGACAATGTGACACTAGGCACAGTATCTACTAAATCATCACTTCATCATTTGCTGTAAAACTCTGGGGCTTTTAAGAGTGACATTAAAATGTGTCCACAAAAGCATCTACTCATTTAAGAATTTTGAGACAGTTCTTACAATTCAAGCTGCAAGTCTACAGAAAAATTGCATTCTTGAATTTGTAGGCTGTATGTTTACTACCCTAATAAACAGATCACTTACAGGAACTTGGGAATTAAAATTCCTTTGGGACAATTATCAATATAAAAATGGATATCTGCATTTATGAAGATATTAAAAGACAGCACAGAATTTGTAACTAAGCCATTGCCAAAAATCACGTCACAGTGACTTTCCATGTACTAATTTCCAGAGAACAAATAAATCAACTTATAGTAGACTGTTATCAAAACCAAAACTTGCACAAGATGAGCACCTCACGCTGCCTGAAAGCCCCTCCTCTGTTTCATGCAGTAAAACTCTTGCTTTATTCACAAATTTATCTGTAATCAACATCAATCAATAAACTGAATTTACTTCTAGGCAACAAAAGTAATGATTTCTAGTTAACAATTTAAGTAAATAAAAATTAAAACCCCAAGGTTTTGCTGCATACAAAGCCTAACCTAGATTTATGTACACAGGGAAAACTTCCTAGGAGTTATGCCAGTAATTGCAATTACCTGAATTTGATTAAAAAAAAAAGAATGAGAACTTTCCCACTGACTCTTAGGAACAACAGCAGCAGCAGCACCAAGTTACTTCATTAAGAGGATCAATTACAGCAGCCTGCAACTGCTGAGAAAGTGCAACATTCAGAGAATTTAAAGTATTCCTGGAGAAAACACTGTTAGCTACACAGGAGGGAACATTCCTCTGCTGGCAGACAGCGAGTTATGTAAACTGTATGCACAAAGAAAGTCGTGTATCTTCACTCACCTCTTCCATCTCAAAGGAGTCCTTCTGCTGCAGCATTAGGTTCGTTACGGACGGGTTTGCGAGGGGAGCGCAGGGGTCTCTACCTGGCGATGCTGCCGACAGTCTCTGTGTCAGGACACTGCTGTTGGAGGTACTGGAACTGCTGCTGAGGCCTGGCGAGTCCAAAAGACCGGGTTCTTCGCATGGTCTGTCCTGGGCACTTGCCAACCTGCCACCCTGCCCATCTGCTGGAGGCACAGTACCCTCTTGTGCGTTGTCAGTCATAGCAGGGAGGTGCGCAGGTCTCTCTCTGTTCGCAGCCTTTGTCTGACTGCTGGCTATCTCCTCCTTTACAGTAGCCAAAAAAGAGGGACAGTCTTTCTTTTTAGGATATTTTGGCAATTTAGATTCATTTTTAACATCATTTTCCTCACTCCCTACTTCAGCTGGGCTTTTCCCTTTTTCAACAGGCGAAGGACTTGAGGAGCCGCTGCCATCAGCTTGCTGTGTGCCACACAGATTGAGTTTTGACAAGGTCTTCATTAACCGACTGGCTGTATTGCTGCGATTCAGAGGGGGAGGGCTGGATGCCTCTTTGCTGGAAGACACTGAATTCATACTACCAATTTTCTGCAAAGGAGTCCCAGAGACTTGAGAATACAAAGAAGAAAAAGCATTGGCCACAGTAGTAAGCACTTCAATCTGACGAAAACGACCTGCGCAGGAATGAAACACAAGGCATATCTGAAGAGGGAATTTTGATCATAACCTCTGCCCAGCCCCACAAACCTCCTCCTACTTTTACCAGGGGCCTCTAAGGCTGAATGAACACTGCCTAGGCCTGTAACATGAAAGTGATACCCTATTATGGAAAAAAAGAATCTTTACTAAATGCACAAGAACAGCATGCAAAGTTCTCCCGAAGTAAATAAGTGGCATACGTGGAGGAATGCAAGTTTATTTACAAAATGCTATGAAGTGTTACTTGCATTGCTCTCTCCATCTACAACCACAAAAAGACAGCTATGCCCTCATTTCAGCAGCACTCATTACTGATCCAACAAAGCTCCTGTCCAAGTCAATAGAAATACTGCCCCAGATTTCAACAATGATAAAAATAGGTCGCTGCCACTCCGGAAAAAAATCCCACCCAGGGACTGAAGAGCACCAGAAACAGAGGGATATTGCTATTTGTTTCAGTCCTCTAAAGCTGCAATAGAAGACAAGATTAGAGTAACAGATCAGAATGATACAAACCAGAAGGCAGCATACCTTACAGGATGCCTTTTATTTCCCTCCCCACTACAAACCCCTTCCACTCACCCCAAGGAGTACCACCACCCTGGCAGTCACCTCTTGCCTATTTAAGACCCAGCAAGAGTTTTATTATGAATTCTGAATGGAATTTGGCCTTTAGCCTGTAACGCAATTTCGCCAGAATATTAGATACACACCTCTTTTGGGGTTGTTTACATAGTTAATAAACTCATAAATAAACTTTGCTTCAAAAACATACTTACTTGTTAAAGCAAAACTTGGATTTTCCACTTCCATGCGCTGTATTTGGGCATTCAAAAACACTTTAATATCTATCCCTCTGGCAAATGATGATGAATTAAAAAATCTCGCTGGAATTTTTGAAGCAATATCTGGTTCATCTCTTCCAAACCCCAGGTTATAGAGCACTTCTTCAGGATCTTCCTCATAAAGCTCCAGTAATTCAGAAACGCTAGACAAATGAAAGATGTTTACCATCTACCTGTCTCCTTTTCAGATCCAGTCCCTTCTGTCCAACTGCTAACTCAGCCCAGTAACCAGTTTGGTTTATTGAACTTTTGACTCCTACAGCTCAGACTACTTTCGGAAATAATTGCGGAGATCTCTGCATCTAAAGTTTTGGTTCCCATCACGAGAGCCATTGGCCCAGACACATCACAGATCCAATCCTGTAATTTCTAAAATCAGTCCTATTCTGCAGAGCTCAAATTTTAAAATGCCATTAAAATTTCAGGCATTTTTAATGTTTAGGTCCATTTGTTAGCATTTACTGAAAACCACAACTAAAAACAAACAGAAGTTTTTCAAGAAACCACATGAAAATTCCCTTCTCAGCTACTAAATGGAACAAGGCCCATAAAACAAACCAAGTCCATTTAAGTGAGAAACAGACCTTGAAAGCATAGTACTCTTTTACCTTGAAACAGTTGCGCTGCTTTTTCCAGAGCCGGTAGAGTTCATACTTCTCCCCTTCTGATGGAACTGCAGCCTCCTGTCCTTTGCCAGTACACCATTGCTGTCAACACAAACAGAGAGGACCCCTGCGATAAACCTCTTCTGTTCAGGGACTTGATCCTCTGTCTCGCTGGAGAGCTAACCCGCCAGCACTGCTGAATTTCTCTTTTCCCCTTCAGGGTTATCTGGTTTATATAAGCCATGTCATTTATTGAAATACAGAAACAAAAGAAAACCCTGGGCCACCTCAGTAAGAATGTACATAGACGGTATGAATCTGAAGGCAAATGCGAGCTGAGAAAACAAACCCTGATCTGCCCTCGCCGCCCCACCCTCCCTGTTCCCACCCTCCTCCACTAAGGAAGCCCAGCCTCGGGTGAGCCGTCCTTGCCCTGCCTTTTCCTGCCTCCCCTGGGCCGCTGCCTCCTCCAGCCAGGACCACCTCTCCGTGCCAGGCCACCCTCTCCACGCCTCGGGCACCCGGCTCGCCCCAGCTGCCACCCGCCCGCCAGCAGCAGGACTGCGACCTGCCCAGACCTGGCTGGGGAAGCTGAACAGGCTCCGGACGGGAGGAAACCAAGCAAGACAGGCTCCAGCCCACACTGCTGGCCAGTCTCTTTCCCAGTCCCAAACTGTTTCTTCCCTGCCTCTGGAGAAGCTGCCTGAGCATTAGGTGGTATCCTGGGTTCAAACATACTTTTACCGCTAATCTCCCTGGGGAACAAACTGTTCCTCCTCCAGAACAGCCACCAAGAAACCAAAGGCAGCAGAGGATTCGCCTAAGAGTGCATATTTATTTTTGGAGCCCAGCTCAGGAGGAGTAGAGAGGATGCTCCCCACAGGGGCAGTGCAGTATTTGCTGAAGACTCAGTGGGGTTTTAGTTTCAGCACATTTTATTTAGAAGCTCTCACCATCTCTCCTCTCTCAAGGTCTTTTTTCCCCACTCCCGAAAGACATCTGTTGTGACAGGTAAAACTAATTTTCCCTTGAAATTTCTGAAACAGTGAGCAATCAGTGAGGCAAAGAAGGTTAATCATGCTACGTTACTAAGATTTGTCATTTCTGTTTTCCTCCTGCTACTCCAAAATCTGTCAGGTCTGCTGAAAGAGTAAAAATCTGAATTTTTTTTTTCTGCACCTCCTAATGACTGTTTCCGTGTTACCTGGATCGTTTCCTTCACTCTCATGTAAACAGACATGAGCAGAAGAGCTTTTGCTCTGTGGTAGCCCCCATGACTTCCACTGCCCATTCTCCCTCCTGCTCTTCAGTATAAACATTCCTCTGAAGTAAACAAACACAAAAAAAGAGGTTTACCATGTTTCTGTTTGGGTATCACTCCGTAGATGATTAGCTGTAGAGAAAGAAGAAGTAGTTACATCCAGACCTCTTCATAACCACACTTCTCACAATCAGTATGAAGAAGCAGACAGTGAGCACGTTTACCAACAGTCCTGCATAAACCAGATTTTAGTTTTTCCATACAAATGTGATTGTCAAGGGTTTCTAGTATACAGCTGATATAAAGATGGTCTGGTTTACTCAAGCTCTCTTTAAAAGTAAATCTCCCAGGAACACACGTTTACATACTGTTATTAATCTTATTACTTGAAATATAAATTGTGATAAGCTAGTAATTGTTATATAAACCATTTATTGCTTTGCAACTGAAGACGCATGATTACCAGCTGCAGAGCTGTTCCTGGGTGGGAATGGGAGGAAGACAAGCAGGGATGCAAGGATTGCTCCAGTAGAGAAAGTAAAGAATGTAAGAAAGGCAGTGGCCCCACGGCCAGGTGCCGAGACTATTTGTTCATCTTTTCATCAGCAAAGTGGGGCAGGGCCCTGGCTGCCTGAGCTGTGCAATACATGGACAAGAGCTCAGTGATGCCCTTGGTGCTGATGGGGCCAGCGGACGTGCTCAGAGCTGACAGGGCTCGGGAGGGAGGCTGTCTGCCAGGTACCAAGCACCTGGTCACCAGGCTGACAGGGAAGTCAGCACTTTCTGCAGCCGGATCACACGGGAATGTTCCAGGCAGCATTATTTTTTCAGAACTGAACCTCAGACTTAAATGATGTGTTCCCCAAAGAGGCAACTCAGCATTAACAACTTGCCCCAGAAGACAGGCAAGGAGCACGTGTCTGTTACAGCAGCCCTCAGAATCAGCTATGAAAAGAGTGAAGTGATGTCACACACTGCCAGAAAAACCCTGCTTCCAGACCCGCTGTGCCAGCGGGGTAAAATCAGCAACTGAGAGCAAAATGTGGAAACCTCACAACCTCCCTCTTGGTTTCAGAGGCATCACAAAGCAATGTATGCAAAGGAATGTATGCAAAACACAGATCCCACATATTTTTAATATTCTTGCCTGTAATATGAAGGTAAGGCTCTCTGCAAGGATTATCCAGTCTCTAAGATGCACAGCTGAACCCTAGGTTTTACCAGCTCTGCAGTGGGCTGGGGTTACGGGTCCCTGCCCAATGCCCCCTGTACCATTCACACAGGGCTCTGGCTTGGATCTGCACTCAGGCAGTCACGGTGCACAAGGGCAGGCCATTCATCCCAGCCTCAAAGGGGCTGTCTGTCTGGCAGGGCACGCAGCACTGCTCCAAGCAGCTCTGTTGTCCCCTTGTTCTTGGATGGGAAGCAAAGCCCAGCAGAAACACACGCATCCTTCCCCAGAAAAATCAACCAGCAATTCTCGTACTGGGATCTTTTCATCTGAACAAGCTAAATCATGATAAAGACCCATAAAAACCAGAAGTCCTTGGAAATTATAAGGAGAAAAACTGAAAAAAAAAAGTGACATGATGTACTAAAATCCACTGATTCTTGTATTCTTGGTCATATGCTCAGACCCTCGGACTATCATTACAAAGAAACTTTTCCTATGAAATCTTTGTACTGCAGGCAATCTAACAAGTGGAAAAGACTGTCAATAGGAAAACTTAACCCTATTTAATCTATTGCAGTAGGAGATTCATTTACTGCTTTTCCGTCATTAGCAGATCAAGATCATTATCAGATTAACTTTTTTTCCTTAGAAGTCTTAAATCTTTAAAAATTAAAGATACTTCCTCATCCAGGCCTTTTCCCACTACTTTGACTCTACTGGCAAGACTAATGTGGAAGGAAAGGGCTTTCTACTACACCAGTTCAGGCATTTAGCAAAAGCTGTAATTCAAAAACATTAAAAGCTAAACTGGGAGAGTAGTTTTCTCTTTTTTTTTTTTTTCTTAACACTGAAAGCAGATAGTGTCTTATATCCCCTGTCCTGCAGATAACCCCAGGACCTGGTTTGTGAGACATTTTTTTGCTATTTTATTACAATATGCTGCTGTTAGAACAGAATCCACAGTGCTTTTGCTAGTTTGTTTATGGACACATCTAACCTATGATCAACAGTAAGGCTAGAAGTCTTTTTTACAAAGTCCACGGGGAACAGCCACATCTCCTTCCCCTTAAAAAAGGGAAGAGAAAGAAAAGGCAAGCAGCTAGCAGCAGAAGAGTGTATATTGTGGTTGATCAAAAATACTTACTCAGCTTTGGTGCTTTTCACTTTTAAAAGCACTTAGCCCTTAATGGGTTTGCCTCTTGGCTGACAGAATTTCATTCCTCCTTTCAAAAGCTTGCACATGCCACTCCCAAGAGATTCAGTGGAAGTGGGGCATGCATGGCTGCCAAGAGTAACCCATGGACAAGAAGAGCAAGCAGGAGAAATAATTTTCTCGCAGCCTCGGTAAGTGCTCCAGGCTGTCCTGTCATCGTGGGTATTAAAATGAGAAGGCAGAAGCAAATTCAAGGCTGCCTCTGACCTTTGGGTCAGAGACCCAGCGTGTTTAACTCTAGCAATAGTCTAAATAACTTCAAAAAGAAAATCTTCCTGCACTTTTTGTGTGCTTCATCCTGATTTTCTAGCCAATGCTGTCCTTCAAAATAAAAATCAGATGACTGAGCATAATTTTTTTTGGTAGAAAAAGAGTCATAATCTGCCACACCCACCTTCGGCTCCCAGGGATAAGTCATCTTCAAAACTTCCTCCATTTCTCATCAGCATGCCTGAAAACATACAGTTAGCAGTTCAACAACTACAATGCTCCAATGTTTTCCTTCCAGCAGCTTACCTAAAGATATTAGCAAGACACTCCATTTGATACAAGAAATAACCAGACTTTATTTACAATCCCTGCATTACTCATGCAGTTAAAATGCACTAAGAAGCAAGAAGTTACATTTCAGAACACAGCAGAATTATTCTGAAAGAGAACAACTACAACGCTGCTTTAGTTTTGCACTCAGAAACACCCCTGAATCAGCGTGCAAGCAAATTAACTTCAAGTGGGAACCTGGAGGTACCACTCAGCACATCTGCGCCTTCTGCTGCTGCATTTTCTATCCTCCAGACACCTTAACAGGGGAACACAGAGTCTGAGTCCAACTGGGGCATCCCCCTCTCACCTCCCTGTACCAGATTAGGAGCTGAAGTGAAGACTCCAGGCACAGCAAGTAATTCTTCTTCACCCTGTCACTACCTGCACATTCCCACTGTACTTTGAACTTTAGTATTCGGACCTGCTCGGATAGTAAAATTTTCAGGTGTGGCAACCACAGTTATTAGAGGCAGAGACTGCCTAATGCTCACCAGTTTGGAGACAAAATCACCTCCCTGTTTTGTACATTTGGGAGTTTTTCTAGAGCTTACTAAGATCTCCAGAAAGACTTATTCAGGTTGTTTTCCCCCTTCTCCAGTTTCTCGGGCACAATTGCTCCGCTGTGAGAATAACTGCAACACTGATCCGGCTGTGGTTTGTACAGCTACTAAAGAGACCAGGTCTCACATGAATTTCCTTGAAAACACAGTTTCCAGCAAAAGAGATTTCAGTAGGTAAAGCCCTTCCTTACCCTTCAACAGAGGATTGCTTTGCTCATCCAGGGAGGCTCCCAAAGGCGTTCTGAAACCACAGAAGAGATTAACACTACTTAAAAAACTTGCTGCTTCATGTCCTTCCTTACAGCATGTAACAAGCTTGTGATAGCAGAGTTGTCCCTCCCTCCCTCCTTCCCTCCCTCCGCCCCCAGAAAGCACAAACATCTGACTGGCAGTAACTTCCTAAACAACCCCCAGCCCGCTAAATAACTACACCTTGCAGAGAAAAACAACAAAACATAGTAACTGCAAAGCTCAAACACCTTCAGGGGCAGCAGCCCCTGCTGAGCAAAATAGTGGACTTCTCAGCAAAACACCCAGAAAAAACAAGCATGAATTTTTGAATGGATTAATTCAATCTCGTTTATGCAGCAAGAACTGTGGCCATTTTTCTACACATTTAAAACATCTTGGAGAGAGGGGTGAAAACGTGTATTTGATGATCAGGAAGAATCAAGATAAAAATCGTGACAGCTATGTTTGCTGTCACTTGCCAGTTCTGATGCTTTATAGACTCATCACATTAGTTCTTTTTTCAGATGATCCCTCCCATTGCTGTTGCCTGAAGGGCAGGGGATTTGTTGAACCTCATGGTGCTCAAAAGGAGCAGCAGAAGCCTCACAAATAACAGGTCCAGTCCCACTCTGGGTTCACACTGTATTTGTTGACTCTAGCTAGGTGTTACCACGTCTTGTCTCTCAGACATGTTTAACCAAAGTCTTGTCACTTCTAAGTAGCACAGCATTAACTTCCAAAGCTCAAAACAAATTCAGAAATAGAATACTCATAAAGAAGGGGAAAGCAGATGATTTATGTGCCTACATTATGTATGTTTCATTTGGATTTCTAATTAGACAAACACATAAACCTGCCCGAAGACCTGAAAGTAAACAGTGCTCTGATACAGTATTTATTTTGGTGCCATAGCCAAATTAAGCAAGGCAAGTTTGCATCTGCTTTCTAACAGACCTTACACTTCACAACCTTATTTTTCTTTCCCCTCTGAAAAGAGCTCGCTCTCTCCAGATGCAGCCTGCTGATACAGAGCAAGCTCACTTCAACACGCCTTCTGCAAAGCAAAGCCAAGCCCCACCGTGGTGGGACTCCCGGGCAAACAGCCAGAGCATCCAGGTGCATAACCATGTTCCAGGTGACAGGACAAACCCTACCGAGGCTCAGATCTCTCGTATTTCTGTGTGTCTGTCCAGTCAGAGTCTGAAAAAACTTAGGATATATTGTCTAAGCCTGTCATGCTACAAGAAGCCTTATGTTCTGAGGTAAGAACTATGCTGGTTGTTTACTCCCTGGTTCTGATGGGTGTGCTCCCAACTTTCTCCCTCTTCTTCCCTGGTGGCTACTCCCATGCCTCTATGTTCTCGATGCAGAAACTTGCTGGCATTGACTTTGACAGCCAAGGTCAGTGCTGCATGCAGTGGCTGGCAGAAAGCAGTAAAAGCATCCACCAAAGCTGGTGTTTTCCTCTAGAAATTAAGTCTGTCACCATTACAGCACATTAGCAGCTACCAGAAAAGCATCCTTGTCAACCACCCCTTGCTGCCCTACCCACACTGCTGCACACAGCTGCCATAGACCCTCTGCCTTTGAAGAACTTGCTCTTAAGAACCAGACAAAACAGGAGTTTAAACAACGGACAAGTATCGCACAAAAAATCCTTTCGGACAACAGCATGGATAGCTCTGCCTTTCTGCCCCACGCTGTTTCCCACCAGCGAGGCCCACGGTTCTGTCTCAGAGCAGCCCTGTGCACTCAGGAATGTTAGGGCTGGGGGACCCTTCCACTCTCTGTGCCCTCAGGATGAGGTCTCCCTGCCACAGGCAGCCCCAAGGCTCCCTCTCATCCCAGAGCTTTGTTTGTTCAGCTACCAGTTGTGGTCGGCTGGTCTTTCGGAACAGGACAAGGGTTTTGCACTGTGCCGTGGAAGTGTTTAAACCTCAACTTTTAAAACCTTAACTGGGCAGAAGCCATGTTTATTTTAAACTTGAAGCAAAAAATCTCTTCTTTCTGAGGCATCTCAAGAACTCACTTCCTGCATATCTACAGGAGATGGCTCCTAGATACCTCCCACATCCCCTGTATTACTGGCAGAGTTTAAATATATTCAATCAAAATAATACACGTCATCGTAATAGTTGACAAAAATTTCTTTTTATCTATCAGGATAATACAAACACTTGTGTTTCAACTTTTATGAGCTTTCTTATTACTTCAAAATGCCTTTTCAAAGTACTGGGGAGAGAGCAAAAGAGGCCTTTCTCAAAGGCATGAGATTCCCAAAACATGAATGAACCAGGGACTTTGAGTAACATCTGAATATTTTTATGCCCCCATAATTCTTATCACAGTATGATAAATACTTCCTTTTTTTGCTTTTGGGGGTTTTCTGTTAGTAGTTTCTTTACAAAAAACACAAAACAACAAAATGTGTGTCTACCAAGGTACACAACATGGGGGGGATATTAGGAACCCTCCTCTCCTCTAAAGCAGATGTGAAACAGAGATGCCAAGTAACAAAAGCCCCAAATCACTAACATAAGTATCAAAGGACAGCTAGTAATTATTTTTATCCATATTAGAACACTATTGATGTCTTTAGAAACAAACAAAGGAATAAACCTTATAAGCAGAATTATTTATGCAGTGGGTTGATATTAAGGTTTCTTGTGCTGCTGCCAACTCAAACCAGAAAACGAGATTTTGAAAGTGGCAATTTACTTCTGATTTCACAAACACGTAAAGAAACTCAGACAAAATGTGAAGGACTGCTTTTAGAAAATATGTAACAGAGAAAATACTGTATTCAGTAACTGAATCTTCATTTGTAGTAATGGCTACATGGTAACTTGCTATGGAGCTAACTTGTAAGAATAAGGTTGTGCCATGAACCAGAAATAGAAGCTCAGTTTGTGCATGCCCACACTCTTTAGCAATCAAAGCTCGACAGCAAAACCAGGGTTATTAAACAAATAAGAAATTTCAGGGAGAACAATTTACAAATTGTAAATTTCACAGCTGTTATTTTTAAACAAAGCACTGTAGTATCTGCAGGGCTATTCTGTCCTCTTTCCCTATGTACATTGTTATCAAGAGACAATCAGTTCTAGGTTCCTATACATACAATCACTTATAACACTGCAAACTGAATTATCACTTTACCACACATGCTAGCAACTGCTTGCACACATATTAGGCACAAAAAATTAAACTACTCAGCAGTTTAAAACACAGGGAACTGTGCAGCCCTTCACAGGCCGCTGGGATTGCACCTCCCAGACATGAACTGTACATGCTGGCACCCTGCACGCCATAGAGCAGAGGCTAACTCCTGTCTACATAGCATTGCTTAGGAAATCTTTTTTAAAAAAATCTCCCTGAGGAGAACACAAGACTCCTCTGAAAAGATTTACAATAGTAAGTAGCTGTACTTTAAAAGGCTCCTGTGGAAGAAGCACAACAGGTTTCACAAACATGCATTACATAAATTTCTGTTTCTGTATTAGCAAAAGAGTTAACTTGCGCCTCATTTGTTATTTATAAAACAAGATTCCCATATTTTGGGAATCAACCGCCAGAGATGCAAACACATTCCACAGAAATGTGTGGCGCCAGTTTTAACAACAGATAGTTACCAAAGCACGGGTATGAAACTGCAAGCTTTGCGTTACTACTCAAGATTTTTGGCCATCTATTAGATGTTCATGTTGTCTGTTTGCACCTTTGTGCTATTCCTTAAATTCTGTACGGAAATGTCAAGGACCACAGGGCCAGGGAAGGTTCTAGACAAAAATCCTGAAGATTTAGACGTAGTAGGAAGAATATCTCCCCCAATGGCCTCTTCCCCCTCCAGTCCTCACATTTTTTGCCCTCCCCACTCAAAAAATACTTCTAAGAAAGCACTGAATTTGTAATACAGATTTTTAAGGATAACGTTTGGTAGACCAACAGGACACTAGATTTAAGGTAAAGTCAAAAAAATCTTCTCCCATTCTGGCATTTTGGAAGAACGGTTTGTCAGGTCTGAACATTACATTTTAGGGATTAGTACGATTTCAAGCCTGTAGCTGCCAACACCCTATCCAAGGCACAGCCTGTAAAGATCTGTAGAAAACTGTATGGAGGATCCTGTAGCTATTAAACAACCCACACTTCAGTTACAGAGTAAGCTCAGTCAGCTGCTTACTGGATAAAGAGATCACAAAGGCACAGCTAATCTCAGTGGTGAATTCTCGCCTCAATGTAGCTGCTCTTAAAAGGGAAAGAAACCAGAAATATCAAATAGCAGAGGTCCTGAAATGTCATTGTTAGCTACTGGAATGCTAACTGTTAGCTTCTCCCCATCAAGTCTGCCTCCAAGTGCTGTTATGACTGAATGGAGAGAAAGACAGGACAGGACAAAAGCAGCTGCTACTGATGTAGCATTTGTGCTTTTATGTGACTGAGGATGAAGAAAAAGTAATGCCATCAATACCTGTTCCAAACACCAAAGATTATTTTGCAACAGTAACAGAAACACAGAATACATACACCATGCCTCAAGTTCAGGACAGAGAACATCAAGAGACTCAGATAAATCAAGTTAGTCTAAACTGTGCCATCACTCCTGAAGGCCCGTAAGCACAGAGGCCATGCCGCGGAAGCACCGTTTCTTTAAATCTGCACCAAAAACCAGGCAAGGAAACGGTGGAAGCTTTAAACTGGAGCCTCTCGGTGAGAGCCACTGCAGCTTCCGAAGTAATGCTGCCTTCCTTACC